>CM038681.1:352650363-353094301 GCA_021605205.1 Aegilops longissima
CTTTTCCCCACAAGACTCGATTGCCTCCGTTGGTTTCTCGCACTGCATGGTGTTTGAGAGACGGATGACCGAGACACAGTCTTTCAGAAACATTAACTCTCTACTCCGGATAGTGAAGGAAATATGCCCTAGAGGCAATAATAATGTTATTATTTATTTCCTTATATCATGATAAATGTTTATTATTCATGCTAGAATTGTATTAACCGGAAACATAATACATGTGTGAATACATAAACCTACAGAGTGTCACTAGTATGCCTCTACTTGACTAGCTCGTTAATCAAAGATGGTTATGTTTCCTAACCATGAACAAGGAGTTGTTATTTGATTAACGGGATCACATCATTGGTTGAATGATCTGATTGACATGACCCATTCCATTAGCATAGCACCCGATCGTATAGTTTGTTGCTAGTGCTTTTCTTCATGACTTATACATGTTCCTATGACTATGAGATTATGCAACTCCCGCTTGCCCGAGGAACACTTTGGGTGCTACCAAACGCCACAACGAATCGGGTGATTATAAAGGTACATTACAGGTGTCTCCAAGGTACATGTTGGGTTGGCATATTTCGAGATTAGGATTTGTCACTCCGATTGTCGGAGAGGTATCTCTGGGCCCTCTCGGTAATGCACATCACATAAGCCTTGCAAGCATTGCAACTAAATGTGTTAGTTGTGAAATGATGTATTACGGAACGAGAAAAGAGACTTGCCAGTAACGAGATTGAACTAGGTGTTGGATACCGACGATCGAATCTCGGCAAGTAACATACCGATGACAAAGGGAACAACGATGTTGTTATGCGGTCCGACCGATAAAGATCTTCAGAGAATATGTAGGAGCCAATATGGGCATCCAGGTCCCGCTATTGGTTATTGACCGAGAGGTGTCTCGGTCATGTCTACATAGTTCTCGAACCCGTAGGGTCCGCACGCTTAACGCTTCGATGACAGCTTATTATAAGTTTATATGATATTGATGTACCAAGGTTGTTCGAGTCCCGGATGAGATCACGGACATGACGAGGAGTCTCAAATGGTCGAGACATAAAGATTGATATATTGGAAGCCTATGTTTGGACTCGGAATCACTCCGGGTGAAATTGGGAATTTTACCGAGTACCGGGGTTACTGGAACCTCCCGGGGTCAATGGGCCTTGATGGGCCTTAGTGGGAAAGAGAAAGGGGCCATAGTGCTGGTCGCACCTTCCCCTTCCCTAGTCCTATTAGGACTAGGAGAAGGGGCGCCTCTCTCTCTCCTTCCCACTTGGGGAAACCTAGTTGGACTAGGATTTGGGGAATCCTACCCTAGTAGGAGTAGGACACCTGGCGCACCTCTCCTTGGCCGACAGCCCCTCCCTTCCTCCTTTATATACAAAGGCAGGGGCACCCCATGACACACAAGTTGATCATTGAGATCGTTCTCAGCCGTGTGCGTGCCCCTTCCACCAAACTACACCTCGAATATACCGCTGCGGAGCTTAGGCGAAGCCCTCGCCGTGGAACATCATCATCGCCACCACGCCGTCGGTCGACGAAACTCTCCTCAACACTCGGCTGGATCGGAGTTCGAGGGACGCCATCGAGCTGAACGTGTGCAGAACTCGGAGGTGCCGTATGTTCGGTACTTGGATCGGTTGGATCGGGAAGAAGTACGACTACTTCCTCTACGCTATGCCAACGCTTCCGCTGTTGGTCTACGAGGGTACGAGACAACACTCTCATCTCGCTGCTATGCATCACCATGGTCTTGCGTGATCGTAGGAAATTTTTGAAATTACTACGCTCCCCAACAGTGGCATCCGAGCCAGGTTTTATGCGTTGATGTCATGTGCACGAGTAGAACACAAGTGAGTTGTGGACGATACAAGTCATACTGCCTACCAGCATGTCATACTTTGGTTCAGCGGTATTGTGAGATGAAGCGCCCGGACCGACATTACGCCAGACGCTTACGCGAGACTGGTTTCACCGCCCGAGCACTCGTTGCTTAAAGGTGACCGGCGGGTGTCTGCTCTCTCACTTTAGTTGAATCGAGTGCATACGCCCGGTCCTTGAGAAGGTTAAACGGAGTCTATTTGACGAAGTATCGCTGTGGTTTTGATGCGAGGTAAGAACGGTTCTTGCTCAGCCCGTAGCAGCCACGTAAAATTTGCAACAACAAAGTAGAGGACGCCTAACTTGTTTTTGCAGGGCATGTTGTGATGTGATATGGTCAAGACATGATGCTGAATTTTATTGTATGAGATGATCATGTTTTGTAACCGGTTATCGGCAATCGGCAGGAGCCATATGGTTGTCGCTTATTGTATGCAATGCAATCGCTTCTGTAATGCTTTACTTTATCACTAAGCGGTAGCGATAGTCGAGAAGCATAAGATTGGCGAGACGACAACGATGCTACGATGAAGATCAAGGTGTCGCTACCGGTGACGATGGTGATCATGACGGTGCTTGAGATGGAGATCACAAGCACAAGATGATGATGGCCATATCATATCACTTATATTGATTGCATGTGATGTTAATCCTTTATGCATCTTATTTTGCTTTGATTGACGGTAGCATTATAAGATGATCCTTACTAAATTATCAAGAAGTGTTCTCCCGAGTATGCACCGCTATGAAAGTTCTTCGTGCCGAGACACCACGTGATGATCGGTGTGATAGGCTCTACGCTCAAATACAACGGTGCAAAACAGTTGCACACGCAGAATACTCAGGTTATACTTGACGAGCTATGCATATAAGATATGACCTCGAACACGGAGACCGAAGGTCGAGCGTGAATCATATAGTAGATATGATCAACATATTGATGTTCACCATTGAAACTACTCCATCACACGTGATGATCGGTCATGGTGTAGTTGATATGGATCACGCAATCACTTAGAGAATTGGAGGATATTTTTCTAAGTGGGAGTTCTTAAGTAATATGATTAATTGAACTTAAATTTATCATGAACTTAGTCCCGGTAGTATTTTGCAAATTATGTTGTAGATCAATAGCTCGCGTTGTTGCTTCCCTATGCTTTTATATGTTTGTTCCTAGAGAAAATTATGTTGAAATATGTTAGTAGCAATGATGCGGATTGGATCCGTGATCTGAGGTTTATCCTCATTGCTGCAGAAGAATTATGTCCTTAATGCACCGCTAGGTGACAGACCTATTGCAGGAGCAGATGCGACGTTATGAACGTTTGGCTAGCTCAATATGAGCGATATGAGGGCGTTATGAACGCTTGGCTAGCTCAATATGATGACTACTTGATAGTTTAGTGCACCATGCTTAACGGCTTAGAATCGGGACTTCAAAGACGTTTTGAACGCCATGGACCATATGGGATGTTCCAGAATTGAAGTTAATATTTCAAGCAAATACCGAGTTGAGAGATATGAAGTCTCCAACAAGTTCTATAGCTAAAAGATGGAGGAGAATCGCTCAACTAGTGAGCATGTGCTCAGATTGTCCGGGTACTTCAATCGCTTGAATCAAGTGGGAGTTAATCTTCCGATAAGATAGTGATTGACAGAATTCTCTAGTCACCATCACCAAGTTAGTAGAACTTCGTGATGAACTATAATATGCAAGGGATGACAAAAGTATTCCCAAGCTCTTCGTGATGCTGAAATCGACGAAGGTAGAAATCAAGAAAAAGAGCATCAAGTGTTGATGATTGACAAGACCACTAGTTTCAAGAGAAGGTCAAAGGAAAGAAAGGGAACTTCAAGTAGAAAGACAAGTAAGTTGTCACTCCTGCAAAAGAAGCCCAAAGCTGGACCAAAGCCTGAAACTAAGTGCTTACACTTTACAAAGGAAATGGTCACTTTGAAGCGGAAATGCCCTGAATATTTGGTGGATAATAAGGATGGCAAAGTGAACAAAAGTATATTTGATATACAGGTTATTGATGTGTGCTTTACTAGTGTTTATAGTAGCCCCGAGTATTTGATACTGTTCGGTTGCTAAGATTAGTAACTCAAACAGGAGTTGCAGAATGAACAGAAACTAGTTGAAGGGAAGTGACGATGAGTGTTGGAAGTAGTTCCAAGATTGATATGATCATCATCGCACACTCCCTATACTTTCGGGATTAGTGTTAAACCTAAATAAATGTTATTTGGTGTTTGCGTTGAGCATGAATATGATTTGATCATATTTATTGCAAAACGGTTATTCATTTAAAGTCAAAGAATAATTGTTGTTCGCTTAAATGAATAAAACCTTCGATAGTTATGCACCCAATGAAAATAGTTTGTTGGATCTCGATCGTAGTGATACACATATTCATAATATTGATGCCAAAAGATGCAAAGTTAATAATGATAGTGCAACTTATTTGTGGCACTTTGCCGCTTAGGTCATATTGGTGTAAAAGCATGAAGAAACTCCATGCTTGATGGACTTTGGAATCACTTGATTATGAATCACTTGATGCTTAAGAACCATGCCTTATGGGCAAGATGACTAAAGACTCGCTTCTCCGGAACAATGGAGCGAGCAAATGACTTATTGGAAATAATACATACCGATGTATGCGGTCCGATGAGTGTTAAAGCTCACGGCAAGTATCGTTATTTTCTGACCTTCACAAGATGATTTGAGCAGATATGAGTATATCTACTTAATGAAGCACAAGTCTGAAACATTTGAAAAGTTCAAATAATTTCAGAGTGAAGTGGAGAATCATCGTAATAAGAAAATAAAGTTTCTACGATCTGATCGTGGAGGAGAATATTTGAGTTACGAGTTTGGCCTTCATATAAAACAATGTGGAATAGTTTCACAGCTCACGCCACATGGAACACCATAACGTAATGGTGTGTCCGAACGTCATAACCGTACTTTATTTTGATATGGTGCGATCAATGATGTCTCTTACCGATTTACCAATATCGCTTTTGGGGTTATGCATTAGAGACAGCTGCATTCACGCTTAATAGGGCACCATCTAAATCCGTCGATGACACCGTATGAACTACGGTTTAAGCAAAGAAACCTAAGTCGCGCGTTTCTTAAAGTTTGGAGTTGTGATGCTTATGTGAAAAAGCTTCAACCTGATAAGCTCGAACCCAAATCGGAGAAATGTGTCTTCATAGAATACCCAAAGGCAACTATTGGGTACACCTTCTATCACAGATCCGAAGGCAAGTTTTTCGTTGCTAAGATGGATCCTTTCTAGAGAAGAAGTTTCTCTCGAAAGAAGTGAATGGGAGGAAAGTAGAACTTGATGAGGTAATTGTACCTTCTCCCTTATTGGAAAGTAGTTCATCACAGAAATCAGTTCCAGTGATTCCTACACCAATTAGTGAGGAAGTTAATGATGATGATCATGAAACTTCAGATCAAGTTGCTACCAAACCTCGTAGGTCTTCCAGAATAAGATCCGCACCAGAGTGGTATGGTAATCGTGTTCTGGAAATCATGTTACTAGACCATGATGAACCTACAAACTATGAGGAAGCGATGATGAGCCCAGATTCCGCGAAATGGCTTGAGGCCATGAAATCTGAGATAGGGATCCATGTATGAGAACAAAGTATGGACTTTGATGGAGTTGCCCGATGATCGGCAAGCCATGTTATATAAATGGATCTTCAAGAGGAAGACAGATGCTGATAGTAGTGTTACTATCTACAAAGCTCGACTTGTCGCAAAAAGGTTTTCGACAAGTTCAAGGTGTTGACTACAATGAGATTTTCTCAATCAGTAGCGATTCTTAAAGTCTGTCCGAATCATGTTAGCAATTGCCACATTTTATGAAATCTGGCAAATGGATATCAAAACTACATTCTTTAATGGATTTATTAAAGAAGAGTTGTATATGATGCAACCAGAAGTTTTTTGTCAATCCTAAAGGAGCTAACAAAATGTGCAAGCTCCAATGATCCATCTATGGACTGGTGCAAGCATCTCGAGTTGGAATACACGCTTTGATAAGTTGATCAAAGCATATAGTGTTATACTGACTTACGGTGAAGCTCAGATTTACAAGAAAGTGAGTGGGAGCACTACAGCCTTTACGATAAGTATATGTGAATGACATATTGTTGATCGGAAATAATGTAAAATTATTCGCAAAGCATAAAGGAGTGTTTGAAAGGAGTTTTTAAAGAAAGACCTCGGTGAAGCTGCTTACATATTGAGCATCAAGATCTATAGAGATAGATCAAGACGCTTGATAAGTTTTTCAATGAATACATACCTTGACAAGATTTTGAAGTAGTTCAAAATGGAACAGTCAAAGAAAGAGTTCTTGCCTGTGTTACAAGGTGTGAGATTGAGTAAGACTCAAAACCCGACCACGGCAGAAGATAGAAAGAGAATGAAAGTCATTCCCTATGCATCAGCCATAGGTTCTATAAAGTATGTCATGTCAGTATCGATCTATTGCATACCCTACCACTAAGATTGGCAAGGAGTGCAATAGAGATCTAGGAGTAGATCAATGGACAGCGGTCAAAATTATCCTTAGTAGAATAAGGATATATTTCTCGATTATGGAAGTGAAAAAGGTTAAATAAGTAAAGGTTACGTCGATGCAAGTTTTAACACTAATCTAGATGACTCTGAGTCTCAATCTGGATACATATAGAAAGTGGGAGCAATTAGCTAGAGTAGCTCCTTGCACAGCATTGTAGACATAGAAATTTGCAAAATACTTACGGCTCTGAATGTGACAGACCCGTTGACTAAAATTATCTCACAAGCAAAACATGATCACACCTTAGTACTCTTTGGGTGTTAATCACATAGCGATGTGAACTAGATTACTGACTCTAGTAAACCCTTTGGGTGTTGGTCACATGTCGATGTGAACTATGGGTGTTAACCACATATAGATGTGAACTATTGATGTTAAATCACATGGCGATGTGAACTAGATTATTGACTCTAGTGCAAGTGGGAGACTGAAGGAAATATGCCCTAGAGGCAATAATAATGTTATTATTTATTTCCTTATATCATGATAAATGTTTATTATTCATGCTAGAATTGTATTAACCGGAAACATAATACATGTGTGAATACATAAACCTACAGAGTGTCACTAGTATGCCTCTACTTGACTAGCTCGTTAATCAAAGATGGTTATGTTTCCTAACCATGAACAAGGAGTTGTTATTTGATTAACGGGATCACATCATTGGTTGAATGATCTGATTGACATGACCCATTCCATTAGCATAGCACCTGATCGTATAGTTTGTTGCTAGTGCTTTTCTTCATGACTTATACATGTTCCTATGACTATGAGATTATGCAACTCCCGTTTGCCCGAGGAACACTTTTGGTGCTACCAAACGTCACAACGAATCGGGTGATTATAAAGGTACATTACAGGTGTCTCCGAAGGTACATGTTGGGTTGGCATATTTCGAGATTAGGATTTGTCACTCCGATTGTCGGAGAGGTATCTCTGGGCCCTCTCGGTAATGCACATCACATAAGCCTTGCAAGCATTGCAACTAAATGTGTTAGTTGTGAGATGATGTATTACGGAACGAGAAAAGAGACTTGCCAAGAACTAGATTGAACTAGGTGTTGGATACCGACGATCGAATCTCGGGCAAGTAACATACCGATGACAAAGGAACAACGATGTTGTTATGCGGTCTGACCGATAAAGATCTTCGTAGAATATGTAGGAGCCAATATGGGCATCCAGGTCCCGCTATTGGTTATTGACCAGAGAGGTGTCTCGGTCATGTCTACATAGTTCTCGAACCCGTAGGGTCCGCACGCTTAACGTTTCGATGATAGTTATTATAAGTTTATATGATATTGATGTACCGAAGGTTGTTCGGAGTCCCGGATGAGATCACGGACATGACGAGGAGTCTCGAAATGGTCGAGACATAAAGATTGATATATTGGAAGCCTATGTTTGGACTCCGGAATCACTCCGGGTGAAATTGGGAATTTTACCGGAGTACCGGGGGGTTACCGGAACCTCCCGGGGGGTCAATGGGCCTTGATGGGCCTTAGTGGGAAAGAGAAAAGGGGGCCATAGTGCTGGCCGCACCTTCCCCCCTTCCCTAGTCCTATTAGGACTAGGAGAAGGGGGCGCCCCCTCTCTCTCTCCCTTCCCACTTGGGGAAACCTAGTTGGACTAGGATTTGGGGGAATCCTACTCCTAGTAGGAGTAGGACACCCCTGGCGCACCTCTCCTTGGCCGGCCAGCCCCTCCCCTTCCCTCCTTTATATACAGGGGCAGGGGGCACCCCATGACACACAAGTTGATCATTGAGATCGTTCCTTAGCCGTGTGCGGTGCCCCCTTCCACCAAACTACACCTCGAATATACCGTTGCGGAGCTTAGGCGAAACCTGCGCCGGTGGAACATCATCATCGTCACCACGCCGTCGTGCTGACGAAACTCTCCCTCAACACTCGGCTGGATCGGAGTTCGAGGGACGTCATCGAGCTGAACGTGTGCAGAACTCGGAGGTGCCGTACGTTCGGTACTTGGATCGGTTGGATCGGGAAGAAGTACGACTACTTCCTCTACGTTGCGTCAACGCTTCCGTTGCTGGTCTACGAGGGTACGTAGACAACACTCTCATCTCGTTGCTATGCATCACCATGGTCTTGCGTGATCGTAGGAAATTTTTTGAAATTACTACGTTCCCCAACAGATAGATCATACCAAACCTATAAAACCCACTACCTACTGATCTACCTCTTCGAAAGCTTCACGTAACTTACTCAACTATGCTAGAGCCCATAATAGCTTGTGGCTGCACACGGAAGTTTGTAGCATGAATAATCTCAGTTCCCTTTGAGCCAAGGTGGCGGTCCATAGGAAGATCACACGGATACCCCGGGATTTCCAAAAATAAAACAGACAACACTGGGTTCCCCAGGTGCCTCAATCCACCCAGATGTGTATTTAAGTTGCCACCTTAAAATAAACCATTAATTAACAATCTCACATCTGTCGTGAATATCTCTCAAACCCAAACCACGTCTACGAGCATAGAATGGCAATATAAGCATAACGTAGCAGTAACTCCCAAGGGTTTTATAGTAACAGGGCAATAGGTTCCTACCTCATCATCTACTTCCCAACCCACAAATTAATGACATCCTAACCATGCAATGTTTGAGGGTTGAGCTAATGCATAAAAACTGGGTATGAAAAGGTATGATCAAGTGTTACTTGCCTTGCTGACGATCCGTGAATCCTAGAGACTCGTAGTAACACGCTTCGCACTCCGGGAATTCTATCGCAAGCAAACAATACATACATAAGTAACAAACAAAAATGCGGAAACGAAACTTCAACTGAAAGAGGTTGACCGGAGAGTTCAACTTAAGAACTCCGGTTTGCAAAAAGAATCAAACCAAACGAAACAACGAAACTCAAACGGCGAGAGAAACATGGTCCGTTTACTGATCTGAACTAGAGTCAAATTTTACAAAGATAAGAACTGGTTTAAGTTGACTATTCAGAAAGAGGGTTTCGAGATGAAACTCCAGGCGCTTGAATCGCCTGATTCTGATAAACGAGCGAAAAGGTATACTAGTTTGAACATTGGTTCAGAAATCAAATTCGGAATAACCGCGGAATAATTCCGATAAAAGAAATCAACGAACGTCTAAACGAACGAACGTTCGTTAGCAGAGACTAAACGATTTAACATGTTCAGAAAACGAACGAACGGGTGAACGTTCTCAAAATAAATAAACCAAAAAAACCGATCTAATAAAAAATAAAAAATAAAAAAAAAAAGCAGGGCTAGGGTTTTTAGAAAAACCAAAGGAATATTTAAAAAACCGGCGACGGGCTACTTCCGCGAGGTCGTCCGTGGGCGGGCGGCGGGTCCATGGGTCCGCGAGGGGCGGGAGGGGGCGGCTCGGCGAGGGAGGGGGAACGGCGACGGCGCTGGAGGCGGCGACGGCGGCCAAGGCGGCGGGCGGCGGCTCGGCTCGGCTCCCGGGTCCCAAGGGCGGTGGTGGCGATGGTGGTGGCGGTGGTGGCTAAGGAGAGGGGGCTATTTAAAGAGGGAGGGAGGTGGCTTGGAGGAGGGGCAAGGCGGCGGGAGGAGTCCAGGGGCGGGCGGCGTGCTGCTGCAGGTTGGGGCGGCGGCGGCTGGGCTGGCTCGCTTTCTGGTCGGGCCATTGGCCCACCTGTGTGATTTCCTTTTCTTTTTCTTTTAAAAAACATTCCACTAAATTTATAAAAATCCTAGAAAAATAAATAAAAATCTAAAAATTCCAAAACAAGTTTTCTTTGCCTAAATAAAATATTTAGAACAAGATGAACTTCTCTTGGCCCCTAAAATGCAAATTTTTAAACATATGCAAATTTTTCACTAGGCAAATAAAATTCCAAATAAGTAAAATAAAATCCCAAAAATGATTTTAACATTTTTCCTCTGGTATTTCAATTAGTTTTGGAGAAGTCATATTATCTCCTCTCATTTATTTTAAACTTGAAATATTTTCCGGAGAGAAAAATAATAAAATCCAATATCCTCGTCTTTCATTATTTGATAAAATTCAAATATGAAAATCGAAAAATCCCCAACTCTCTCCGAGGGTCCTTGAGTTGCTTAGGATTTCGAGGATAGCAAATGAATATGCAATAAAATATGATATGCATGGATGACCTATGTATAACATGCCAAATTGAAAATTTGGGATGTTACAAGAGGGGAGTAAGGTGGAAAGGTGCTGGTAGTGAAAAACCTAACGTGTCTTCTCGGTCTTGGCTGCCCTTTCGAAGAGGTTGATCCTTTTCGTTGATGTATACATTTCTCTGCTTTAGGTCATCATGATGAAGTCGACATCCTTTCTCCGGGAATTCCATCGTACTTCAAAAAGAATAAAGGGTGGGTATTCCGGCGGAACGAACCTCTGCAAGGTTAACTATCTGGTCAATAACATCGGGGAAGGTGGTGGGGAGTAACTCTCGAATTGAAACTTAAGAAAGTATCGAGAGCAAAGGAAGGAGGTATCATGGGAAGTTTCGAGAGGATAGGCAATCGTTCGTTGCCTGAAACAAAGTGTGAAATAGGTCCAGAGCAACGAAAATAAGTATTGCGTCTGATACCAGATTAGATCATCTCTAGTATGGTAGCTGGTGATCTTCATACGAAGCCAATCGTGAGTAATAACTTCGAAGATAGGGTTATACAGGACAGTCAGGTTTTGATCCTGGGACCTGTGGGTTATGGGCCCACCATGTGGGTTAAAGGTAGAAAGGGCGGTGATATTTTGCACAGTCATGATAACAAGGCATGTCAGAGGATAGCCTATCAATTATGTCAGCCACGTTGGTACCAAGGGCGAGGGGTGAAGAGAACCATTTTCCTGCTCGTTAAGACGAGGCGGACCAATAGGCAAAGTTCTCATCCATCGGTGGCTACCGGAATGTCATCAACAAAAGTAACAGGGTCTTACTGACAGAATTGTACACGAGGGGCTTACATAAGCAGGGAATTAATACTGCTTAGACCATAATGATCTCCAGAAAGGTTAAACCAAATAATGGAAATGAAAATATGATTATCAGATATCTCAGGGGTATATCCTTCCCAATGATAAGCAGAGCATGATATCCATGACAGGATATAATTTAGAAAACCCTTTAGGTTAGGCAAGAGGAAGTTCATGACATTACCCATACAACGGTGTTTGGGTAATTTCAACAAGAAACATTTAGCATGGTGCTTCAAATGTTCTTATTGAAAATCGGAGTACTATAGACATGCTTCGAGATAGCACTGCCATGTTATTCAAGCAAAGGTCAAACTTTGGATACCCAAAGGATTCATCGGAAACAACTTATAGGATAAGTCTTACAATTTCCTCATGGAAGAATGGATAACCTTGCTGAAAAGGAATCTATAACAATAGGGCCTCCGGCCAGGTGTGCTAGGCACGACATCACCTTACTGGGTTATATAAAGATCAACGTTATGACGCTTGAAAAATGTTTCAACCATCCTATCTGACCGAGGTTCAGATCCGATTGGTGTCAGGATACCTCAGACATTAGGATGCCTGAGAAGAAAAGGTGCAACACAAATAGACGAAATGACATTGCAAGATTCTTGGGAAATGAACTATGGCAGCGGGATCCTGAAACAATAGTTCATCATTAAACCAAGGAGGGGATGAGAAGGTGGCTGATGGGCTCAGCGACAATTCATCGAGAATTCCAAACGGATGCTTTCCACAATGATGTGAACAAGAAGATGACACTTGTCAATTCAAATGATATAATGTTGTATGCTCTAGGAAAACATACACCATCAATCATTAGTTGAAAGGTGTGCCTGAAGTATGACCTTAGGTAGCAAGATCAATGTTAGAGTGACGATTCAATGACCAGTAGTCTAAGAACGAACTATCGATCGTTAACTTCAAAGCAATAGGGTTGCTAGAAGTACAGAACTCAAACAACACCGTTAACATATTGGTATCCTGGTTAAAAACAACACGGGGACCAAGGAAGAATGGTGATGGTGAGAAGTATCATCATATCGAGAATTTCTAAGAGGTGGTGAAATTCTCATGACATTATTGACACAAAAAAGATGGTAATACTCCAAGGTAAAGAAGAACAATTGCTGGATAGCATGGATCTCAAGGTATAACACGAAACACTAACAAGTTTGTGTTGAACGGAAGGCAAGAATGTTGCCGATGGCAACACAAATCACCGAGGGGCAAGGATGGTATTTCTCATCATGAATTCAATAGATATCCTGGAGGAACTCAGAATGTTGATGATGATCATGACAAATTCTGTCGAGAGGTTTCATGGAGATGTAATAATACAGTGATGACATCAAGTCAAAGGATTGATGAAGCGAAATGTTCTTGGGACCATGAGTAGGACACAAACTCGAATTCAAGCTTGTCGTCCAAGGTGGAACAATAAGACGAGGAAATCGGCGTAAGATTAGCTCATCATCGAAAGTTGTGCTCCGGAATTAAGGACCCGGTAGCAAAGTTAAAATTAGCACAATAATGATGTAGCCGATCAGGCTAGGAGTGATGTGATGGAGTATTAAACTTCACAACAACAAAGTACTGGGGGTACCAAATCTCAGTGTTGATTCGATTCAAAAATTGGTGTTCTCGGTTGACGACAACCCATAACCCGTGGAGTGACTATGATGGGGGAAAGGTACTACTTCATCAGAAATTCATAAGATGAAGTGCAATGGGATGATATCCTCGAGATACCAGGGGCTAATACTCGAACGTAGAACAAAATAGAGGTTGGGAAGGCGTACTGATCTGCAGAAGGCAAGTACTTTAACTTGTCTGAGAAATAGGATCAAATAAGAACAATCATGGTCGGAACCACGGTTGCAAAGGATCAATTCATAGATACCAGATGATATTTATCAAGGAAATAGTTATTATTACCAGAAGCTTCCATGATAGGATCTACACCGTGTCCATGGGCATGAACACAAAGTTCAAGGTCGACTCCCACTTATCTAATGCATAACCTTTCATTCACTCCTCATTTTCGAAGAAGTTGTAATGTTGAAATTTTATCTAGCAAAATACCAGAAGAGTATGACTCGTGAAAACTTTCGAGGTCACACATATTAAGGAAGGCCTAGGTTCAACCCATCGGAGCATCGTGGAAACATATATCACAAACTTCAGGGGTAAATAACTCAAGCTCGAAAGTAGAGCATGGTTGGCCAAATCAAAGAATAGGACTTACCAACGACATTATATATCAGGGAAAGAACTTCTTGAGGTTTTTGTATACAAAGGACACTGTCAGATGATAATTCAACAAAGGATCTGACGTTCCATAACAGAGCTGATGAGAGTATCGATACCCAATTAGAGGAAGAAAGAATGCAAATGCATCGGTTTATAGAACATCCGAATAATTCAATGTTTAAATAACAAAGGAATTATGATTTTCAAATCAAGAGATCAGGAGCAAACGCACTGATCAAGGATGGATTAAGTTTAATAGACTTAGGGGTACAATCGATGGCAATCTGATTGGTTGATAACCAACTCATGTTCAAAATGACATCTGAGCTGGAAAGATAATTTTAAAAGGATCAATCGATGATTGCGGGCATTCGCACTCATGTTGAATCAATAGGATCAAAAGGCGGCGTCAAAGGAGACTAGTGTATATAGCCAGACATATGGGAAGCAGCCATAATGCAAGCAAACAAGTATTTGCAGAGCAATAAACTGCTAAGGATTTTCGGAGGATCGAATAGTATTTCGAAGACTTTTGTGAAACACTTGAACAATTGGGGATGAGACTCGATAGGTGCAAGAATTTGTCCGTAGGGGTATTTAGGCGACTTAGAACTGCATGGCAGTAGGCACCAAGTATCCTCGGAACAATAATCGAGAATTTCGGGGTATCTTGCAATAACAAGATCAACAAGGAATGATTGTATCAATGGCAAGTGCACGTGGTTATCCATGGGGGTTTATCGATGGAAGGGAATTGCAAAAGTGATAACACAAAGTCTCGAAAAATCATCGTAGAGTATCTTCCGAATCTTCCGGTGCAGCAAGCGATCATCTGGAGAGAGGGGCTCTCCGGGAGAAAGTATTTTCGAGAACCTAAAGTTAGTTTTGTTTTGAGCAAAACCATTTAACCCGAATAGAAGAGAGATCAGAGTCCTAGAGTAAAGGTCGAGGAGTAAAAGATCCTAGTACCACCCAATGGCGACGTGGTCCCGTAAGGCACACAGCCAAGTTAGTAAAAGTTTTTGCAATGTCTAGACTCGACTTCGGCCAAGGAGTGTGGAAGGGGGATTCCTACAGGTAGTCGGCTCTGATACCAACTTGTGACGCCCCCGATTCAATCATACACTAATCATACATAAGCGTATACGATCAAGATCGAGGACTCACGGAAGATATCACAACACAACTCTAAAAATAAAATAAGTCATACAAGCATCATAATACAAGCCGAGGGCCTCGAGGGCTCGAATACAAGTGCTCGATCATAGGCGAGTCAGCGGAAGCAACAATATCTGAGTACGGACATAAGTTAAACAAGTTTGCCTTAAGAAGGCTAGCACAAACCGGGATACATATCGAAGAGGCGAGGGCCTCCTGCACAGGATCCTCCTAACTACTCCTGGTCGTCGCCGCCGGCTGCATGTAGTAGTAGGCACCCTCGGGGTAGTAGTCGTCATCGACGGTGTCGTCTGGCTCCTGGGCTCCGACATCTGGTCGCAGCAATCGGGTAGAGATAGGGGAAAAGGGGAACAAGGCAACCGTGAGTACTCATCCAAAGTACTGCAAGCAAGAGCTACACTACATATGCATGGATATATGTGTAAAGGGCCATATCAGTGGACTGAACTGCAGAATGCCGTAATAAGAGGGGACAGCTAATCACGTCGAAGACTACACTTCAGCAGCCTCCGTCTTGCAACAGATGAAGAGAGTAGATCAAGTCCTCCAAGTAGCATCACATAGCAATAATCCTACCCGCGATCCCTCCTCGTAACCCCGAGAGAGCGACCACCGGGTTGTATCCGCACTTGGAAGGGTGTGTTTTATTAAGTATCCGGTTCTAGTTGTCATAAGGTCAAGGTACAACTCCAAGTCGTCCTGTTACCGGAGATCACGGCTATTCGAATAGATTAACTTCCCTGCAGGGGTGCACCACATAACCCATCACGTTTGATCCCATTTGGCCGGACACACTTTTCTGGGTCATGCCCGCCATGGAGATCAACACGTCGCAGCCCCACCTAGGCACAACAGAGAGGCCAGCACGCCGGTCTAAACCTAAGCGCCAGGGTGCAGGCCCATCGCCCAATGCACAATCAGCGTTGCGTGGGCGGCGAAAGCGAACTAGCCCCTTAATACAAGAGCAGGCCTACGTTCCAATCCGGCGCGCGCCGCTCAGTCGCTGACGTCACGAAGTGCTTCGGCTGATACCACGACACCGGGATACCCATAACTACTCCTGCGTAGATGGTTAGTGCGTATAGACCAAATGGCGGACTCGAGATCAAATACCCGGATCTCGTTAAGCGTGTTAAGTATCCACGAGCGCCGAACAGGCCAGGCCCACCTCTCTCCTAGGAAGTCTCAACCTGCCTGTCGCTCCGCCATAAAGTAACAAAGTGGGGGCCGTGGGAACCCAGCCCACCTCTACCGGGATGGAGCCACTGTCCTTTCAGCCCCATCTCGAACAGTATCACGGTAATGTAACAATATAAAGTATATAGTATATGCCCATGATCACCTCCCAAGTGATCACAGCCCGATAGTATAGCATGGCGGACGGACAAGAGTGTAGGGTCACCGATGGAACACTAGCATCCTATACTAAGCGATGGGATAGCAGGTAAAGGTAACAACAATAGTAGCAAGGACAAAGCTATGCAGCGAGATAGGATTAATCGAAAGCAAGATAACATGCTACACTACTCTAATGCAAGCGGTATAGAGAAGAGTAGGCGATATCACGGTGATCAAAGGGGGCTTGCTGGTTGCTCGGCAAGAGAGAAGGGTCGTTAACTCCGTGGTCGTCTTGGGCATCGCAGCGTCGGTCTCGTAGTCTACCGAGAGAAGAGGGGAAGAAACAATGAATACCATGCAAACAGATGCATATCGGGACAACAAGCGAGCTAGGCGTGTTCTAACGCGATGCGAGGTGATACCGGTGAAGGGGGAAACATCCGGAAAGTATCCCGGTGTTCCGTGTTTTCGGACAGATGAACCGGAGGTGAAATGTTGCAGGTTCACTATGCTAGGGACGCGTGGCGGACGAACGGGCTGCGTATCCGTATTCGTCTCGTTGTTCTAGGCAACTTTAATGTAGAAAGTTTTTCCATCTGAGCTACGGTTTATTTTATATTAATTTTTAAAGTTTTAAATCATTTTTAGGATTAATTTAAATATTTTAATTCAACATTATCCAGAACAGTGTCTGCTGATGTCATCATGACGTCAACAGTCAAAGGGGTTGACTGGGGCAACTAACGTGTGGGTCCCACTAGTCATTGACAGTTTCAGTCTAATTAGTGTTTAACTAATCTAGTTGCTGTTTAATTAAACTAACTAGTTAATTACGTTAGTTACACATGATTAATTAACTTAATTAATTCATTAATTTAATTATTTATTTATTTATTTATTTATTTTATTATTTTTATTTTTGTTTCTTTTTCTATAAACGTTCTGGGGGCGTGGGCCCCCACTGACATTGGCCCGGAGGGCATAGCGGGCACGGGCGTAGCCCGAACGGGCGCTGGCCTGCGGGGGCGCACCCGACAGGGCACGCGGGCGATCCAGAACGGCGCAGCCGGGCGCCGCTCCCGGAGGCAGCGACAGCGCTGCAGCGGGAGAAGTCTGGGTTCAAGGCTGCCGTGGCGGTCTTGCAGAGGAGGCGCGGTGACAGGGGAGCAAGGGGGCTCCGTGGGCGGGCAGCAGCAGCAGACGCCGCCGACGAGCAAAACAGCGACAGTGGCAGCGGCAGGAGCGCTGCAAAGCGTGGCAACGAGGGGCGCGTCCCGAGGGCTCGTCGTGGGGGGCGTGTCGATCGGAGGCGACGGAAGCTGGGGGCGGCCCGACCATGATGAGTCTGGGTCATGATCATGGATGATCGAGCCAGAGAAGGGAGCTCACTGAGGCGTGGGGATCTGCAAGGGCTCGGGGAGGAGTTGAGGTCGCGTCCGGCGAGGAGGTGACGAGGACAAGGGCGGCGAGGAGTAGCACCGGGCGGCGTCGACGAGGTGGAGGGGGCGTCGGGCTCATTGCCACCTTCCCGATCCAGATCAGGTCGGGGAAGAGGATGGAGAGGGAAGGCGAGCTGGAGACGGGCGGCGGGGAGGAGGCCCGGCGAGGAGCGTCGGGGGCGTGGTCGCCCCGATCCCCATCTGGATGGGGGAGTGGGGGGGGGGGGAATGAGAGCGAGTGGTGTGGGGGGGTTGCGTGGTGGACGAGAGGAGTGGGGGAACGAGTGGGTTAGGGTTTCCCCCTCTTGGGGATAAGGTAGGGCGGGTCGGCCGGCTGGGCCGGCATGGTAGGTCACTGGGTGGGCAGGTACTCCAAATGGGGGGTTTCCTTTTCCCTTTTTTTCTGTTTTTTTAGTCTCATCTTATCTGAGTTTTATAAAAACATAAAAGTTGTACCAAAATTAGTATTACTAATTATACCTCTGTTATCAAAGTTTAAACCCCTAGATGAAATAATTTAACATTTTATTAATTATAATTTCATTTAAACATTTGTTTCTGCTACCGTTTTAATCATCTAAGAGTATTTAAACATTTTATAAATCTGTGGTTCCTCCATCGTAATTACTTCTGCATCATTGGGCACAACCTGAACATTTTAGTTTTAAATTTTGAAAATTTTTGTTGTTTGCCTTGATTTGAATTTTTGAATTCGGACGGGATTGAATCATCACGAGGTTTACAACAGTAAGAGTGGTGATGTGGCATCAATAGCAGAGTTTTACTGTAGCCTAATTATCCGGGCGTCACACTGGGCAACTTGCCTAGAAACCGTTGGATGACACTAAGATGTGTGCACGTGCAATTAGTATTAGCATTAATTGATAATTAGTATTAGGAAATAATTATTGCTAATTATTGCTTGATATGAACACTTAATACCCACCCAAATTATGTCCATGCATCTCTCATACGTCACATAGCCGGGTATTTTTTGCGTATCATGGAGGTCGTATTTTTTTTGTGTGCTCTCCTTTTTTTTCACCGAGTATCTAATTCCTCGGATAAATCACTAGGTATATACATACATAACCCAAAATATCTTAGGTATGTTTTGGTAGTTTATACATAGCCATATTTTACTTGAGATACATACGCCAATTGGTTATGTACAATGTTTCCAAGCATTTTCGCACAGCCGAGTATACAAGTATGCAGACACCTTGGGTATTTCCACTTGAAGTATATTATTGCATGTATAATATTTTCCTAAATTTTTCACATAGCTGGGTATATACATCGATCAGGTATGTACAATTATTTCCCACCCTTTTTCAGATAGGTGGTTATATACGTCGCGGTTATATACGTCGACCGGGTATTAAAATATTTTCGTCAGTAGGTATTGTATAACCGTAGATAGTTCGGAAACAAAAATAAATACAATTAATCAAAAAAATATTGTGTATTTACATACCCGTGTATGTACATTCTTTCGTTAAATAAGTATATGACACCCATTTTAGAGGATTAGGAAACAAAAATGTAATAGTTCAAAAATAAATTATTGAATATATACGTACATGCGCATGTCTATAATTTCATTGTTAGGTATTAGATACTCGTATTAGATAGTTAGGAAACAAAAATATGCGTATTATATACCTGTAACAATTCATACAAAATCAACATTAATACGTTTTATTATATGGCAAGTCTTGCATGCCTAATAGTTAGAGCCAAAAAATAAAACGTAAGCATGGAAAGTCTTGCATGAAGAATAGTTACGAAACAAATTAAATATGTCACGGTTTCCTAAACGATCAAGGTGCCCTGGCACCTAGGTGCCCCATCTATTTTACCTATATATATATATATATATATAACGCTAAACTAAGCGTTAGTGTAGAATAGCTTATTCTACACCCCAGTAACGGTACATACAAAATACAGTAACACACTATGTAAAATATAGCAATTTTCATAAAAGTGTAGTAAATTACAAACTTAGATGATAAAAAAAATATTTTCCAAATTACTACATTTTGTATACCGTTTTACTAGATTTTGTACATAGCGTTACTAGGGGTGTAGAATAAGCTATTCTACACTCACGCTTAGAATAAGCGTTACCCTATATATATATATATATATATATATATATATATATATATATATATATATATATATATATATATATATATATATATAGTAAAACTGTGTCTACCATAGCTTGCCACAGAACTAGTTAAGGGTCGCTAAACTTTTAACGGTTTAAAATATATATACATATATATATACATATCACTACTGCAGGATGCTGCTAACGCGACACTATGATCAGAGACCCTTCGATGAAACTGTGTGCGATGCCATAATCGCAAACGGTGGTGTAGAAGAACAGTCAAAAGGTGCAAAACATTTGCGATGGAGGATGCATCAAACACGGTTCAGATTTTAGTTGCATGTGCGATGCAGGGCATACGGTTCAACTCAATTAACTGTTTACGATGAGGAGAAATGGGCAGCCATATGAAGGTGTGTGCAATGTACAACATACGGTTCATTCAGATGAACTGTTTGTGATTAGTCAACACAAAAGAAACGGTCAGCTAGATCAAAGGTGTGTGCAATATACGGCATGCGGTTCACTCGGATGAACTGTTTGCGTTGAGACAAGAGAACAGAAATGGTTTAAATGAACAAGATGTGTGTGATACGAGGCAAACAGTTTTGTAATCGGAAACGTGTGTGAAGACCGATAAGAACACAGACGATTACTGCTAACAAGCCGTGTGTGTTGTGAGCAAACGATTACTGGTATACAATTGTGAGTGATTGATGAAATCATCAGCGACGGGTTCCATTGTTTAGTCCGTGTGCGATGTGATTTTCTTTGTCCGCACAACATCTACGCTCTATCTACAGAGCATCAACATATATACTTAAAAAGACAGCATTGGATAACCAAATTAAGCATACAACTACACAAGTGACTACACACATAACATTTCCACACACCAAAGAAAGCAATTACATGCATACTAAAGTAGGAGAAACGAGGATCTAATCATCTACTTATTGTTGTGACGATGCTTGCCATTGCTCTGCTTCCGGCTGGATCCCTGTCCGTTTTGGGGAAGGAGGAACTTCCTCATGTCAACGATCCGCATGTACATGTCGTAGCTCGTGTACACCTCCTTGGCCGCGTACACGACGTGAGCTTTGTCGAGTTTCTCCATCCAGGCCGAGTGCCAGGCACACTTTTCCTTGTTGCACGAATCCTTCATGTCTCTGTAGTAGGGGTCGATGATGGCCTGGGCGAGGTGAACCAGTGAGTCCTTCTCATGCTCCTTGCTACCCCATATCTTGTATTGGCCCTGGATGTCGACAAGATTCTGGCCGGCGATGCCCGAATTCTCGAGCGCCTTTACATTGTTGGTGATGTCCACCGTAGCGAACATGTAGTGGGGGCTATTGACAAACCTGGCAAAACACTCGCAAGGCCTTGTGGCCAGGCAGTAGTCATAGACAAGGACGTGGTGGCGCACGCACATCTGGGCGACGACGACCTTGGGACGAGACACGACACGAGTGCGGGTGTAATCGAGGTCGAACCCGACCACCTTGTACTTCTCCGCGGCAAGAAACAACTCCATGATGTGGATGGAGTGCTCCACCCAGACCGGGTCATTGGTGTACACCACTGAGAGTTCCATGAACCTTCCGTGGGTATCCACCATGGCACACATGCTGAACTGCTACTCGTCGTCGGCAGCCGCTCGGAGCGCCATTGGAGCCGTGCAGGATACCCTCTAAGAATTTCTCGTGGTGGGTGTGCTTCTTGCAATGGTGGGGCGCGATCGAAAGGTTGAAGAGACACAAGGGTAGGTTAAATGGCCGTTGTAATAAATGGGGGCCGGCCGGCCTGTAATCGTCACGTCTTGTCACGGTGTTCATAGAGGATGATTCCAGTGCATGCTTGACAACACCGCACCGCACGCGTGGGCTCAAAGAGGCGCCAAATGTATCGTCGGTGAGCCTGTTCCTGCGCTACCGCGCTGTTTACCGCGCAAGCTTTCCCCTGGCTAGTTTGGCCACGGGTCGGCTAGAAGAAGGACAAATCGTGGGTTTTTATTGGCAAAAACCTTTGTAAAAACAAAGTGTGTGGAATGACTTCGGTCATAAGTTTACCCTTGGGTGATGAGCTCAAAGTTACACAGAAGGGTGATGATGGACACTCGAGTGCGATAATTAATTCTACGCTCTACAGTGCACACGGTGGAAGAAACAAACCATGTGCAACAATGTCGAAGATCATAGTCGAGTTAGATATACAGATCGTGTGCTGTGAGATCGACAAGGTAAACTGATTCGGGAATGGTTAATAAAATCTAAGACCATTTCATATTAAGGTCAAAACATTGCTAGCAATATACAAGTCTCATACGATGCCATTTCAATGATTGTACCACAAAATCTTGAAATGTTACAAGGTTCAAATTCCAGAGTTATATGGCTCAAATTCGAAGATTACAAGGTTCAAACAGATAATAGAAATGAAATTCAGCTCATCAGCTGCAAACGCTCGCGCTAATCCGCTGAACATGGATATCAGAGAGGTTCAAACTAATATCACCACTTCTAAGTCTGGCTTCGAAACCTCACAATTTTTGCAAAGGGGTCAGCCACTGAGAAGTCATGTATGGGGTTGACATGATGACTTCCGTTTACTCTGTCATCTGAAGTTCCAAAATGAAATTCAACATTTTTGGAGCCTACCCTATTCTACCGCAGGCGCCGGTGCTGATCAACAAACCATTCATTTTTGCGAAATAAATATAGGGCAAACCTCATTTCCTTCAGCATCCTTGCTCTCAGAACAAAGAACCTGGCAAATATAATCTCCGGTAAGGTCCCTCGGTAGGAGTTCAAAGTAATTTCTGAGAGATGCAGATCTAGGCATTCGACGTGATTGTTATATTGGATCACATTATCCACCACTGGGCCTAATCTTATATGCAAAAGAAGAAAACGTCTTAGTGCCTACATGAAGTTTTGAACATTACTAGCAGCCTAACTATTTGGTTTCCAGGATTTGTAAAATGCACTAACATGTCATCTTCGATCTGACATGATTAACATGGGCATTTGATTACATTCTAGAAAAATGTAGCCTTCTTCACAAGAGGTTGGAGTGGATGAAAAGTTCCCTAAGAAAACTAGTACAGATGAATCCAAAGCAGAAATTCTTATTGATTGTAACCATATGGATCAAGCAACCAATATGGGGGGGACATGTATGTACTGAAATCCTCCAAAAGAACCTTCAGAAATCGTAGTACATTGTCATTGTAAACATGGAAAAAGGTGTCACAAATTGAACTGCCTTATGGTTAACATTTAACAGGAAAGGAACAACACCTTGATATATAGCTTCTCCAGACACGGAAAGCATCTCAGGAAACTCACAACTTGCTCCAGGTCGGGCCCGATAGATTCTAGTGCAAAGACCTTCACTTTGCGTAGTTTCGGGGTCAAGCTTGTCGAAATCATTTTCTGAATGGCAGACGAACAAACATCTTCAAAATTAGAAATAATGTTAATTTGTAGAAGGAGAGGTAGAAGGCGGCTGTTGTACCTGAAAGGGTGTGGATCCAATAACAAGTTTGGAGCATTTGTCAGATGAGTAGCCCACCAGTGTCAATTTCGGCGCAGAAATGACAATGATTCTTGTTGGATCTTCTTGATCAACTACAAGTAATCTCTCAAGTGCAGGTGTGTCCTGGATGACCATACCGTGGTACACATCTTGTGATGTCTTCCTGCCGCACCGGCAACACACATAAATAGTCCGAAGAGTCATGGAGGTGATGTGGAAGGTACTCAACCTATTGATCTCCTGAAGACGAAGGTACTCGAGGGCAGTACAGCCACGGAGCAGGCGCTCCATTTTACCCTTTGAGAGGCAGACGACGACGAGCTCGAGGTGCTTCAGTCATGGTAGAATAAGAGCGGGCTGTTGGCACCGATTTTGGCCAAAAGTAAAAATACAGTGCTTTGATATTATTCAAATTGAACCATTTACATAAAATGATAAAACCAAAAAAGGTGATTTGCCGAATATACGGATAAAAATACCATGATAAAATGGTAGACCCAAAAAAAGGGGGAAGAAAATGAGCCATATCACCATCTAAATTAGAGGACATATGACTTTCATACACATATGCCATTATCAATGGCGAAATTCCGATGTTGGCACAAATGCAAAGTTTCATAGACGACGCTAATATTGCCAAAATATTTTATCATATTTACAAGCATTACTCTGTCACCACTAAGAAAAATGATACTATAATGTTCGAATAAAATAATATAACACACAATGATGCGTAAAGAAAATGTCAAGCCATCGTATAATTATCAACCAAAAATGTTGTCATGTGTCACAATAATTAATTTGGCCTAGCTAGCCCAGTCATACATATGGCTACGTACATGTATGGTGCAACTCTGAGCAACATGCATGCATGTGTTATGCATGGATTAATTATGCAGCAAGATTAAAAGCTAATTAAGTAATTAGCTGGCTCATGGCCACAACACATATGGCCTGCATGCATTAAATGTATTATAGTCAGCTGGGCCCATCCAAGTAAACTCTCAAAGCCCATTTAAAAAAAACTGATTGTATAGAAGAAATCCACTCGGCCAAGATTCCTGCATGATTAAACTAGAACGTGGGCAAACCCCCACGATCCCATGATTACAAGACATGAGCGCGTCCAACCGAAGGCCTCGCCTGCTCTCTCCTCTCCTATAAATACCAGCTAGAACAACTTGCCAAGGTTGCTCGCTCATCATCGATCCATCCATTGCTCGCTCATCATTCATCCAGTCCATCACTCACACGCACATACATACGCTGCAAGCCGCTAGCTTCGTCGCCGGCCGTTCCATTCTGTCACGCCCAAGATGCGACCCTATCCTAAAGGAACTCGAAGGTCCCACCAAGGATAGAAGCACATCTTGAAGACGCTGTTGCAATGTGGATATCATTACATCAACATTACATAATAGATGGGAATTTGTTAATGTACGATTGTGGTAAACTTGAAGTTAACTCTTCTAAAATACACCAACTGTGTGCGTAACCGTGAGTGTCTCTTTTCGGGGTTGATCGAGAGGGGAACATGGTTTCTGGGTTATGTCTAACGTAAGTAGGAGTTCAGGATCACTTCTTGATCATTACTAGTTGACGACCGCTTGCTTTGCTTCTCTCCCCGCTCTTATTTGCGTAAGTTAGCCACCATACATGCTTAGTCGCTGCTGCAACCTCACCACTTTACCCTTCCTTTCCCTTTAAGCTTTGCTAGTCTTGATACCCATGGTAATGGGATTGCTGAGTCCTCGTGGCTCATAGATTACTACACCAACAGTTGCAGGTACAGGTTATGCGATGATCTTGACGTGAGAGCGATGTTTGCTTGATTTGGAGTTCTCCTTCTGCTTCTTCTTCGATCAGGGGATAGGTTCCAGGTAGGCAGCCTGGGCTAGCAGGGTGGATGTCATTTGAGTTTCTGTTTGTGTTTCATCCGTAGTCGGATGGTGCTCTTATGTAAGATGATGTTGTATGCGTGTGGCATTGTATGCCTGCTGTATGTATCCCCATCTATTATGTAATGTTGATGTAATAATATCCACCTTGCAACAGCGTATTCAAGATGTGCTTCTATCCTTGGTGGGACCTTCGAGTTCCTTTAGGATAGGGTCGCATCTTGGGCGTGACACGTTCGCTCGCCGTCGTCGCCGCCGGCCGTCCATCCGCTCGCCGTCGTCGCCAGCCGTCCACTCGCCATCGTCTACGTACGTCGCCTGCCGCACTGCTCATCATCTGCACCGCCCACAAGCTGCTAAATGCCAGTGTTGCTCATCTACATCACCACTTCACTCGTACAGGAGGAAAGCCAAGGCAATGTGAGAATTTATGGCTACCTTCTTGCTCCCTTGATGTGTTCCTATTGCATTATATGTCTCAAACAGTAGTGATGTTCTATGTTGTTCTATATAGCATATCTTGTTTGGTCTCATGGGATCTAGTACCCCTTGTTGATACAAACCAAGATTAAATTAAGTCACTCTTGTTTTGGTCTCATGGCGATTTTGCATCCCATGTTCATACAATTCAAGACTAAAATATATTCATCGATGATGCTTTAGTTTCCCCGTACACCTCATATATGCTCAGTGCTTCCAATCAAAATTCTGCTTGTTTTGGTCTCTTGCATCTCCATGTTGATGCAACTAAAGAACAGATTATATCTGTCTCGTTTTGGCCACATGGTGATCTTCCATCTCCATGCTGATATAACTCGAGAACAAGTGAAATCCTTCTTGGTTTGGTCTCACGGTGATCTTGCATCCCATGTGGATACAATTCAAGAATAAAAATCATGTTCATCTTGTTTTGGTCTCATGGTGATCTTGCACCTCCATGCTGATACAAGTCAAGACCACAAATTATGCCCATCTTGTTTAGGTCTCATGGCGATTTTGCATCCCATGTTGATACAATTCAAGAAGAAAATATGTCCATCTTGGTTTGGTCTCATGGTGATCTTGCATCCCATGTTGATACAAATCAAGGATAAAAATAGAAATAAAGCTCATATTGAGTTGATTTCATAAAGTCCTATGTTTGTTGGAAATTTAGACATATTTCTTCCATATAAGTTATAGTCTGTCCAGATCCCTTAATGCATGAGTCATTGTTGCATCACGTAATGCTAGTTATGTAATCACGAGGCAAAGACCAAAAATGATAATATTTGCATGCCATCTGCCTAGTTAACTTCATCATGTCCATGCAAAACATAAATCGATATGTACTTATGTTTGGTTACACTACAAGCATATTGTGCTATGTCGGTGATAATACAAGCAAGAAGAAAAAACCAATCTTACCTGGTTACACTACACGCGGGCATTATCTTAATGCTATGCGGTGTTAGTATTAATACAAGTGAAAAAATATCATAAATAAACTCCATTCGGGTCAAGCCATACATGTGTGTCATATCATTGCACCGCGTGGTTAGTATTGATACCCTGTGAAGTCAAAGTCAACAAAATATGGCACATATCATATGCACCATAAAAAGCATCAAAATTGTGTCAGAAAGCTTCGGTCCATTACGCTACACATGGGCACCATATCAGTGTCGCGCGGTGATAGTAGTAATGTGATGATGCAAAACTTATTAAATTGGCATGTCCCATATGTATCCATGCCACCAAAACCAAAGATGTCATATAAAATTCCCAAAGAAAAATATATACATATCCTATATGCTAAACGTAGGATAAAACTATGCCTAGCCAAAATCAACCTGAATTCCGCATATAAATGAGGTTGAACACACACAAATTGTTGCATGCTAGGAAAATATATTCCCAAACATCACACATAAAATCATAGAGGAGTACTTACATGCAACCAAACTTCAAGCTCACCAAGAAGGAGTTCGTCGTCGACCGTGAGGAGGATTTCTCTTGTAGTATGTTGTAATAGGAATGTGATGCAATCCTATGTAATAGATATGTTGGAATTCTTAATCAGGGGTTTTCTCTTCGGAGATGTAATTAACAGAATTTTTATGGAAATGTAAGAGTTCTGGAAATAATGTACCTGCAATGTTTGATTCTATTTTATTTTATGCATTTAAATTTCACTCTGTATCAACGACGTGGGAGTTTTCCCGTCATCACGGGCGCAGACATATGTAGGTCATTAAAAATCAATTGTCAAGTCCTGGCTAGGAAATATTAACACGAACACTAATCCTAGTCAGATTACTAGTCGAAATAATTTGCACAGATGAAACAATTAATCATTTATCACCTGTACCATTCAAACAATCAATACACTACACGGATCTAACGAAACTTACTTAGATTTCATGGATTGGGAGAACATAACCATAGCATTTCTATTCCAAAAAGGGGGAGGCAGGAGTAACCAGAGAAACGATCTATTTGACACATAAATGGGTATAGATGAGTAACTAGTTGTCTGTCGTCGTCGGAGTCATCGCCGGAGTGGTCATCGAAGTCATCGCCGGAGTGGTGGTCGGAGTCATCGCCGGAGTGGTTATCGGAGTTGTCGCGGGAGTGGTTTCGTAGTCGGTGTGGAAATCCATCTCCGGCTGTGGAAGCTCGATGCCGTCGATGACATCAGGGTGCAGCGATAACTCGCCGGGTTATGGCAACCTCTATCTCCGTCTCCACGCCGTGCTCTGGTGCTTTAGTAGCCCCGGCGTCGCCACTCACTCCGATGGGGTGCTTCAGCGGCATCCTCATACAATGACGGCATTGAGGACTGAGAGCGGCGTCCAGGATGAGAGCGGAGAGAGAGGATTGTGTGTGCGTAGCGAGGATGGGGGGTGCGGCCGGTCGGGCGCACCATTAATATGGAGTAGTGGGAGTTGTGGGAGAGAGGTGGGTGACGGTTAAACCGATGGCTCGCCTCCCGGTGAGCCTGCACACCGGACTGCTGGCATGCCTACCAAAGTTTCACACAGCTACTCGCACGCCTCCCGATGACAATGCGCAACAAGCACGCCTCCACCAATTTACACACCTGCATGCACGCCTCCCCGTCTGCCTGCACGGCAGACTGCTCGCATGCGTCCCGTCAACTCACGCCTGCTCGTACGCCACACGGGTCGCACGGCGGCACGTATATTGTTTTTCTATTTGGATGATGCCGCTTTATTGCTTAACTGAAGCATGGCATGTATCCATTGTTCGTCTAACGCTCATGGTTCGAATAAATAATCATTGGGATATTGGTTCCCAATTATTAATAATCTCCAGTCTGTAATTAGATAAAGATTACATCAAAACTGGTCTCAAATTTGACAAAAAAAAGTACAATGCCACTTTGTATTGGTGTCCATATGACAACATGATAAGTTTCATGAACTTCAAATAAGTTTTGGATGTACTAGAATTGAAAATTCAAGATTCTCAATGTTTGAAATTTGTTGCATGGGGAGTAACACATGCACCCAGTGAGACACATGTGTTTTTGCAATCCATTTACGTGCACTGTCACGTGTGCATGTAGCTCAAATTTGATTTTTGCACACATTATACCCGTAGAAATCAATCAGTCAATGTACAAAAACGTCTTAATGATCTCTGTGATTTTTTTGAAATTAAAACGTCCCTCCTTTGGTAACATGTATGTTCACCGCGGGATAATTAATTTAACATGCATCGTAGTTGTGGTGGATTCGCGGTGTGTGTGTGTGTGGGTGTGTGCGTCTGGGGGTGGCGGGTGGCTCACAGTACACTACGAGTTGTGAGACACCGTGTGGGTTGGCCGTTTTGTTAGGTAGGCCGGTGCCACATCAGAGTCGTGAAATCGTTATTTAAAACATTACACAACCCTTTCGTACATAAATGTTTTGGCCACATGCAGTCGATGGTTGTCCTACATGACGCTCGATACTCATGTGTGGCGCTTTACGTGGGCCCTTGATGTAAATCGTCCATCACTTTGACGAACAGCCGGTAGTGAGGTTAATTTGACCAGCAAGGTAGAATCTTTTTTGTTTGTGTTATGGTGGTATGTAGTATGCATCGAAGAGGTGGGAGGGGACTAGCTTAGATACTATACGTACGCGTCCGTGAACAAGTACACCTCACTCAGTGTTGGGACTTTTTGGTTACCGAGGTGCGTGCCACATCAAAATTGTGCAATTGGTTATTCAAACATCACACAACACCTTTTTGGGCCACATGCATATCCAAGCTAGGACACTCACGTGTGATGCTTCCATCTGTGGGCCCACGAGGCCATCGTCGATGCATGCATGCATCACTTTGACCTACACTGGGAGAGGTTAATTAATTTCACCATCGATGAGGATTCTTTTGGGTTGCACATATATTACGGCAGGAGCATATAGTATGCGGTGAAGAGGGGGGAAGGGGACCATCATATGTAGTACGCTTGATATGAACCTCACTCTGTGTGGGTGCATGGTTTACGGTTTTTGAGGCATGTGGCACATCAAAGTAGTGCATTTTGGGTATTCAACATATATATGTTTGGCCCACATGCAAAGCGGTGGTGGTTGTCGTCTCGCACCCACTTAAGCGGTTATCAGCAATATCGATGCCTTCCATGTGTGGGCCCGCTTGGTCCATCAGTAGTTTTTGCCTGACAACAAGATAGGTTAATTTGACTTAGGAGGGGATTATTATTTTTTCTCTGGGATGACATGCATGATACAGTTTGAGCACACACACATGCTTGTGTACACATGAATCCCTCCCATCGAGTCGAAGTGGCTAGTACAAAGACGCATCATGAACCGATATCGCTCTGTGTGGGGAGCTAGTGTACGACTTTTGACGCATGCACCACATCACTGTTGTGTATTCAAACATGCATGCACGCATCACCTCCATACATATGCATGTAGTGGTTGCCTTCGAACGATACACTCCCTCGCGTGGTTATCGGCACAAGCCTATATATTCGTGGGCCCGCGTGGACATCCATGATCACCTTGACCAACAAGAAGATAGGTTTCCATGGCGGATTCTTCATCTGGTTCGTGTTATCATAGTATAGGTCATGGTGAGATTCAGACCTAATTAAGTTTGAGCGCATATACTATGCACGCATGCATGCATGAATCCTGGTCGTTGGCTTGAAGTGTGGTGTAACATACACATGCATCGTCAACCTAACCCTCACTCAGTGTGGGGATTTCTAGTTCGAAATCACGATGCCACATCAAAGTTGTTCCATTGTTACTCAAAAACACACCTCTCCATACATATTTGGGCCACGCACATGCAGTGGTTGTCTTCGAGGACTAGCTACTTGCTTGATTATTGGGGAGCTAGCCCATCTCCGGGGTCGCATGGACGGCCATCACTTTGACCAACAACAAGAGAGAGGTTGTACGACTAAGGTGGATTATTCTTTGTTCGTTTTACGATCCATCTTGGTGAGATATATGCCTCTCTGGCCCGCCGACTGAAAGTGTGTGTATGTGGGGGGGTTGCTACACACTTTGCTAGGTGAACCTCGATTGGGGGCATGCATTCATGGCTTAGGATTCCCTTCGTGGCGACACGAGGGGGTGGGGGCTGCTAGCTACTTTGCACTTTGCTAGGTGAACCTCGGTTTGGGGGAGGGCATGCATTCATAGCTTAGGATTCCCTTCGTGCCGACCACGAGGGGGCTGCTAGCTACTTCACACTTTGCTAGGTGAACCTCGGTTGGGGGCATGCATTCATAGCTTAGGATTCCCTTCGTGTCGACGTGAGGGGGGGTGGCTGCTAGCTACTTCACAGTTTGCTCGGGTGAACCTCGGTTGGGGGGGCATGCATTCATAGCTTAGGATTCACTTCATGCCGACACGAGGGAGGGGGGCTGCTAGCTACTTCGCACTTTTCTAGGTGAACCTCGGTTGGGGGGCATGCATTCATAGCTTCGGAATCCCTTCGTGCCAACACGAGGGAGGGGGCTGCTAGCTACTTCACACTTTGCTAGGTGAACCTCGGTTTGAAGGGCATGAATTCATAGCTTAGGATTTGCTTCGTGCCGACACAAGGGAGGGGGCTACTAGCAACTTCACACTTTGCTAGGGTGAACCTAGGTTGGGGGGGATGCATTCATAGCTTAGGATTCCCTTCGTGCCAACACGAGGGAGGGGGGGCTGCTAGATATTTCGCACTTTGCTAGGGTGAACCTCGGTTGGGGGGCATGGATTCATAGCTTAGGATTCCCTTCGTGCCGACATGAGGGAGGGGGGCTGCTAGCTACTTCGCACTTTGCTAGGTGAATGAACCTCAGTTGCGGGGGCATGCATTCATAGCTTAGGATTCCCTTCATGCCGACACGAGGGAGGAGGGAGCTGCTAGCTACTTCACACTATGCTAGGTGTACTCGGTTGGGGGGGAGGGGGCATGCATTCGAAGCTTAGGATTCCCTTCGTGCCGACACGAGGGTGGGGGTGGGGCAAGAAATACCATGCGCTTTGCAAGAGAGGTGCCACATCGGAGTTGCATTTTGTATTTGAAAATCAAACCACCCTTTTGATACATAAATTTGGTCCACATGCAAGTGTGTTCGTGTTCTGACCCTCTCTCGTGTCATTTATTCGCCAAATTTATGAACATTAGATAAGTCAGATGATGTAACAGACACGGTTCACTCAAACAAACTGTGTGCCACGCCGGTGTACCTGTCACGCACACATCCGCACAGTACATTGGGCTCCATGAGGCTCCCCCTCTAAAAAATATTTGCCCGCCTCGAGGGTTTTTCTGTTTCATAACACACGGTTGTTATCTCCGGACTGTATGCGATGTTTCTTGTTCCCAATCCTGCCTGCATCCCTAGAAAATATCTGCCCGCCTCGAGGGTTTTTCTGTTTCATAAAACACGGTTGTTATTTCCAGACGGTATGCGATGCACTATCATCAAAATTTTCAATAGCCCGGCAATTCACTCCCGCGTTTGACTCCCGCGTAGTAAAATTTTCAGTACACGCGTCATTTCCTCAAACACCCGCGCCCCTCACACACACACCCCCCCCCCCAAAACCTCCTCGGGCGCGCGCGCACACACACACACACGCACACTCCCTCGCTCGAAACCCTAGCAAGGTCCCCATCGCCGCCGCCGCCGCAAGGCCTCCATTGTCAACATCTGCCGGTTTACCTATGCAGCTTACCCATCGATCTCCATACCTAGGCTGCCCTGAGTTTCTTAGATGATGCCTGCCAAACGCCCCCTTTCCCACAGATCCCCATCCCCCACTCCAGAGCATCGCAGCCTAAGCCTGGCTATGCTTCTCGTCGAGCTCGAGGAGCGACTGGCCCAAAAGAGGTGTATAGCGGTCTCTTCGCCCGACGTCGCCGAGGAAGCTGACAACCATTACTGGCGGCAGGCACTCAAGCAGCGGGCTAGAGTATGCGGGCATGTCTCGTCTGCCGGCTACGACATCGAGGTCATAGACAGCGATGGCCTGAGGCGGGCTATGTCACAGTTTAAGTGGCCCACCCCCCAACCCCTCGGGTTCAACAGCCGTCGATCTCATCCATGGCCCCGCCGCTGATCTCCTCTGGCTCACTGTCAACAATTTGCCATTCTACATCGCCATCGAGCCCCTTTGGTCATTTCTGAAGGACATGTTCTCGACGCTGGCTTGGTATCCACAACTTCCAATATAGACCTCATCGACGGTGACCACGAGGAGGGCACCCTCTCCGGCTCTTCCAAGGGGAAAGAGCCCATCTGCTCTTCCAAGGGGAAAGCGCTCGTCCGCGACATCAGGGAGGGCACCCTACAGCCGTGCTCTTCCAAGGGGAAGGAGCCCATCTGCGACAACATGGAGCGCATCCAGCGTCCATGCTCTTCCCACGGGAACGAGCCCATCTGTGACAAGTGAGGAAACCCATGATTTGTTTTGCCGTGCCTCTTCATAGGGGGAAACCTATGATTTGTTTTGTCGAGTCCCTTTTGTGGTGTAGTGAGAATATGTCCAGTTTTAATTGCTATATCTGGTTGTTTGCAGTATGCCTTGTTTATTTCAGTTGTTCACAATGTGATGCTCTATATGTGCAATTATTTAATGTGAGTTACATTTCATCAATCCAGTTTTAAACATACCGATAGGAATGCATATATTTGCTTGCTGTTAAGCCTATTATAGCTAGCATATGCCTCTTTTAAAGTTTTTTGATTGTTCGGTTGTTTGTAGTTGGCATATGTTCAGTTTCAAACACTACTAGGGAAAACCTTATACACAGAATCTTAGCAGCAGCGCGGCACAAAAAAGAGGCGCTGCTGCTAATTTGTAGCAGCGCGGTTAGGGAAAGCACGCTACTGATGTAAACTTAGCAGTAGCGCGCGATGTCTAAACCGCGCTGCTACAAAAATCCACCGATGGTACACAACGACCTAAGTTTACCAGCAGCGCAGCGTTAAGAAGCACGCTACTGCTAACGCCGTAGTAGTAGCGCGCTTTTTAGTCACGTCGCTGCTGCTAATTTTGAAATTGTCCACACGGTTGGCCCGTTTAGCAGTAGCGCGTGATAGGAAAGCGCGCTGCTGCTACGCTCTTAGCAACAGCGCGTTTTTGTTACCGCGCTACTGCTAACACGCAGGACCCACCACCTTTTTCCACCTCTCCCTCCCCATCTCCCTCTCCTCCCTTTCCCCTACCTCCCACATCCTCCCTCTCTCACTCTTTTTCTTCCTCAATACTTCTCCCCCCATTACTCTTCCTCTTCTACCAACCTTTATCTCTCTTCATTACTCCTAGCTAACTACACCACCTCCATTAATGCATCTCCTTTCTTGTTTTCCTTCCCCCTCCACTAGTTGAAGTTGTCTCCTCCCAAATTAGCTAGCTAGGTAGATGTAGCATTTATTTAGGTGGCCTATTTGCCCCCTAACTATATATTTCTTTGTCAAGAAGAGCTTTGTGCACTTTTGATCTCCCTACATCATCATCCACACACCGTGTGCTCGATCTTGAGATAGAGGTGATTAAAATTTCATGCTTTTCCAAAATGGAAATATGTGTATGTCTGTGTGTGATATGATAATTGGGAAATATGATGGAAATTGTGTGGGTGGCATGAGTTGACACCAAATTGTGCTTTTGAGTTGCCTATGTTTTGCCGAAATGTCGATTTATTTCTGTTTCGGCGAATTCCGGGCAAATTCTAGATCTATATATGTCCTATTTTTAGGGAAGGTCATGCTGAATTTTTGTATGACTTTGATGCATGCACACATTTTTATAATCAATTTGTTTATTACTACCGTGCAGGTGTTCATGATGGTCAGTGGAACGATGGTGGATAGGTGGTTGCGGTCAGTGGTGGAGGACATGAAAGAAAATAACCTGACCCCTATGAAAACGAATAGTTTGGCTCGACCCCTATGACGAAGGTCGTGTCGAAGCGCACCTGCTCATGACTGGTTTCATGGATGGCTCTACTCGGTGGATAATTGAAGATGAGGATGATGATGTTGAGGACGCCGATAGCAGCCAATGACGACACTGGGCAAGACGAAGAGATGATCGATAATGGTGGCGGGGAAGAGGCCGGACATGGCGGAGGAGAAGGGGCTGGACATGTCGGTGGAGAGAACATGGACTCCACGCAGCAGAGTTCGTCGGTACTAAGTTCAATCGTGCGGGACCCTCATGTTCAAGCACTGCTTCACAAGGATACGAGTACTAAGAGAGCTGCTTCTAGAGAGGCGGCTAAGCTGGAGCAACTGGTGGTAGACTCGAACACTTCATTGTATGATGGTTGCAATCCTGAGGTGACCCACTTGAGTTTCACGCTCCAACTCATGAAGACGAAGGCTAAAACCAAATGGAACGACACTAGCCTCGATGAGCATCTGAAGTACCTAAAGGATGTTCTTCCCGCGGGGAATCTATGTCCTACTAGTGTTGATGAGGCCAAGAAGATCATGTGCCCTCTTGATCTGCCGCATGTTAGATACAATGCATGCATCAACGATTGCATAATTTATCAGAAGGAGCACGTGGAAAAAACAAGTTGTCCGTTGTGCAATGCTTCTCGATACAAGAAGGCTGGGAAGAAATGTCCCCAGAAAGTTGTATGGTACTTACCGATCACTCCCCGTCTCCAGAGGTATTTCATAGATCCCAAGGAAGCAAAGCTAATGCTCTGGCACGTGGAGAGGAAGAAGCCCGACGATGGAGATGATCCGAAGCTGAGACACGTCAAAGATGGAAGCCAGTGGAGAGCGTTGAACAACTTCTATCGGTATTTCGAATGTGATGCAAGGAACATCGTGCTCGGCGCATGTACCGATGGCATGAATCCGTTTGGCAACCAGAACACCAACCGTAGCACATGGCTCGTATTTGTATGGATGTACAAACTCCCCCCTAGTTGTGCATCAAGTCGAAGGACATTCATATGAGCATGCTTATTCAAGGGCCGAAACAACCAGGAAATAATATTAATTTGTATCTGGTGCTACTTCAAGAGGAGTTAGACACTTTATGGAAAACACAGGCCAAGACATGGGACGCCAGCAAAGGCGAGTATTTCTACATGAGAGCCGCGCTGATCATGATGGTGCACGACTATCTCGGTTACGGATATGTCGCAAGCCAGGTGTGCCATGGATATTGCGGATGCACGCGGTGCATGGATGATACGACGTCTCAGCAGCTAACGTCAAGGAAAGATGGCGGGTCTCAGAAAATCATGTACATGGGGCATCGAAGATAGCTCGAATAGGATGACCCGTGGAGAAACCGTGGAGATCTATTCAATGGTCACACTGAGCATCGAGGACCTCCACGTAAGCGAAGCGGTGCCAAATCGATGAGCTATTGAAAAACTAGAAGGAGTGCCCCGCACAGGGAAAGACAATGAAAAAGGCGCCGGAGCCGCTGCTGAAGGTATGGAAGACGAGGTCTGTGTTCTGGGACATGGAGTACTGGCACAAACTTGATACACCTCATTGCCTTGATCAAATGCACATCTGTAAGAATGTCCTTGAGAGCTTGCTTGCGACACTGATGAACATGCCGGATAAGACCAAGGATGGGCCGAAGGAAAGAAAAGACTTGCAAGATTTGAAAATCAGGGAAGATCTGCACATGCCGCCACGTAAACAGTCAGACGAGACAGAGACGGAGAGAGAGGCGCGGGAGAAGAAGGGCAAGAAAATAAAGAAAGAGGATTATTGCCCCCCTTCTTGCTTCACCTTAAGTCAGGATGAGATCGATCAATTCTTTAAGTGCCTTACCGAAGTCAAAGTTAGTTCGATTCTTGTGGCAAGATAAGCGGATATCTGAACACGCACAAGAAAAGGTTCAGCGGGATGAAGTCCCATGACTGTCATGTGATGATGACGTAGATACTACATGTTGCCCTTAGAGGGATAATGGACAAGCACGTCCGTGACACGCTTACTGGTCTCTGCAACTTTTTCGACGTCATCTCTCGAAAGTCGATCAGTCTGAAGTAGCTCCGAAGGCTACAGGAAGAGATCGTTGTGATACTGAATGAGCTTGAGATGTACTTCCCACCCACGTTCTTTGACGTGATGGTGCATCTGTGTGTCCATATTGTGGACGACATAATAGACTTGGGGTCGTCATTTCTGCACAACATGATGCCGTTTGAGAGGATGAATGGGATCATCAAAGGATTCGTTCGTAACATGTCCCGTCCGGATGGAAGCATCGTCCAGGGCTATCTGACACAAGAGTGCATGTCTTTCTGCGAGAATTTTCTATATGGCGCAGACCAGCCGCCTGATGTTAGTGTTGGTTTGCTCGTTAACAAGCACGATGGGAAGCTCGAAGGAGAAGGTCACTCCAACGGTCGCAGGGAACTGCACGTGGCATATTCAGATCGACGCAGCGACTTTGACATAGAAAACATGGTAGTGCTACAATACCTAGACGAGGTAGATCCTTTCGTGGCACTGCACAAAGAAATTATCGCAAAGAAGTATTGTGACCAGGGTGTATGCACGAAGGACGCCGAAGTTACTAGAGAGCACAACTCCACTTTCTTGCATTGGTTCAAAGAGCATATTATTGCTAATCCCCCGAAGGAGGGCTCTAAGGACAAATTGCTCATATACGCCTTAGCACATGGCCCCTCACCCAACCTCCTAACCTATCAGGCATACGATATCAACGGATACGCGTTCTACACGGAGGCCAAAGATATGGACAGTGATGACCAGAACTCAGGAGTGACGATGGAATGCATGACCGGCAGCGACAACGGCGCAACTGAAAGATTTTACGGAAGGGTCGATGTCACATCCCTAGCTTCTGGCAATACACTAGGCTAGCTTCAGGCATGCATCATGTCTAAATTTTTTGGAAACCTGAAATGGGGGTGATCAAACCCTAGCACTTTAAAATCCAAATAGGTCCAGCTTAAAAAAATGCATTCAATGAACCCAAAATGCTTCCATCAATGTTTGGTAATTTGGCAAGGCCTTGGGTCCAAACCAAAAATAGTGAACATTTTTGTGGATTATTTTGGGCACCGAATTTAAATAATTATCGTATTTGCATTTGGAATTATATTCATAATATGTGGAATATATTTCAAAATACCCCTGAAATAATTTATGTGCATTTGGCTGGGTCCATTGTGGCAAAATAAATATTTCAGTGGAGTTTGGCACTAGTTTTAAATTTTGCTTAGATTTAAAACAGTGGCAAAGATTTAAATAAAAAACAGAAGAACAAAAATATAAAAAGGAAAGGAAACAGACCTTACCTGGACTTACCTTGAGGTCCACCAGAGACACCAGACCCACCTGCGGCCCAGCTACTGTGCAGCCCACCTGGCCCAACTCCAGCGGCCCAGCCCACCGCAGCCGCCACCGTCTTCAACCTCCTGCCAGTAGGCAGGGGGGCATGTGCCCGACGCACGACAGCACGCGCGCGCCACCTCCTACTTCCCCGGCCCTCCTAGCGACGCCACGACGACGCCCCGTGTCCCCTCGCTCCTCTCCCTCACTCGCTGCACCCTCTCCCCTCCCCTGGCTCTCTCCCTTGAGCTCATCCGAGCGCAGCCGTCGCCGCCGACCAGCGCTCGTGCGGTCGCAGCCATCCCCAAGCCTCTCCGACACACCCTCGAGATCCGCCATTCCGCCCTCGTCCTCCTCGTCGTCTCACGCGACCAGAAGAGCCCCGACGCGCCGTCCCCGCCCCCTTCTTCCTCCTTCAGCCAAGGAGATCGCCGGCGATTTTCCGCCATCACCGAGCCTTCCCCGAGCATGCCGAGGCCACCTCTGCACTCGTTGTGAGCCCCTCTACCTCTCCCCTCTTCTCTCAAGCTTGCGCTCGTCCCCTAGCTTCATTTCCCACCGTGGCCAAGAGCTTCTCGCCGCCGGCCATGGCGTAGCCGTGGCCACAACCACCGCAGCTCGTTCCCGAGCCCACCATCGTGCTCGGCATGATCTCATGAGCCCATAGACGCCCACAGCATATTCTCCCGTGCTCTGCAACGCCGCCCCGAGATTGCCCGAACTCCGGCCGCCGCCTTGGAGCTCGCCGTCGTCAGCTCCGGCCTCCCCACGACCCAGCACTCGCACCGTTCGACGCGCGGGAGCAAGAGCTCTCCAACGCACCCAGACACGCTTTGAACGAGGCCCTGTAGCCGGCGGGTTTGACCTGCTGACCAGGGGTTTGACCCCGCTGACCAAGTTGACCCCGGGTGGGTCCAGTTTGACCCCTCTGGGTCGATGACAAATGGGACCCGCCTGCTAATTAAGTTAGGATTAAGACTAACTAAAAACTAGTTAGACTAATGGCACAGACATGCGGGACCCACTGGTCAGTTTGACCCAGACCGTGCCCCATTGACCTGCTGACGTCATGATGATGCCAGGCTGACGCAGTAACTATTTTTATGGATTTATTCTTTTACAGGAAAATCCAGAAAATTTCCTAAACTTCTAAAAATCATAGAAATTCAACCGTAACTCCAAATCAAACAAATTATATATGAAAAATGATCAGAAAAATCCAATCTTTCCATCTATACAAGTTTCATGCATGTCCGAACACTTTAACCTTGCTGTTTAGGTGAAACAAGCTAATGCACTTATATCACTTATTATTTTGGGTGATCATTTGAATCCTTGATTCAAATGGACTCAAACCTTTCTGTCCCAAGTTGCATTAGACCTATCACACATCATATTGCCATGTCATGATCATGCATCATATTTTCGCATTGCATTGATTGTGTTCTTTCTCTGTTGCCGATGATTGTCCTCTCTCAGTAGACGACGTTCTGACGATTGTTCGATGACATCGATGAAGAGCTATAATATCTTCAGAAGTGCTAGGCAAGAAAAGCCCCCTTGTTCATTCTGATACAATCCTACTTTCTCGCTCCTGCTCTCTTTTACTGCATTAGGACAACAACGATTCATCTGTTACTTGCTGCGGTAGCTGAACCCCTTTATCCTCTGCATGACCTGTCATTGCCACAATAAATAGATGAAACCCACTAGTATGAGTAGGAATTGTTTGAGCCCTAATGTGCCTACTCATTCATGCTTGTTGTCATGCCTGCTACTGCTTAGAGTTGAGTCAGGTCTGATTCATCGGGAATGAATTGGAACGTGGTGAACATGTCCTACTATTGAGAGCTAAGTGTGTGAACACGATTTGGTATAGGTAGCGGTGAGAGGCCATGTAGGAGTACATGGTGGGTTGTCTCATTGCGGCCGTCCTCAGGACCTGAGTTCTGTGTTTGTGATCCATGAACAGTTACTACCACCCATTGGGTTCCGGTAACTTGACCTCTCTCGGCTTATTAATCACCTCGATCTCTGTCCAGGAGTTGCAACTAGTTTCTGGTGTTTGTAGGATATGTGTTGGGGGCCGTGCGTAGCGCTGACCCTAGGGGTGGGCTATGTTGCAGTAGAGACACGAGGCACGGTGTGCGGGGCGCCCGTTTGGTGCCTCGGGAACCCTGCTCTCATCGTTTGGGTCCGTGGCGACACCCGGCGGATCTCCTCGCGGATGGAACCCGAATAGGCGATAAACCTGGACTAGAGACTTGTGTGGTTAGTCAAGTCGTGGCTGACTCCCTCGCCAGGCTTCCGCTTGAAGGTTGCCGAGATACACGACGTGTACATGGTGGTAAGTGGCGAGAGCGTGTGTGAAGAAGTACACCCCTGCAGGGTTATAAATGATCTACTCGAATAGCCGTGTCTGCGGTAAAGGACTTCTGGGTTTCCTATAACAGTTCATAGACAAGTGAAAGTGGATACTCTTAGATGTGCAAGATAAGCGTGAGTGCTATGGATGGCGTTCTCGTAGGAAGACGGGATCGGATCCATAGTGGTGTTCTAGCGACCTGACCCAAAATCGGTCAAATCTACGTATGCATACCATCCCAAGATCATCTTTGGTACTCACGGTACATCGATGAAGTAATCAAAGTTCAATCACACCTGAATTTTATTACGATTCTCATATAGAGTCTTTATTACAAGAGAATAAATTCGGCTCAAGGCCAACTCATGAGAAATAAACTACTAATGCTGCGAAGCGTAGAAGATAAAGCGAGTCCATCCGACTCCAAAGGGCAATCGCCAAGCGGAGCGTAGCCTCACTCTGATCGGAATATACCTACGCAACATAAGGCGTTGCAGCCATGTAGGTCAGCTTTTGAATAAGCTGGCAAGTCATGAAGAGAATAACAATAATAAAGTTACTAACACTATATGCATTTTGGCTGTGGAGCTCTAAGTTTCATCATTTTGCGAAAAGCAAATTTTCTCCTACTACGATGGACTTGCTTGCAAATTACTACATAATTGTTGGTAGTTATTGAGATGGTTCCGCCAACCAATCTCATTCCCAAATTATTAAGTCATAAACCCTCAAATTAATTCATTAGTTTTAGTGTTGAGATTTCGAATACTTCCAAGTTCGAGGCTCAATTTGTCCGTAGCAGGGGACACGGCTAATCGATTAGATCTTTAAACTCTGCAGAGGTTTGCGCACTTTCCCATAAGAATCATTCCCTCCTTTTAAGTCTTCGCACTTCATGGTGTTTGAAGGCGGACGAATAAACAGGGTCTTCCAAAGAGTTCTTCAGCTCTGCCGTACCCATCAATCCTCTTGTTCTTCTACATCTCGTAGTACCGTCCAGCCAGCGTCACTACTAGGGTTGACCCAGCCAGAGCCCATAATGGCTTGCGGCTGCAGTAAGCTTCCGGTCATGGGGCATCCATCCTTCTCTTCGTGGCTGGGTGAAGCTTTCCGCAAGATGTCATGGCACTTCTCCATGCATCCCGGCCAACCACCGGGTTCTCGAGGTGCCGTCAACCGTCCCTCCACCCAGATGGTGAATTCGAAGTCCATCTTGATCATTGTAGTTCATGGGGTTGTCATCATCATTGACTCTCACATCTTGCTTATGAATTTCACTCAACCAAAACCCGTCTCTGAGCATAGCAAAGTAAACTACTTAGTCCGGGGTCATGGTAACAAGGGGATTGGTTCATCCTACCACATGATACTACTCAAGATTAATAACTTCAAAATTTCAACTACTGCATGCATGGTGGGGTGGTGACAAATTCTAATGCACAAAAACATAGGTATAGGAAATAACATGATCAAAACTTGCCTTGCTGATGATCCTCGTAAGCTAAAGATTCGTAGTAGCAAGCTTCGCACTCCGGAAACTCTACCGAGACAAACAAATAATCACAATAAGCATATAGCAAAGGATCACATAACACAATAGCATAACAAAGTAACACACCAAAACCAACAAAGTAAAACCCAAAGGGAAAACTCAAAGAAAACCAACTCAAAGTTTTCCTACTTCAAACAACAACTAAAAGTAGTTTTATATAACAAAATTTTCTCAACATAACCTAATCATGGTTTTATGTTAACTTAACGAAAAAGATTTCATTAAGCAACTAGGAGCAAAAAGAATTAATTTAAAATCTATTATGAAACTCCTATTAGGCCTAATTCAATTTCTATTAAGAAAAATAAAATAAAACTTTTATTTATTATAAATAAAAGTTCATCCTATTAAGTGACAGAAACTATCCTAGAATAATCAATCACATGTTAAAATAAATTTATTTACTAATTAAAATAATAGGAAAACAGTAGCTAGTTAATTAATTAGGATTAACAAGATTCTGCTTAAAACTATTTTTTATTAATCCTAAAATACCCAAATTAATTCCTATGGTTTGGCAATGTCAAAATAAAGTTGGGACAAAAGAATCATCCAAAAATAATTTTCCTAGCTCATGTTATAACAGATTTACTATTCTGACTAAAACTAAAATAAAGCAATTTTAATTAATTTTAACATAGCTAAATATATTTTCTACAGAAACTATAGAAAATTTGCAAACCAACAAGAAAAGAATCACCTAAAAATATTAAACATAATAAAAGATATGAATTTTTCAAAACAGGAACTATTCTGTTAAAACAGAAAACAAAAATAAATGAAAAAGGGCCTAATGGGCTAAACTACGACCGTTGTGTAATATAAACTAAGCGGGCCTAGGGTTAAGCGAGTCGGGCGGGCTAATAAATAAAACCCTAACTAAATTTAAACCGTAACGAACCGGCCGGTTTTTATTAAAAGAAATACCCCTTCGGGGTGTTCTAATCCTAGCCGTTGATAGCGCATCGGACGGGGGAGGGGATCTCCGGCGACTTACCGGAGCTCGGCGGTGGCGGCGGCGGCGGCAACGAGTGCGCTGGCCTCTCCGGTCATCGGGGAGGTCGGTGGAGTGGCTCAGCGGAGTCTGACGAGCTCGGGAGGCGTTGGTGGAGTCGGTGGGGGTCGGAGAGGCTAGGGCGGCGACGGCGCAAATGGCGGCGGGGAGGTTCGAGCTCCGGCGGCGGTGTAAGAGAGGAGGAGGGCTCCGGCGAGGGGTAAGGGGAATGGGGTGCGGGGAGGGCTTATATAGGGGGCCTCGGCCTTGGCAAGGGGGGGCGATCGGGAAGATCGGCATCCCGGATCTCATGAGATCCGTGATCGTGGCGCGTGGCGTGGCGTGGGCGGGGTTGAAGGCGGGCGGGTCCACCTGCCAGAGAGAGAGAGGGGGTGCGGTCGGGCGGCCGGCCCAACGGGTTTCGGGCGAGGGAGGTGAGGCCGGCTCGGTTGGCTCATGGGGCTGGCCTCTGGGCACTGGTGGGCAGTGGTGGGTGGCCAGTATTTGGTGGGCAGGGGGCTGGTGGCGCTGAGGGGGTTCCTTTTAAAATTTTATTTTTAAATAAAACAAAAACAGAGATATCTTTTAAAATATAAATATTTTATATAGGACATATATATACCAAAATGATCAGGGAATATTCCTATCATTTGAACATTTTCAAATGCAAAATCCAAACTTTATAAAATCCATTTTTCCAATATTCAAATAAAACCCAAATTTGAATTCAAAACTTTTGGCAAGGTTTTCCTCGATATTTTTGGAGTGTCATGTTTACTCCTCTCATACTTTTGATCAAGTATTCATCGGGCATAGTTTTGAAATGATTCCCACTTGCCAAGTTTGAATTAAAATATGAAAACTCAAAACTCTCTGAAACTTCAAATGGCATTCAAATTCAAGCAGGATGCATTAGATGCTTAGCTATAATTGTAAAACATTCCAAATAGGAAATTTGGGATGTTACAAACCTACCCACCTTAAGATGAATCTACGCCCTCGAGATTCGGGTTAACTAACAAATAGGTGCGGGTGATCTCGAAGAAGGTCTTCTTGGCGCTCCCAGTGGCTTCTTCCTCGGTGTGGTGACTCCACAAGACCTTGCAAAATTGATGACCTTGCTGCGGGTGACTCTGCTTTCGCGGTCTCGAGAATTGGATGGGTTTCTCCTTGTAGGTCAGATCACTTTGTCAAGCTGTATGGCCTCTAAGGGCCTTGTGTCTCTCAACGGAATATCGGCCATGTCGGCATGACACTTCTTGGTGAGAAACATGGAAGACATCATGAACTCGGACAATCCTTCCGCAGTTCCAACTTGTAACAACTTCTCCACGACGTTCGAGGATTTTGTAGGGCCAATGAATCGGGTGCTAACTTTCCTTTGACACCAAACCTCTTGATTCCACGAAGTGAGACACACGAAGATATGCTCGGTCTCCCACTTCGTATGTTACTTCCTTAAGCTTCTCGTCGCGCATAACTCTTTTGTCTCATTGTGCTATCTTGAGCCTGTCTCGAATCAGCTTGACTTTCTCTTGGAATCCTGATAAGGTCGGAACCGAAAAGTGATCGATCTCAACACTATCCCACAACAATGGTGTTCGCACCTCCTTCCGTATAGAGCTTGAAAGGGCCATCTTGAGACTAGATTGATAACTGTTGTTGTATGAGAACTCTGCGTCTGACAAATTATCATCCCAGCTAGACCCATAGTCTAGCACACAAGCTCTCAACATGTCCTCTAGAATCTGATTGACTCTCTCGGTCTGTCCATCATGCTGCGGATGAAAAGCTGTCTTGAATTCCAGCCTCGTACCCAAAGTTTCATGCAACTGCTTCCAAAACTATGAGGTAAACTGTGTTCCTCTATCGACACGATTTTCCTCGGAACTCCATGCGATATACGATCCTGGTCATGTATATCTTGGCCAACTTAGCACTGGTATAGGTAGCCTTCACGGGAATGAAGTGAGCTACCTTGGTCAAACGATCAACCACTACCGGATGGAATCATAACCTGAGCAGGTCTGGGTAATCCTATGATGAAATCCATTCCAAGTTTCTCCCATTTCCAATCGGGAATCGGCAAAGGTTGAAGTAACCCTGCTGGCTTCGATGTTCTGCCTTTACTCGTTGACAAACATCGCATACGGCCTACGTACTCGCAATATCCTTCTTCATACCGTCCACGAAACTTTCCTTCAAATCCGGTACATCTTGGTGTTGCGGGGTGAATCGAGTCTGGTGAATCATGAGCCTCTGAAGAATTAGCTTCTGAGTTCGGGATCATTGGGCACATAAATCGATCCTCGAACCATATAGTTCCGTGTTCATCCTTACGGAATCCTTTAGCTTTTCCTTCATTCATCTTCTGCTTTATCTCATCAATTTCCTTGTCCGACTTACGGCTTCACGAATCCTTTCGCCAAAGTGGACTATACTTCGAGTTGCAACAAATCCTCTCGAACTATCTCCGATCGAGAGATCTCTCGAGGTCATCGACTAACTCTTGGGGTAATCCTCCTGCTGTAAGAGTATTCACATAACTCTTACGGCTCAAAGCATCTGCTACAACATTAGCTTTACCTGGGTGGTAATGCAGTCTCATGTCATAGTCCTTTATCAACTCTAGCCATCTCCTCTGCTGAGGTTCAATTCCTTCTGCGTGAAAATATACTTCAAGCTCTTGTGATCTGTAAACATCACAGCGGTTTCCGATGAGGAAATGTCTCAGTCTTGAGTGCATGCACTACGGCTGCTAACTCCAAATCATGTGTGGCATAATTCATCTCATGAGGTCGTAGCTGTCTGGAGGCATAAGCTACAACTTTTCCTTCCTGCATTAGTACTCCTCCGAGTCCTTGACGAGAAGCGTCACAATATACCTGGTATTCCTTGTGTATGTCCGGCAAAATCAGCACTGGGGCTGTGACCAAACGTTTCTTCAATTCCTGAAAACTGGCTTCACATTCCTCGGTCCAAACATACTTGGCTTCCTTCTTCAACAGTTCAGTCATGGGCTTGGCAATCTTCGAGAAGTTCTCTATAAACCTCCGATAATATCCTGCGAGTCAGAAAATCATGGATCTCCTTGGTGAGGTGGGTGGCCGCCAATCGATGGTGATTCAACCTTGGCGGGATCAACTGCTATTCCTTCTCCTGAAATAACATGTCAGAGGAATCCAACTTCCTTCAGCCAAAATTCACATTTGCTGAACTTGGCATACAACTGATGTTCTCGCAGTTTCTCCAGAACTCGGCGCAAATGTTCCTTATGCTCTTCCTCGCTCTTGGAGAAAATCAATATATCATCGATGAACACCACGACAAACTTGTCCAGATATTCCATAAACACCTTGTTCATCAAATTCATGAAGTATGCAGGAGCATTAGTCAATCCAAATGACATGACGGTATACTCATATAAACCATACCTGGTAGTGAATGCTGTTTTGGGTATATCCTTTTCACGGATCTTCAACTGATGATACCCTGATCGAAGATCGATCTTAGAGAATACCTTGGCTCCAACTAGCTGATCAAACAGATCATTAATCATCGGCAGAGGGTACTTGTTCTTGATGGTCACTTCGTTCAACGCACGATAATCCACAACCATCCTCAAGCTTCCATCCTTTTCACTACCAAAAGAACTGGGCTCCCCAAGGTGATGAGCTTGGCGAATATATCCTTTCTCCAATAACTCATTAATTTGATCATTGATCTCTTTCAACTCATTCGGTGGCATCCGATAAGGTCTCTTGGATATTGGGGCTGTGCGGTGCAATAACTCGATCGAAACTCAATGTCCTGTCCGTGGCATTCTGGTAATTCTTCCTAAACACATCGGGAAAGTCTTGCACTCTGGCACTTCCTCTGAACAACTCCGTGAGGGAATTCACTGATTCTTCATCCGGCTGTGCTGGCTACATACTTGATCCTCTTACGCTCCGGGGTGGTGAGCGAATAGACTTCTTGAGCACGATCTATGTTTCCTTCAAACTTCGTCAACCAATCCATGCCTAGGATTACATCCAAGGTCCGGGTTTCCAACACTATGAGGTCTGCGGGAAATTTATGGTTCCCGATGTTGAGGGTTGCATGACAGCCTAAGCCTGCCATCATTTCTCCTCCTGCGGGCCGACGCTAAGGGGCTTCTAAGGGTTTTAGTGGGCAACCCGTACTTTTCCACAACTACCCTTGATATGAATGAATCGTTGCACGTAATCAAAGAGTACCAAAACTGAGCGTGAATTCAATAAAACTTACCAACCACGATTATCGGCTGATCATAGGCGTCCTCCACGTCAATGTGGTTCACACGAGCACGAGGAACGGATTGGGCTTCTTCATGAGCCTCCATTGCCGTTTCCATTCCTCTGCTTGGCCTCCGGGCAGTCGGTGGCATAGTGCCTGTCTTCCGGCACTTGAAGCGGTGATGTGGCTCGAGATCCTTGGAGCCGGGCGAAACGATGCTGATTGCCATTACCGTTTCCATTGCCATTGCCATGGCCTGACTTGTTGTCTGGCTGCGGTTGTTCCCATTTCCTCCATGGTTATGACCTCCATGGTTATGATGGGTGTGCCCTCCCGAGTATGGTGCATAACGGGCTTCGCTAAGCTCCCGAGTTGTGCTTCCCTGGCTGTACTTCCGCTTGCGGCTTTCTATCTGCTGCTGCTTGCCTTCAAGTATGGTGGCCTTGTCTACCAGCTCACGGTAGTTGTTGAAGGTAGCCACAATAAGCTGCATACTCAGCTCGTCGTTGAGTCCCTCAAGGAACTTCTCCTGCTTATGGCATCTGTGGCCACATCATCGGGGCATAGCGGGCTAGCTTGCTGAACTCATCCACGTCTTGTGCCACAAGACGGTTCCCTGGCGTAAGTTGCGGAACTCACACTTCTTGCACTCATGGCTCCACCGAGACATGAGCGGTGCGGAAGGCTGCTGGAATTGATCCCATGTGATGGCACCAATGGGATAAGTGGCGGTGTAGTTCTCCCACCAAGAAGCTGCAGGTCCATCAAGTTGATCTTGTGCAAAGCGCACCTTCTCTGCATCGGTGCATCCCATAGTGATTAGCTCTCTTCCGACTTTGCGGAGCCAATCATCACCACAATCGGCTCGGTGCTACTAGAGAACAACGGCGGATTCAGCCTCGAGAATCGAGTCAAGTTGTCCACGGGGGTGGTGGCGGTGGATTGTTGGTGTTGTTGTTCGATTACGGATGAGAAGCTGCATGAGTGCATTCTCTGCTGCCGGAGCAGTTGGGTGAGCTCCGCGGAAAACCGGTGTCACGTCTCGGAGGCATCTGGTGTTTTGGAGTGGATGAGAAAATTAGAATAGAACAATGGTCTATGAGAAATAACACTACCCATATGAATGCACAATCATAAACACACCAATCATTTATTCATTCCACTCAAACATGGTTCAATCTCGATTACAAAAGCTCAAGACTAATCGAAGGAAATATCGGCCTAACTCGACGAAAAAGTAAAAATAACATGGTGGTCGACTAAAAGTCTTCATCAATAATCCTTGCGTCCTCTGGTGTGATGTCCTCCGGTGCGGCGCCTCCTCTTGTAGCTTTCTCGAGTGGAGCTCCCTTCAAAATCCTGATCATTGCTCACGAGGGTCCATTATCTCCACTCGGAAAAGGTCCTCTCCCAAGTCCATCTTTTCCTCTATCGCGGCAAGCTTCATCTTCGGTCGTCGACTATCTCCATGAAGTCCGCGATTTCTTCCTCATGGCCAAGGAAGTCATGCGTGCCTTCTCCTCTAGTTCCATTCACGGAACAAAAGCTTCCGCGTGTCTTGAGTTCTGGCGATGTCTGAATCTCCCGTTTCTGAGGAGACACTCCAAGTCTGGATGTAAGAGAGTGGAGTCGTCCTCCACGGTATGGATGATATCTCCATTCCTTGCCCTGCGAGAAACCATGGCGGGGTCTGAGGGATCGAGCTCGGCCCTGTACTCCTCTCGGAGATGTCCAAGGGCACGATAGATCGCCATGTCCCTTCCGATAATCCAGTTGAAGTCGGTGAACTCGAAGTCAATAGGCTCCGTGTGTCCTCCGAAGGTTCTCCCTGGGATATGCACTTCAATCCTGTAGCGGGTGTCCGTCGGAAGTGCATTGGTTGGCTTCCCGGTGATCGAGGTTAGAGCAATCTTCAGCTTCTTCACCATCTGGACCAGCTTCCTGCCGAAGGGCATCGTCTCGTCGGGCTGCCAAAACTCCGGTAGCAAAACTGGGGTGAACTCGACGGCCATCTAGAATGTTGAAAATAGGAGAAGAATCAGAATTGAACAGGGGAGAATTATGGAATGATAAGGATATAAAGTAAATGGTCTCTTCCTATGGCTTTCCGATCCTAAGGGTTATGATCCTACGGTCAGCGTGTGCTCTGATACCATCTCTGTAGCGACCTGACCCAAAATCGGTCAAATCTACGTATGCATACCATCCCAAGATCATCTTTGGTACTCACGAGACATCGATGAAGTAATCAAAGTTCAATCACACCTGAATTTTATTACGATTCTCATATAGAGTCTTTATTACAAGAGAATAAATTCGGCTCAAGGCCAACTCATGAGAAATAAACTACTAATGCTGCGGAAGCGTAGAAGATAAAGCGAGTCCATCCGACTCCAAAGGGCAATCGCCAAGCGCGGGCGTAGCCTCACTCTGATCGAATATACCTCGCAACATAAGACATTGCAGCCATGTAGGTCAGCTTTTGAATAAGCTGGCAAGTCATGAAGAGAATAACAATAATAAAGTTACTAACACTATATGCATTTTGGCTGTGGAGCTCTAAGTTTCATCATTTTGCGAAAAGCAAATTTTCTCCTACTACAGTGGACTTGCTTGCAAATTACTACATAATTGTTGGTAGTTATTGAGATGGTTCCGCCAACCAATCTCATTCCCAAATTATTAAGTCATAAACCCTCAAATTAATTCATTAGTTTTAGTGTTGAGATTTCCGAATACTTCCAAGTTCCAGAGGCTCAATTTGTCCGTAACCGGGGACACGGCTAATCGATTAGATCTTTAAACTCTGCAGAGGTTTGCGCACTTTCCCCGCAAGAATCATTCCCTCCTTTTAAGTCTTCGCACTTCATGGTGTTTGAAGACGGGACCAATAAACAGGGTCTTCCAAAGAGTTCTTACAGCTACTGCCGTACCCATCCAATCCTACCGTTCTTCTACATCTCGTAGTACCGTCCAGCCAGCGTCACTACTAGGGTTGACCCAGCGAGCCCATAATGGCTTGCGGCTGCAGGTAAGCTTCCGGTCATGGGGCATCCATCCTTCTCTTCGTGGCTGGGTGAAGCTTTCCATGAGATGTCATGGCACTTCTCCATGCATCCCGGCCAACCACTTGGGTTCTCCAGGGTGCCCGTCAACCGTCCTCCACCCGAGAGTGAATTCAAGTCCATCTTGATCATTGTAGTTCATGGGGTTGTCATCATCATTGACTCTCACATCTTGCTTATGAATTTCACTCAACCAAAACCGTCTCTGAGCATAGCAAAGTAAACTACTTAGTCCGGGGTCATGGTAACAAGGGATTGGTTCATCCTACCACATGATACTACTCAAGATTAATAACTTCAAAATTTCAACTACTGCATGCATGGTGGGGTGGTGACAAATTCTAATGCACAAAAACATAGGTATAGGAAATAACATGATCAAAACTTGCCTTGTTGATGATCCTCGTAAGCTAAAGATTCGTAGTAGCAAGCTTCGCACTCAGGAAACTCTACCGAGACAAACAAATAATCACAATAAGCATATAGAAAAGGATCACATAACACAATAGCATAACAAAGTAACACACCAAAACCAACAAAGTAAAACCCAAAGGGAAAACTCAAAGAAAACCAACTCAAAGTTTTCCTACTTCAAACAACAACTAAAAGTAGTTTTATATAACAAAATTTTCTCAACATAACCTAATCATGGTTTTATGTTAACTTAACAGAAAAGATTTCATTAAGCAACTAGGAGCAAAAAGAATTAATTTAAAATCTATTATGAAACTCCTATTAGACCTAATTCAATTTCTATTAAGAAAAATAAAATAAAACTTTTATTTATTATAAATAAAAGTTCATCCTATTAAGTGACAGAAACTATCCTAGAATAATCAATCACATGTTAAAAATAAATTTATTTACTAATTAAAATAATAGGAAAACAGTAGCTAGTTAATTAATTAGGATTAACAAGATTATGCTTAAAACTATTTTTTATTAATCCTAAAATACCCATATTAATTCCTATGGTTTGGCAATGTCAAAGTAAAGTTGGGACAAAAAGAATCATCCAAAAATAATTTTCCTAGCTCATGTTATAACAGATTTACTATTCTGACTAAAACTAAAATAAAGCAATTTTAATTAATTTTAACATAGCTAAATATATTTTCTACAGAAACTATAGAAAATTTGCAAACCAACAAAAAAAGAATCACCTAAAAATATTAAACATAATAAAAGATATGAATTTTTCAAAACAGGAACTATTCTGTTAAAATAGAAAACAAAAATAAATGAAAAAGGGCCTAATGGGCCTAAACTACGCACTGTGCGTAATATAAACTAAACGGGCCTAGGGTTAAACGAGTCGGGCCGGGCTAATAAATAAAAACCCTAACTAAATTTAAACCGTAACGAACCGGCCGGTTTTTATTAAAAGAAATACCTCTTCGGGGTGTTCTAATCCTAGCCGTTGATAAGCGCGCCGGACGGGGAGGATCTCCCATGACTTCATCGGTTTCGGCGGCGGCGGCGGCGGCGACGAGGCGCTGGCCTCTCCGGTCGTCGGGGAGGTCGGTGGAGTGGCTCGGCGGGTGCGGACGAGCTCGGGGAGGCGTTTGGTGGAGTCGGTGGGGGTCGGGGAGGGCTAGGGCGGCGACGGCGACGCAAATGGCGGCGGCGGGAGGTTCGGGCTCCGGCGACGGCGTAAGAGAGGAGGAGGGGCTCCGGCGAGGGGGTAAGGGGGGAATGGGGTGCGGGGAGGGGGCTTATATAGGGGGCCTCGGCCTTGGCAAGGGGCGGTCGGGAAGATCGGCATCCGGATCTCATGATCCGGCGATCGGCGGCGCGTGGCGTGGGGTGGGGTTGAAGACGGGCGGGGTCCACCTGCCAGAGAGAGAGAGGGGGTGTGCGGTCGGGCGACCGCTCCAACGGGTTTCGGCGAGGGAGGTGAGGCCGGCTCGGTTGGCTCATTGGGCTGGCCTCTGGGCCTGGGTGGGCCGGTGGTGGGTGGCTTGGCCACTGGCTGGGCAGGGGCTGGTGGCGCCTAGGGGGTTTCCTTTTAAAATTTTATTTTTTTAAATAAAACAAAAACAGAGATATCTTTTAAAATATAAATATTTTATATAGGACATATATATACCAAAATGATCAGGGGAATATTCCCTATCATTTGAACATTTTTCCAAAGGCAAAATCCAAACTTTATAAAAATCCATTTTTCCAATATTCAAATAAAACCCAAATTTGAATTCCAAACTTTTGGCAAGGTTTTCCTCTGATATTTTTGGAGTGTCATGTTTACTCCTCTCATACTTTTGATCAAGTATTCATTAGGCATAGTTTTTGAAATGATTCCCACTTGCCAAGTTTGAATTAAAATATGAAAACTCAAAACTCTCCTGAAACTTCAAATGGCATTCAAATTCAAACAGGATGCATTAGATGCTTAGCTATAATTGTAAAACATTCCAAATAGGAAATTTGGGATGTTACAGGTGTATTGATATGGTGAATATGTGGACTCGTGCGCGCCACCTCAAAAGAGTTACTTGCAGTCGTAGTTCAGGATAGCCACCAAGTCAAAGCTGGCTTGCTGCAGTTCAACTCGACCACCCCTTTGTTGATACCGATGCATATGTAGTTAGTTCTGATGTAAGTCTTGCTAGGTACATTTGTACTCACGTTTGCTTAATTTATGTTTTTGCAGAGAGACTTCAGTCTCGCTAGTAGTTTCGCGTGGACTTCGACGTTTAGCTTGATACCTCAGCTACGATCTTGTGCCCTCGGCAGGATCTGGTAGATAGTCAGGCTTCTAAGCCTTTTTCATTCGTAGATGTATGTACTCAGACATGTTAAGCTTCCGTTTGTGCTTTGACTTGTATGCTCTGAATGTTGGTCATGAGACCCATGTTTGTAATATCTCGCTCCTTGGAGCCTAATGAATAAAAATACTTGAGTCGTAGAGTTATGTTGTGATGCCATGTTGTATTTACACATATCGAGCATATTGTGTGTATGTTTGAAATGCTTGGTATGTGTGGGATCCGACAATCTAGTTGCTTATCCTTGGCAGCCTCTTTGTTGGGGAAATGTAGTCTAGTGCTTCCTAAGCGATAGTAGTCCGCTACAGCCCGGTTCACCGGAGTCCTGCTAGCCCAAAGACTACTGCTCGGACACTTGGCTGGCGGCATGTGTTTCACTTCGCTCATGTGTCTCGTCTGTTCAGGAAATGTCACGCGGTGACATCCGGAGTTCTGCCTAGCCTGCTTCAGCACAGGTTCCCGAGTCCTGTTAGCCCAAGGCTACAGCCCGGATTCACACGTTGAATCGACATGCTCGAAGTTGATTCATGTATGCTTGTCCCCATGGGTTAGTGCCGCTTTGGGTTCACAACTAGCCATGTCGGCCCGGTTCTCTGTCATATGGATGCTAGCGACACTATCATATACGTGAGCCAAAAGGCGCCAAACGGTCCCGGGCCATGGTAAGGCGACACCGTGGGAATACCATGCGTGAGGCCGCAAACTGATATGAGGTGTTACCGGTAGATCGATGTGACTTGGAATCGGGTCCCGACAGCTTTGGTATCGCGCTCGATCGCTCAGTAGGATTACCAAGCCAAACCGGTCAAGTTGTGTCTAGAAATGCTTTTCGTTATGTAAGGGAATTGATTGTGGAAGGAACGTAAGGCTCTTTTTACTCCTTATACCTCATGGCCTTCTCGATCCGAGTCATCCTCTTCTCTTCTACGGGATTAAGAACTAGGCCTTCTCATCTATCTATCGAGATGACGTGTTACTAATCCATAGACTTTTAAGATTGTTGGTTTTAAGCCCGCTTCAGTTTCTACTACTTCTGTATGTTAACTGTTGATCTCGAAACCTTGTTATTGTGCTTCTGAGTGGCTATGCCACCATTTTTGTAGTATGTCTCCAATCTTTTTGAGCAATTACAGCCGTTATGCTGTCCGAGTCATCCCAGGTCTCTAAATAGTCTGATGCATTTGCAAATCCTTTCTTTCCGTTCCCGATGTCCTTTTTGGTCAGAATAAGCACACTAACCGGTGTGTTGAGGTACTCTATTGCCTCGGCATATATGTTGGAGCTATTGTTATGAACCTAGGTGTTTTAGGGAGTCACCTAGTAATCCAGCCATGTTTTGTGTTCCCCGTGTGATGATTCTGGCCATTATTCTCGAAAGCATCCCGTGATGCAATTTAGTTAGTAGGTATTCTATTCCTGGGTTCTTGAACCCGAGATTCACCCTACTTACCTCCTGTTGATAGTGTTTGCTAGTTCCTTTAGGATATTAGTAACTTTGCAATAGTCCTCGAGGTCCGTGCTATTTCCTTTTTCCAAATACTATGAACCGCTTATGGCAGAAGTTCCTCGCTGAACTGAAGGATCACAATCAGAGTACTCTTGAGGAATTCTCCATTCATAATTGTGAATCTGCCAGCTCTACCCTTTCCGTATGGGTTATCCGGAAGAAACATGTTGAACTTGGTTCGACATACTAATCTATGCATCCACAACTCAGAAAGTTATATGTTCCTCGAGTTGTTCCTCCTTAGTTGTATTCTGACCCCGTCTATCAATTGATAATCAAGAGTATGCGTTCCTCCGTTCATCGATGCCTAGTATTCTTGTGGTCCGTCAAGCCATTCTATTCTGGGATGACTAGGAGAAACAAACTCCAGCACCTCATCCATTTCTTGGAGTGGTCGAAGTAGTTGTATTCCGCAGATCAAAATGCCAATTCAGCTTTTGTTTTGTTCTACCCTGAAGTATTACCCACTTTATGTCAGGAACGTCATGAGAATTGCACCTTTCCTTATGAATTCTTGACGCAGTGATACTTCTCACCATCATTATTCATTCCTCGGTCCCGTGTTGTTGTAACCGGAATGCCGACAAGTGAATTGTGGTGTGTGAAATCGATACTCCTAGCAACCTCGTTGCTTGGTAGTAAATGGACAATATTCTCATTCTTAGCGTGTTGGTTATTAAATCATCATCCTAAGATTGATCGTGCTACCTAGTCCTTATTTCCGGTGCACTCTTCGATCAATGAGTTAGGATTATTCAATCCCTTGCTTATTTGATCACATCATCTTGCCCTGAAAAGCAAGGTTGTTCTCGAGCTTAGTAACATACCAGTGGTTCGTGATATTACGATTATCTTCTCGGAAGTATCACTAGTTTGTCACCTGACCACTATGTTGAGTTCGTGATCAAGTTGGTTTTTCTCTAAACCAGCCATTCTCCAAGAATCTGTGTTGGATACCCCTGAGCTAGTTGTTTAAGCTAAACAACAACTTGGAGAGTTGGAAGATGAAAGCTTGTCTGACTTAGTCCATTTTAAGGGATATCCTTTTGAGTGTGTGTTGAAGAAAGATGATATCTTCATCGATTGGTCCTCGTGATCAGTTGTTGGATCTATTGCCTTGTCAGAACATTGACTTGAGTATGGGCCATCGTCAAGTCAAATCAGAACCAACGATGTTCGTAATGTTGTCTTACTCGTGGTTGATCCCTCGAGCATACACCATTACATCTTTTGGTCTGACCAATACCAACACATTGTTCACATAATGGTGGGAGTCCAGTGGTATGGAAATTCCGATGAATTGTTGTTGAGCCCAACAGCAGCATCTTGTCCCCTCCATGATTCATGTTGAACATCAAGTTAGTGTTGGAAACTTTGGTAAGCATTATCTTCATGTCCCGTTTATGAAGTATATGTTTGGATAAAAGAAGTGACTTCCTCTAGTTCATGTGCATTTGAAGCAAGTGGTCACCGTGAATTCGAGAAAGTTTGTTTTGCTTCCCCTGGAATTATTCCAAGTCAGTCATGCATACGTGCGAAGTATTGTGTGGTCTGGAGACTTGCAACCTTCATTCTATATGTATTCTTAGCACACCAAGCCACTGATTGAGTTGTTCAAGGAGAAGAAGTTCCCTCTTAAGACCGCAGCTTATACAAGGACTTCGATATCCTCGATGATGGTTCCCCACCTGAACTCGGTAGTGTTTCATTATAAGACTACTACGTGGGCTTGATTGTCTGGGACATCGTGTTCACATGTTAGTAGCCGAACCAGCTCATGTTTTGGAGCTTGCTATCGTAGTTCATTTCCCGAGAATCTCGCAACGTCTTCTCGTCGATTTGTGTTGCAAACTTTCATTTATCTTCTAGACTCGATGAGTCTGGACTATTCTGACACCAATCGGATCTGAATCTCAGGCAGATATGATGGTTGGAACATTCCCAACAGTTGCATGTTGTTCCCAGCTTGCACCGCCATTGCGCCAATTTCCATGGGTTGCCCTCTCAGTAATTGTTGTTTAGGATCATCTCCAAAAGTGGTCCTACCATGGGTCCCATCCATTTACGATGATAAGCAAATCATCCATCGCGTTGTCTTCAACAAGGTAGTCCACATCATCCATTCGAATCCGGATATGCCATTCCTTTGAACTCCGCCAAACGATTGTTGTGAATTGCACTAGGCTGGTATGAAGAATTTCAATGATCTCTGAATCAAAAGTAATTCTTTTGCCACTTAAGGGAATAGTTCTTCGGGTCACCTTTTCCAAAGTGCCCTGTTACGGGATCATGGCAATTATTTCCTCGCCACCTTGACACCGTCCACCATCTTTCTAAGCGTGGAATTGTTGCCCACCAAATAAAACCCCGTCGTTTGTCTTCCATCCCTCCCGATGTGTTTCGTGTCTCAGTTCGAGAGATGTTTCAATGTCTCACTCGATGAGTGATCCTGAGTTGTTCGATCTTCGGGAAGATCGATCCTTCTGGAGTTTTCCCTTCCCTCTCATTACCATGTTAGTTGGAGTTCTCAAAGCAAGACATCAAGACAAAGATGGTGATCGTGTCAACGTTCTTATGAAGTGCAATCTGGACCGTGAAGACCGTGTTAGCTTGTGCCCCTTCTGTCTTCTTACCTCACGACTTGAATCTCGGGGCGAGATTCCTGTTTAGTGGGGGTGCGTTGTCACATCCCTAGCTTCTGGCAATACACTAGGCTAGCTTTAGGCATGCATCATGTCTAAATTTTTTGGAAACCTGAAATGGGGGTGATCAAACCCTAGCACTTTAAAATCCAAATAGGTCCAGCTGAAAAAAATGCATTCAATGAACCCAAAATGCTTCCATCAATGTTTGGTAATTTTGGCAAGGCCTTGGGTCCAAACCAAAAATAGTGAACATTTTTGTGGATTATTTTGGGCACTGAATTTAAATCATTATCGTATTTGCATTTGGAATTATATTCATAATATGTGGAATATATTTCAAAATACCCCTGAAATAATTTATGTGCATTTGGCTGGGTCCATTGTGGCAAAATAAATATTTCAGTGGAGTTTGGCACTAGTTTTAAATTTTGCTTAGATTTAAAATAGTGGCAAAGATTTAAATAAAAAACAAAAGAACAGAAATAAAAAAGGAAAGGAAACAGACCTTACCTGGACTTACCTTGAGGTCCACCAGAGACACCAGACCCACCTGCGGCCCAGCTACTGTGCAGCCCACCTGGCCCAACTCCAGCGGCCCAGCCCACCGCAGCTGCCACCGTCTTCAACCTCCTGCCAGTAGGCAGGGGGCGTGTGCCCGACGCACGACAGCACGCGCGCGCCACCTCCTGCTTCCCCGACCCTCCTAGCGACGCCACGACGATGCCCCGTGTCCCCTTGCTCCTCTCCCTCACTCGCTACACCCTCTCCCCTCCCCTGGCTCTCTCCCTTGAGCTCATCCGAGCGTAGCCGTCGCCACCGACCAGCGCTCGCGCGGCCGCAGCCATCCCCAAGCCTCTCCGACACGCCCTCGATCTCCGCCATTCCGCCCTCGTCCTCCTCGTCGTCTCACGCGACCAGAAGAGCCCCGACGTGCCGTCCCCGCCCCCTTCTTCCTCCTTCAGCCATGGAGATCGCCGGCGATTTTCCGCCGTCACCGAGCCTTCCCCGAGCACGTCGAGGCCACCTCTGCACTCGCCGTGAGCCCCTCTTCCTCTCCTCTCTTCTCTCAAGCTCGCGCTCGTCCCCTAGCTTCATTTCCCACCGCGGCCGAGAGCTTCTCGCCGCCGGCCATGGTGTAGCCGTGGCCACAGCCACCGCAGCTCGTTCCCGAGCCCACCGTCGTGCTCAGCACGATCTCATGAGCCCATAGACGCCCACAGCGTATTCTCCCGTGCTCTGCAGCGCCGCACCGAGATTGCCCGAACTCCGGCCGCCGCCTTGGAGCTCGCCGTCGTCAGCTCCGGCCTCCCCATGACCCAGCACCCGCACCGTTAGACGCACGGGAGCAAGAGCTCTCCAACGCACCCAGACACGCTTTGAACGAGGCCCTGTAGCGCGTTTCCGATGCTCGCCACCGTCTCGGGCCTCGCCAGCGTCAAGTCGCCGGCGGGTTTGACCTGCTGACCAGGGGTTTGACCCCGCTGACCAAGTTGACCCCGGGTGGGTCCAGTTTGACCCCTCTGGGTCGATGACAAATGGGACCCGCCTGCTAATTAAGTTAGGATTAAGACTAACTAAAAACTAGTTAGACTAATGGCACTGACATGCGGGACCCACTGGTCAGTTTGACCCGGACCGTGCCTCGTTGACCTGCTGACATCATGATGATGTCAGGCTGACGCAGTAACTCTTTTTCTGGATTTATTCTTTTACAGGAAAATCGAGAAAATTTCCTAAACTTCTAAAAATCATAGAAATTCAACCGTAACTCCAAATCAAACAAATTATATATGAAAAATGATCAGAAAAATCCAATCTTTCCATCTGTACTAGTTTCATGCATGTCATAACACTTTAACCTTGCTGTTTAGGTGAAACAAGCTAATGCACTTATATCACTTATTATTTTGGGTGATCATTTGAATCCTTGATTCAAATGGACTCAAACCTTTCTGTCCCAAGTTGCATTAGACCTATCACACATCATATTGCCATGTCATGATCATGCATCATATTGTCGCATTGCATTGCTTGTGTTCTTTCTCTGTTGCCGGTGATTGTCCCCTCTCAGTAGACGACGTTCCAACGATTGTTCGATGACACCCATGAAGAATTATAATATCTTCAGAAGTGCCAGGCAAGAAAAACCCCCTTGTTCATTCCGATACAATCCTACTCTCTCGCTCCTACTCTCTTTTACTGCATTACGACAACAACGATTCATCTGTTACTTGCTGCGGTAGCTGAACCCCTTTATCCTCTGCATGACCTGTCATTGCCACAGTAAATAGATGAAACCCACTAGCATGAGTAGGAATTGTTTGAGCCCTGATGTGCCTACTCATTCATGCTTGTTGTCATGCCTGCTACTGCTTAGAGTTGAGTCAGGTCTGATTCATCGGGAATGAATTGGAACGTGGTGAACATGTCCTACTGTTGAGAGCTAAGTGTGTGAACATGATTTGGTATAGGTAGCGGTGAGAGGCCATGTAGGAGTACATGGTGGGTTGTCTCATTGCAGCCATCCTCAGGAACTGAGTTCTGTGTTTGCGATCCATGAATAGTTACTACCACACATTGGGTTCTGGTAACTCGACCCCTCTCGGCTTATTAATCGCCTCGATCTCTGTCCAGGTGTTGCAACTAGTTTCTGGTGTTTGTAGGATATGTGTTGGGGGCCATGCGTAGCGCTGACCCTAGGGGTAGGCTATGTTGCGGTAGAGACACGAGGCACGGTGTCGACGCCTGCTTGGTGCCTCAGAACCCCGCTCTCATTGTTTGGGGCCGTGAGCGACACCTGGCGGATCTCCTCGCGGATGGAACCCGAATAGGCGATAAACCTGGACTAGAGACTTGTGTGGTTAGTCGGGTCGTTGCCGACTCCCTCGCCAGGCTTCCGCTTGAAAGTTGCCGAGATACACGACGTGTACATGGTGGTAAGTGGAAAGAGCGTGTGTGAAGAAGTACACCCCTGCAGGGTTATAAATGATCTACTCGAATAGCCGTGTCCGCGGTAAAGGACTTCTGGTCTGCCTATAACAGTTCATAGACAAGTGAAAGTGGATACTCTAAAATGCGCAAGATAGGCGTGAGTGCTATGGATGGCGTTCTCGTAGGAAGACGGGATCGGATCCATAGTGGTGTATTGATATGGTGAATATGTGGACTCGTAGCGCCACCTCAAATGAGTTACTTGCAATGTAGTTCGTGATAGCCACCGAGTCAAAGCTGGCTTGCCGGAGTTAAACTCCACCACCCCTTTGTTGATACCGATGCATATGTAGTTAGTTTTGATGTAAGTCTTGCTGGGTACATTTGTACTCACGCTTGCTTAATTTATGTTTTTGCAGAGACTCAGGTCCTCGCTTAGTAGTTCCGCGTGGAATTTGACGCTTAGCTTGATACCTCAGCTACGATCTTGTGCCCTCGGCGGGATCTCGTAGATAGTCGCTTCTAATCCTTTTTCATTTGTAGATGTCTCACTCGGACATGTTAAGCTTCCGCTTGTGCTTTGACTTGTATGTTTCAATGTTGGGTCATGAGACCCATGTTTGTAATATCTCGCCCTTGGAGCCTAATGAATAAATACTTGAGTCGAGAGTTATGTTGTGATGCCATGTTGTATTTACACATATCGAGCATATTGTGTGTATGTTTGAAATGCTTGGTATGTGGGATCCGACAATCTAGTTGCTTATCATTGGCAGCCTCTTATGGGGAAATGTAGTCTATTGCTTCCTAAGCGATAGTACTCCGCTACAGCCCGGTTCATCGGAGTCCTGCTAGCCCAGCACTACTGCTCTGGACACTTGGCTGGCCGACATGTGTTTCACTTCGTTCATGTGTCTGTCCCTTCGGGGAAATGTCACGCGTGACATCCGAGTCCTGCTTAGCTCGCTACAGCCCGGTTCCCTGAGTCCTGTTAGCCCAGTGATACAACCCGGATTCACACGCTGCTGACCGACATGCTCGAAGTTGATTCATGTATGCCTGTCCCCATGGGTTAGTGCCGCTTTGGGTTCACGACTAGCCATGTCGGCCCGGGTTCTCGGTCATATGGATGCTAGCGATACTATCATATACGTGAGCCAAAAGGCGCAAACGGTCCCGGGCCATGGTAAGGCGACACCCGTGGGAATACCATGCGTGAGGCCGCAACGTGATATGAGGTGTTACCGGCTAGATCGATGTGACTTGGAATCGGGGTCCTGACAGTCGAGGAGATCTGGGAGCTTGACTACTCTAGACTGCACAACACGACGATGTTCCATGTCAGATGGGCTAAGAATGTCGAAAGAGAAAACCGACATTTCACTACCATGACTATACCCGACGCCAAGAGCACTACCGTGAACGCTATCGCAAAAAATGAGCCATGGGTACACACTAAGCAGGTGACACAATGCTTCTTCATAACCGACCCGCACAATCCACTACAAAAAAATACACTTCTGTGATGATACGTGTTTGTCATAGTAGGTCGCGTTTTTTGTCATGCATGTACATCCATGACATATTTATGACAGAATCAAGATAGTCATACCTGTGCTGTCGTAGAAGTGTTCCATGACATTACCGAAATTATCATGACGGAAGTGTCCACTTCCATGATGATAAATCCCGCGTCACAGAAGTGCTTTCGTCAAGGGTGACCGACGCGTGGCATCCACCGTAACGGAATGCCGTTAATCTATCGGGTCGGATTTTGGATCCGATAACCCGTTAACAGCCACGACCAATGCCGATTTTCCATGTGTAAAATTCTCATAGGCTGAGGAAACCTTGTGCATTTAGTATCACGAAGAAGATGCAGTAAGAAGAACTCAACTATTTTCTTTCGTGGGATGAATACGGTGTGACCGGAGACGTAATATTTGCACGAATAAGGGAAGAGGAGTACCTCTTTCTGCTGGCAGTGATGTGTCCTCCTTCTGTTTTTCCGACGATCTTGTTGTTCGCCGGAAACTAGAAGTTGTGGAGGACGGTGCAGCCTTGGACGAACCCATGGCCAAGTTGTTGAGTGTGGTGCGGTGGCCGCCTCACAACAAGGGGAAGCAGATCTGAGGCGGCGAACGACGACGAAGGGAACAGCTCGGTGCGGTGGGCGGTTATGGCAGTGGAGCCGCAGCAGGAGGCGCAGGACGGCGTGGTCGGAGTGGTTCTTGTACGGCGCACGCCGTCGGCGTCGGCGTGTGGAGGTAGCTCTGCCTCGGCTTCACTGCTAAGTCCTTGAGGGCGCTATGTTACGGTTGTGTTGGTCGACGATGTCGGGTACCGCCCGGCGTGATGGAGGAGGGCGGCGGTGGATTGGCCGCTATGGGGTGGAGGACGGAGGAGGTTGGGGTTTCACGGCTGGTGGAGAGGGCGTTTTCGCGCCCACGGAGTATGAATGGGGAAACAGAGGGAGGCGGGGCACTAAGGGGGAACAATGTTTCGGTTTGAGACGCGCTTGTTTGAAATTTGTGGAAAGTTACAAATTTTGCCCCCATCTAAAATTTCGGACATATTATGGGTTGGGGTAGGATAGTCATGTCGTGTCCCAAATGTGGGCGGGATAGATTTCGCCGAGCATGGTGTTTAGGCGCCCACGGCGATGAATGCTTCTCGAGGCGGTTGAGACTGCATCTTGGTGAAGTTACAAACCTACCCCGGTTTAGACCTTTGGACATCGGGCCGATAGGCTACACGGGCCGAGTCGGACAGTAATTTCCTACCACCAAAACATTAGTCTCAAGCGGTTTCGGGTCACCAGAGGCCTATTTGGCACGCTGCTCAATATTTGGGAGCGTACATTAACGCTTTCGGTTCTCTTGAATTGAACTTTCAGGATTTGTCAAACTTCACAAATCCTTACTCTTGAAAATCCTAAAGCTACGATTATTTTGGATCGAGGGGTGCATTTTAATATACATTGTACACGAGTATATATTAAAAATATGCAACTTACCTCAGTTCATGCATGGTTCCGTATAATCTCCTTGGTTGCAAAAATAAGTTAGATATGCGTATGAATATATATACCATGTTCAAACTCACAACAAAGATTGATGCCCCTTTACATCTGATTTACAAATGCCATTATCTCGGTTCAAATAGATGAATGCACTTCCTATGAATTCGAATCTTCGAAACCCCCTTTATGTTGAATTCGACGTGTATTTTATTTCGTAGCTAGCAATTTGGAATATGTCCATGCAAGTGACAAATGTATAAAGTGCTTCACAATAACAACATGGAGTGCACTAATTAATGTTTATATATGAATTGCAAAAGCATCCATTGCCTCTATTTCAAACCGCTCTCACTCTATGGATCGATCATATGAAATAAACACATGCACATGCTAGAATTCAGTAGAGTATGGGTGTCTGATTGACCGATTTTCGTCCATACGCAATTTTGCAGAATTCATGATCTCAACCAAAAATAATAATGCCATTTATATTTTAATTTAATGCGTAGAACCGCCTTTTACACGTAGATATCTCTCTATCTAACGCATAAGAGCACACACTTTATATTCATTGGCATTTCTCTTTCACACATGCTCACAATCTCTCTCAGGGTGTCGGGGTGTCTCAGGCACATGCTCTCTCTGTTTCTCTATCTCTCTTTCTGACTACTATGTACCACTCTTTTCACTAATCTCAGTTGGAAAACACTATTTCTCTCACATGCATATATACACATGCACGATCTCTACTAGCCCTCTATACGCACATATATGTGCCTACGTGTCTCCCGCACGCACATTATCTTTAGGCCTCTCTCGCACACATTGCCCCCCTCCCGACACACCTCTCTAATAGTAGTTGGCAGATATGATTTCATCATACCATTCGGTAGGATATCCCCGGCTGTTAGGCTGATGGTAATACGAGGCAAAGTTTTACCCTAGTTCGGATCAGACCCTTGCAGCTTGAAGAAAGAGCCTACTCCTGCATCAGTATATTAGTGTTAGGGGTGTGTACAAAGTACACATGAATACCGTGCATTGTGCGTGTGTGTATACTATCGATTTAACTAGCCCCCAAGCTTGTATAACATACTAAGGGCCTAGGGTTACAAATCATATATAGTCGGCTTATCACCGTGGGGATAGAGTCCTCCGCGACTGTAGCTTCGTGTTGTACGCCGAGTCCTCCACATGGGTCTCCAGATAACACGCCTCGGTCCAACCTATATGTGGTGCAGGATGGAACCGACCCATGAGTCTTCATGTTGACCCACCACAACTATAAATGATGTGCCCACTACACCACACACGCAATCGCCACTAAGAAAATAAGCATATACAATAGTACAACGGTATCTAGCTCACGACACGCCTCCATATTTTGTTGATGACACCGACGGACTTTGCATTTGATGTGTGCTCCGATTTTGTTGATTTACACTTACAATCATTGTATTTGAAGCGAAAGCACGATATGGTCACCGGACTTCGAATAAGCTCATCACGGTCACCACATACATTTTGTCGTGCTAACCAACATGTTGTTGGATGGTTAGAGGACAGTGGTTTCTCGAGCCCACCAAGGTTAAAGTCCCGTGCTCGATTTATCTTGTGTTAATTTCAGTATTTTTCGCGATGTACGCTCAATGGGAGGAGACGTTCCACTCGACTACGAGGCACCTATGGTGACTTCATAAAATCTCAAGATCATATATGCTGGCCCACTCTCTCGAAGGTGCAGCGGCGGACCGGCGGTGGGGAGTGGTTTCGGGGAGGGCGGGCCGGCCGCGGGCGGTGGGGGTGGGTGGTTCGGCCGGTGGTGGATGGCGGCTCGGGGGGGGGGGGGGGCATGGAGTTTGATGATAAACTAGAGGCCCTTGATTTCGTATCCAACGGCTGGAAAATCTAATGACCAGAGATGAAAAAGTCAGTCGACTGACGTGTAGCCTCACCCCGCATGTACACATGCACGCACGCAAGACACGCACGCATGTAGGCGTGCAACACTGACATGTACACATAACGTACACACGCACGCATGCTGGCGTGCAACACTGACACGTACACATGCACTCACAAACACATGCACGTACGCACCCATGCATGCAACACTGAAACGCACCCTTGCACGTACGCACCCATGCATGCAACACTGAAACGCACCCTTGCATGCACGCAACACTCGCACGCCTGCATGCACACAACACATGACGCAAGACACACGCTTAACTACATGAAAAAGATGACGTCACACTCAATGAACAATCATCGGTTTATGAAATGCCCGCTCGACCGCCTCGCCCACCAAAGGTTCCTCTGCGCAGCGCTGCTCGCGGTCATCGACATGCATGCCATGCAACCAAAGAGCCCACACGCCGCTGGAAGAACGGCGCGTGTCCTAGGTCGAGTCGAGGGCGCCACTCGCTGCACGCCCGGCTGAACACGCCTCCGTGCCGCATTCAAACGCCTCCATGAGACCCGCCCGTGTGGAAGCCGAGAAACCCACTCTGGACACACATCCGTTCATGACTGGGCCGGCGTTAAACGCAATGCCAGCCGAGCTCCTCCCGTCCGCCGTCTATTTAATATCCTATTTAAAAGAGGCCAAGCGCCGGCCAAGAATTGCACACCTCCGCCGCTCCCCTATCTCCTCCACCATTTTGTCCACTCTTACAATGGCTTACGAAGAGTAGTTATTCCGCATCCAAGCCGGCTGGGTAGCCCGCCAGATACGATCTATGCAGCTCGCTGATCCACTTCCCTCCCCTCGCCCGACGGAGCCAGTTGCCGCCACAAGCCGGCGCGCGGTTCAGCAACTCGCTGCTCTAGGCCAGCTCGACGAGGAGCGGCGCACGGGCGTCGTTGTTGCTGTCCATGCCGCCGCCTCGTACCGCGTCTCCCGTTTCTGTCAACGAGGCTCCCATGCCAGCAGCCTCACCATGCAAGCAGTGACAGAAGCCGGGTGCACGGAGAGCGACGAGTCGGTGGCCAGTGCCTCCGCGTCCGCCGCCATCATCGAGGAGAAGTAGAACACGGGAGGCCGCCGCCGCTTGGGTCCCATGAAGGCCACCACGGAGGCAACGCCGGCGTACACAGCAGGTGTCTTGCCAGATCCTTTTGTTGCGAGGACCTTCGTCGACCCCGCATGGGATCCACGGAAGAGGTCAATGTTTGGATGAACTCGAGCCGGTGCCGGCCATGGGGAAGTAGTGGCCGGTGATGAACTCGAACCGGTGCCGGCCACCATCATCTTCGGCACCAGCCAATGATATTAGTTGGGAAGTGGGGAAGCGAGCCGTCCTTTGCGCTAAAGCATATACCTCTAGGGCTCCCGGCAGTCCGGTGATCGTGCTGCCGGACATGAGGAACACAAATCGATCGGCGGGCGACCATTTAGGCCATGTATTATATACCTGTGCTGTCCAGAACTAGCACCGCGTAGTTCATTTGAATGTAATGAAGTCCATCATGTTTTTGTGAAAATCTAGTATTTTATATGATTTCGCCGTTGTTTATATGAAATACTCCGTGGTTGCGTGAATGAGTATCAGTTTGTTCACGTGTTTGCGTGAATTTCGTCCGCTTGGTTGAGTTGCTGTCATAATGTGTGCGGCTATGGTTGTATGGCGAATTTGCGGTCGCCGGTCGGTCTCATGGGCGGCTTTGGGCGGCGCTAGGGACAAAAACACAGCTCGTGGCGAGCTCGCTCAACGTATGCTACTGGAGGATGCATGACAAGATGAGCACCCGAGTCATTCTCGCTCATCGGTGGCAAAGGCACCGGTGGACAATAGGGTCGCCAATATTTTGGCTACCCCGGGCAAGAACCAAACAGCCCCTCCCAACAGATTCAAATCCCTCGTTCGCCGTGGAATTTTGCCATGTGTTGTTTTCATCGACTAGCAAGATGCCCGTGCATTGCACGGAACATCAAGATGCATTTTTTTACAAATTCCCGCATGCATGCAAGGGATAATTAATGTCCTCCTTTGCTAGTACCACGAGGCAAACACTATTAATATTGCATCGATTAGTGTTAGTGGCCTTGTATATCTGCAAATTGTAATTTTGATAGTGGCCCCTTGTATATAAAAATGGAGAGAGAAATATGAGAGATAAGGTGAGGAGGAGTGGGGCGTGGTGCCGTGGTGGTGACTGGTGGTCGGACTGGGCGGAGGCATGGGGATGGACGGCGAATTATGTCTAGGTTTGTATCTCTCTCACACACACCCACGTAGGTGGGGACGTGCACGAAGAGAAGAGGTGCATGCACGGCGCACGCATTCTGCCTCTTTCCCAACCACACCCGCTGCTGGTACACGGTGGAGCCTATTTCAGATTTAAAAGGCAGCCCACGTGGTAATTTGGCACGTAGTCTGGTTGTCCACTTGGTGGAGGGAGGATCGCCTACCACGGGTGAACAAACAAATTGTGACTTGACGATTTTGTTAAATTAAAAAAGAGGCAAACCATGTGGGGCCTACCTTACGTGCAAGGCTCTATACACCGGAGTACTTTTGATGTGTCCCGTCAACTCAGAGAACGAGGAGAAACTTGCTTAGTACACTGCCTCCCCATGCACGGGCGCCGTGGCTCGCAGGATGAGGTGAAGCTGAGTACTCATGACGCCTTTACGCCTACTCCTCGCCCACGCTGCTGGGTGGCTCGCAAAGACGAGGAGAAAATTTTACTACTCCCTCTGTTTACTCCTCGTCCCTACTACGTACTTTGGTTAGTACTCCCTCTATTTACTTATAAAAGTCCACTATTAAAAGAATACATTTTGCATCTATACAAGGCCACAAATAGTAATCAAGACAAAAGGTACTACTCCCTCCTTTCCAGTTTATGTCCCAATTTCAAAATCTCTCCAACCAAGGTAGACGGTGAGTGGTCGAATTAATTTCGTAGTTTGCACAAGACGCTGCTTTTCTAAAGAAGTTATGTTTACCGAGGCATTAATTAGAACGAATGCATGAATGACCACTAAATTTCCATGAACTTGTACATGCATTGGTTAGTTTCTCTGACACTACTTATGCCGGGTGATCTAACGCACTCAAATCCAACATGTCATGGTACTACTACTAGTATAGTACTATAATTGAGACTTATCAAACGGAAAAACTAATATTTTTAGATGAGCCCTATAAACCCTAGTGGGTGCGCATTCAGAAAACAGATTTTTCCAAAACTAAGTCGCCCCTTTCATGAATTCTGTAGTATACCTCCGCCGATGCTCCCTTTCATGAATTATGTACTTCCCGTCACCGACATGTGGGACATATAGCAACCGGTCGACGTGTCAAGCACCAAATAACAAAGGCAGTAACAGCAGGGGGACGACCCCACTGCATCGCCCAAGGTTAGTAATGAGCAATGAGACGCCAAATCACAATGCCGACCTTCCCTGCACGGACGAAGCAACCATTATTTCCCACTTCGGTTCGACATCATCTCAAACCACGTACTAGTATTGCTTCTACCTCAAGAGGGACACGTGCATTGCCTTGGTACATCATGACATGTGGGACCACATGACAGGCCATGCTCCCCCACCGATCGCTGGGTAAAATCACCTCATTTTTACTATACTTCCTCCGGATCGGTTTACTACATGGCATGCACGCCGTTCTAGGTTGAGAATTTAACTGGCTATATATATGTGATGAACAGTAAGCTAGCCTTTTAAAAAATGTATACTTTTGTACAGTAGTACTCCACTATCGATGGATTGCGCCATGGAGCAAAAATTGAAATTTTAAAAAAGGTGGTACATATAGAGAGCGCTGTCATTCGCCAAATTATGCATATAGTACTATTAAAAAGCTAGTACGTGCTTAATTGGGGTGCTAAATTCTATTAAAGAAATACTAGTACTAGTATGTACATACCAAGAGTTAAAGTAACAAGAAGAAACATAACATAGTTCTGCTGGGGCTCAAAGACAACACACCCTCAAATTAAACTAAGTACACCTGAAATTAATCTATGCAACTAATCCGTAGACACCGCATTAGAAGTTTAGAACCGCCATGAGCAACGACATCGCCACCTTACTCGGAGTCCTCGCCCATGTCCTCGACTTCGCCCTTGTCCTCTTCCTCTTGGCCGATACTTCTTTGCTTGAACCGCCAACTTGGCTGTTGCTCTTCATCCAACCCTTGTAGATATTGAAACAAAGATACCCATCCATTGCAGCGTAGTGGATGTGGTCTATATCTAGTACATTCCACTGCCATGCATGACGATGAAACATGTAATGAGGTTTCTCCAGCTTATGTACGAAGGATGAACCATGGTTTCGCCAGGTCAGATTGAGGGTCGACGAGAGGGCACCAACCGATTCTTCTGGAGGTCGAAGGGGTTGCCTACAACGAGGCCTATCCGACGGAGGACTTCTTTGTCGTTCTTGAAGTCTACAGTAACGAATTTGACTGTTTTGTCCTCGAGGAAGTTCTTAAAATCCTAGCACTCAACGTCGGCATGGCATATGTGGTAAACCAAGCAAACGTTATGTACGCAAACCAGGATCACGGCGGGCTTCTTCCTCTCTTCGTCCTTTAGATCCTTCTCTTGTCCCACAACTATGGTGTACTCAACATCTAGCCCAGCGACCCACTCACCATGTGAGTTTTCGAACTCATGCCCAAGCGAGAAAGGCATCCTTTCACCGTCATGAAGTACGGGTGTAGATGACGCCGAACTCATCGCCAAAGTGATGGTTCTAACCTTGTACTCACCGCCGATCGGGAGATTTGGGACGCCATGGATTTGGGAGGAGGGTTAGGATTAGTGGAACTGCCGAATGTGAATGGACGGACGACTAGGAGCGAATCGCCGAGTCTTAAAGGACGTAAGGGAAAGAGTAGGAGCGAATCGCCAAAGATGCGAACGCAGGGTAGTGGCTTTCCATTCTCCCATGATACGGGCTTCCGAGAGCCCTTGGATCTGAGATCGAATGGTTGCATGGAGTGATTCTATACCTATGGGTGAATATCCTATCCTCGAGGGTTATTCTTAAAATTTTCAGCAACTTAGCATGCGACGCTTGATTCAGATCCAAGGGCTGCCAAGAGTCTGTATCATGGTCGTGCTTACCACGCACCATCGCGCCCCTCAAGTGGTCGCTACTTTTGAGATTTAACACATGCTAGGCTATCCGATGTTGGCATGTCATACATAGTCATCACTTAGTCACTCATACTACAACAAGGTTGGCTATAAGGTTGGCTATAAGTGTATTTTTTTACTCCTCTCTATCTTTTTTTCAGATTCTCCGTCTGATAATATAAGAACGCTTTTGACACTAGCTAGTGTAGTGTCAAAAATGTTCTTATATAATGGGACACAGGGAGTACTAGTATTTATTGCATTTGCCAAGGAGTGACCTCTTCCAATGAAATGGTGTTGCTAAGTTTTCTTCATTTAATTAGCTATAGACTCAAAATTGTCTCTTCACCTAGGTACACGCGCTTAGCACCGCTTTCTTCCTTGGGTCACCAAACTAGTCTCTCTCTTCTGATTAACTTGCCACATTAGACTTTATGCCTATGTGGCAAGCTTAAGCACCTGAGGAGCAAGTAAGTACAATGATGCGCTTTACATGGCATTTTTGCATATGTGGAGGAAAGAGAGGCAAGGAAAAGTGGAGAAGTGGGCTCTCATGCAAGAGCCAGCCTCTACTACTACATGGTGAAGCATTGGGAGAGGCACCAGATGGAGGTGGTCAGAATCGAGACTCACGCCGGTCGAGCGCCAGCAGCTTAAAATGATAATGGCAAGTCAAATCACGGAGCCCCACCTGTCCAAAGAAGACTCACCACAAATCACACAGCCCTACGCTTGCAGCAGCCTACTCCCTCGCCTTCTCGCGCCTCTGTCGAACCGACTAGGTGGAACTGCCCCACCTACCGCAAGCAGAAAAGCCCCGCCTCGACTTTTAAATACAACTACTCCTCCGCGATGCATTTGGTTGAAGGTATCGATGAATGGATTGGGACCATTCAATTTTTTGGGATTGAACCATTCAATTCATGAGTTTAGCTGAATATAAGAGATGAGCTAATTATTTAAGACAGACCACCAACCATGCTCACACACCATGCATGCAAAGGGTGGCCATTTGATTCGACCGATTTGGTTGGGTGGAATGGTTCAGATATTCAAGGCATATTCTCTTTTTTGACTCGAACCATTCATGTGCTTTATAACCAAACATGTCTATTTTCCGAACGATCCCTACCCATTCATGACCACCCTTGCAATCAAACGCACGCCATCTTACTTAAAACCGAATAATCCCACAATACTAAGGCGCGTGCATTAACTTCTACCTCGTTTCTTGTTTCTTCACATATCAACTAATAAGAATCCAATGATATACTTTTTGTGACATAGTAACTCCTATTTAGTTAGTCAAATGGATGACCTAGAACTACGTGCAGGCCCTATAAACCGAGACGCCTACAAATAAAAAACCGAGACGGAGAGGGTAGTTCAGCATGTATCTTTTTAGATCAATATAGTTGGGATTCACCAAGGAGCAAAACCAAGTGGTAGGCTGCTCCTGTCGTGTTGGCGTAGCAACTCAAGCAGGGTCAGTCCGCACAAGAAATGGCGACACACTTAACAGGACCTCTTTGGCAGACATGTGGCTCATCCACCGCCTTGTTCCACGGTGATGCACCAAATTACAGTTCGGAGCAGCGGTTGGAATTGGAGGCACCCCGGTCGTAGCACCGCAATAGTAGAAAATGAGCGATGAGGGGTCAAATCACAAAGCCCCACCTTTCCCGCATTAAGCTGGACGGACGAAGCAACCATCATTTCACTCTAGCGCCAAGAGCATAAAGAAAAGAGAAAACAATGATGTGCGGCAGCTACCTAGGGCACCCTAGGTAGGGTTCTCCACTACATATCCTTTTTTAAAGCGCCCACTACAAATCGGCTTCTCCTCGCCCTCTTGAAGAAAACCGATGATGAGTGCGGCGGTAGGGTTTAGGGAGTACTACGGCGCAGGGCCACGTCGTAGTAAACAGGTTCGAGTCGACGCTTTAAATATGTGTGGGCCTCTTGGTTTTACGGAACGAGGCAGCATTTTGGGTTCGGGGACCAGTGGAGATATAGCACGACAAAAAATTGTGGACGAGGTTCGACCGAAGGCAATGATGCATGGGCCCTGCATTTTGATATAACAGGGTCATGTGAAATTTGCTACTCTACTCAAAACTAGTAAGGTACACATGTATTGAACGCATGAGATTTCAAACCAAATTATGAATAAATACACACTATAGCATGTAAAGCTTTGAGTCATATATGCATGATGTAGATGTTCGCTTAGTTCTTATAGTTCATCTCATTCAAAATCAATTAGTTTTATAAAATGTTAAGATTCATGGGGTTGTGCATTGTGAATCATAAAGTAAAAACAAATAATGGCAATTCATTTAGAAAAATAATCAATTATGATACGTAAGATTCTAGAACAAAGGAGAAGTGCTTGTGTTTTGAGGTTTGTGCATTATGCTTAAGTTCAACCATGGAGTCTTCTAAATTGTACATTTGGCGATCTGGTGGAATGTTGATGATATCCAACGCCAAGAGTGCTCGGATTTGCCCATCTCTCGACCGTCGGGTTAGCTTCATCCAAATAACCATCTTTCAAAGTTATTGGCACACTATATAGTTCTTGTGCCATAGTTGCATGTTTTGGAAAAAGCTACTAGTGGGTTGTACTATCTATTTAGTAATAGAAGATGCATACGTGGAAGTTGTAGGAAAGAGATGACATGGAGCATCTCAATTCCTATGAGTAGGGATTGGAAAAGAGATGGCATTTGGTTCACATCATAGGAACTTTTCTATTGAATCTAGAGATGACATGTATCTCAATTCCTATGAGGAAGGATTAGTAAAGAGATGTAATTTGGTTCATATCATAGGAACTTTTCTATTGAATATGCTAATGTTTATTTTCCTTGAAATTAAGGGAGTATAGGAATCCATTCATATGAACCAAGTGGCTCTAAAGCTATAGAAATGATATCATGTTTATTTCCTTTGAAATGTAGAGTATATGAATCTATTCCTATGAACCAATTGGCTCTAAAGGAAAAAATCCTATAAAAATCATATCATATAGAGTTCCTATGATATTCCTCGACACTGAAGGATGGTTGAAATTGCTGCGGGTGATACGATGGTCTTTCTTTGTAGACTCCTCACCCATCTTTATAGTTACCTATCGAAGATGAATGAAATGATATATACAGGGTATTCTACATGTGCAATTTGGTACACGAAAACTCGGTAAAAGTTTGCGAGGTTCTAATTTTCAATAAAGCTATATGCACTGCATTTCGGAACGGAGAGAGCATACGGCAATTGCTAACACTCACGTGGAAGATTTGTGTGTAGGAGGAGTGGCTGTTCTGTTAAATGACATGGCAAAACTGACATTGTCGGATGCCGATCTAACGGTTCTTACGGCGTTCGTCAGGAAAAGGCTTGTGGCGAACGTTTGTCGGATAATGATTTACGGACACATGCATTGCATTGATATGTACCCCCCTCTCTCTCACGCACACGCACCCTCACGAGTCACGACTCTCCCGAGTCCTCTCGCAGACTCGCACGTCGCACCCATCCTCTATCTGCAGGTAGACGTCATGCACATATCTGCTCTTCACACCCTACCCTTAGAACTTCTAAAAAACAAAAGACGGTGCGCGCATTTTATTTCAGCTCACACGTCACACACTTATACTATTACTCTTGCGCGTAACGCTCTTGGGCATAGTATATATTGTACTCTCAAAGAGAAGCGTGAACGAACGCACTAGTTCTCTCACACCCACTGCTGGTACACGAGGAGCGCATTTTTTGAAGCCGTACAACAAAATAACTCCACTATATATAAAAGCAAGAGCCTTAGCGCTTGCTTTACTAGGGTTCCTCTCGCACTCTCTCATGCTCTCCAGATCTAAGCAAGACATAGGTGGCCAAACTCTCTCTCAGCTCATGGCTGGTCATAAATCGGGCCGGCAACCTCGACCGGGCAGGGGTGTAGGTGCATCGCTCACGCTGTCGTCGGCGGCAAGGGAGGAGACCAACGGCTGCCCGCTGTCCCGATCGGGCGGCCGCACTGCTCTTCTCCGAGAGAGCACTGCTCGAGGGCCTCCGACCCTTCTTCCTCCCTCATGCGGTATTGTGGACAAGATGCGGCCTCCGACGCCTGCCTTTGCCACATGCCGACGACCTCAAGTATATATTCCTTCAAACCCGCTTGCTCTATCGCCCCAGCTCTTCCCCTTCGTGGATCCTTTTCTACTCCGTCCGCTGTTACAAAGCCACCTAGACTTCTACTATTATTAGAAGTAAAGCTAGTTCATACAAGGATCTCAAAGCGTTGGTTCAACAGGAAGAAAGTGGGAAAGCTGTAGCATGAATCTAGGACTTGGTTCTAAGAGGAAACAGGGAAAGTAATAATATGTGTCACTGCTTAAATAATCAGATTTCGTGCGCAAACAGGGATGTCTGTCTCCATATCGCTTTGGGATGTTTGTCTCCGTGATCGCTTCTATCCGCAAGCAATCAAAAGCACACACCTCAATTTTAGTACAACTCGCAAAATGAGATGGCTATCCTCGTTGTCATCGCCTAACCTCCCGCCTTCAAGGTATCCCTACATTGGTAGTAACTAAGGTAGAATGACCAACGCAATCTAAAAGAAGTTGATTCAGACGCTTTACTTCCTGATTGCAGCAGTAGGGACGAGCGAAAACAATCTGCATCCTAGTCCAAAATGCACTTTCTACCAGTTCATCCATGGACCGAGGACTAGCTGGCACGGCTGCACGGGCGGTTTTTGGACAAAAGTGCCGACAAGAGGCATTGTGGTCTTCTTATTTCTGCAAATAGCGGTGCTTAAATTTAGTGGAATGCACAAGCATTTCAGCTGGTCAAGATAATCGCATGGTTTAGTTCAAGATTCCAGCTGAGACCACAATTATAATTGGTTATTCTGGAATGAGAGAACCTAACCCTGAATGGTGGCAACAAGAAAAAACCAGAGTGAACTCCAGGAAATTTAAGCCCGCCGGGAGGCCCTTTGCTCAGAGAAGCCTTGCTTGTTTTTTCCTGATTTGTAAACCTTCTCACAACTTTGTCTTTTGCTGTGAACTAGTATATGTTTGTTATATTCTATGAATCATTGAGATGTATAAAATTGCTTAACTTATGCTTTTCAAGTTTTTATGAAGACAAGTTTAATTGTGAGTGTTCCACATGAGCGCTGGAGTAGCGTAGAACGCTTGGAATTTATTACATTGTGGCCTCAATTAACTGCATGAACCATCGTAACAAGATACATAGTAGTTGCTTATATGTCGACAGCAGATTGTTGATTGTTAGCTGGTCGATAGCCTAGTGTTGAAGCGAGCTGAGCCAATGTGCCGTGTTTTGCACAACTGCTACAAGTGGGTAGCACCAACAGTGTTTACAAGTACTTATGTATACGTCAATACGGTTCTCTAACGAGTGCTCTATTTCATCAAAACACACACTGCTCAGATGATAAACCGTGACAACTTATGTCTTACCATGCCATATTCATGAAAAACTAGTGAGGACGATCTGTTTCGCAACAATTTCGATGGTTCTCACATGATTCACGGGCACACAAAAGTAGCAGCAGTTCCCATAGGCGGATTCAAACAGAGCACTAGCCCCAGAGGGGTCGATAACAGGCAAGGTTCGAATAATTAGACACAATCCAAACTACTATTAAACACTAGCTGGGGCAACTATTTCATGCCTCGATCTAATTTGAGCTAGACACAAGACGGACCTTGCGATGAACATCATCGAGGACGTCCCCTAGCAGCTCAATCCTGTGAACCTTCATGAAGACAACCTTGTGGCCTTGCCACTTACAAACTTGTTTGTGGAGGCATGCCACGTCATCTTCTCGCGTAAGCTTGACAAGAACAAGATGCCTCACAAACGAAGGAGTAGCTTTGAACTTTTGTGCTTCAAGACACCCTCGAAAACACGCCGACAACAAGTGAGGCTGGAATACAACTCTTCATTGGTATAACCGCAAATGGCTTCCAGTGATCCAACAGCCTAAGAACTCTGTTTTCCCAAAGGCGTATATTCAGGTCGTCCGCCTCATAGCGAAAGTGACATGCACAAGCACACAATCCTTGTCTGCATCGTGGCTCTAATTGAAATAGAAACAAATTCTGAATTACTTTTCAAAGATAAGAACCACAAGTTATTTAAACCACTATGTATAGCATGGCATCGAAGCTAATAAAATTTTGCATTATTAATCACCACATACTTCCTTTTCTAAAAAATCACCACATACTTAGATGAAAACCACAATCGAGATCGGCAAAGAAGGAAATCACCTTGGGCAGCTCAGCGGGGGACACATCCTCGAAGGGGGAAAACTGCTCTCGCAGCTACGGGGCTGTAACCTCAAACGGGCGCTGACCATCTCAAGAGTGGCCGTGAGCGATTTGGGGTCGGCTCGTTGGTTGCCTCCATCTTCATGGAGCTCTCGTCTCGTGGGATCAGCCTCCGCCTCGCCTCCAATATCGGCAGATCTTTGCCTCGTTCTCCTTGGTCCATCATGAAACCGACGAATACTAGGAGACCACCGAAAGGAAAACACAATCGCAATGACAATGAAACAAAAAGAGAGTGAGGATCGCCATCGCTTTACAAAAGTTCTTTTTTTCTCTCGAATCTAAAATATACCAACATCACGGATCCACTTACCTTCCCTTTGTTGGGAGAGAAGAACAAAGGCAGATGCGAGTGTTGCCTTTCTTGAAGACGGTGAGGGAGAAGGGATTCAGCGAGGAGTTAAATGATGGTTGCTTCGTCTCACAAACTTAGACTCGGGGAGGTGGGGTTTTGTGATACGACGGCTCGTTATCGCTGCGCCACGACTGGGTGACTCTCCACTTTGATAATGCATTCTAATTTGGTGGATGGCATTTGGGCTCATGCTACATGGCCCGCATGTCGGTGAAAAAAGTATAACGGCATTCAAGAGAGGGAGACGCTTCAATGACCTAGGAGGAGCTGTGGCGGTAGAGTGTCTCCACTCTACTAGTAGTAATTGTTTTTCCGGGTAGCTGTAGAGTGTCTCCACCGTACTACTAGTAATTGTTTCTCCGGGCCCAAGACAAAACAGCCACCCACACTAGTAAATAGTAAAATCAATTCAAAAGGCGCCACCCACACCCAAAGACACCGCCCCTTTCCCCACAAAAAAACCTGGTGCTCTTATTCCTCCTCGCCCCACCCACTCACGCCACCGCCCCACTGCACTCCCCAAATTCCTCACCTCACTCCTACAAAACCCCAGCTCCCCTTCTTCCTCACTCCTACAAAAAACCCCCAGCTCCCCTTCTTCTTCGCTCGCACTACAACTAGGCTCGTCATTCGTTACTCTGCTCAAATCCGTCAGCGCCACGTGACGCCCTCGAGGAAAATGGAGTCGGCTTGTGACGACCGGTTTTCCGGGTAATAAATTCCAGAAAATGGTCGTTGTGCTCACCAGCCCTAGGATTACTGTTAGCTGATGAGGCACCAACTTGATACAGAAATTCCAAGAAAAATACAAAATATGTGGTACAAGACCATTCTGGTCTGTGAGTACAACGAATGGTTTCTAGTGGTTGATGGCCGAAGCGGTTTGTGGATCATCAGTGTCTATGGGACTCCATTTTCCACAGGAACAGCTGACCAGGATAACTCCTATCTTCGCGAGGCTGCTATCACCATAGCTTAGGTTCCAGGGTTGTCATCGCAACGCTCCTCTCCTCGCAAGAAATCTGGCCAAGACAATAGCCAGGGACAAGCCAGTGAGTACTTTGAATGTACTCGCAAACATTATGAACACAGGTATAATATAATAACTGATAATCATGCTCTAAAAATATTCTATGATCACAACGCTACCATAAAAAAATCCTTGATGCATGTAGGCAGGTTATTAATAAGTAACAACGAATATGTAATGACAGCAGAGAATAAAATGCACCATTCGGATGTCCAAGCGACGCCTCAATTGATGGTACATAACAAGCATGTTTCACCAAGCGTCCGAGCGACACCACATAAAGGGCTTATAAAGTAAAATAAATAACAAGCATGTTACAATCAAGCGCCTCAACGACACCACATAAAGGGCTTATAAAGTAAATGAATAACAAGCATGTTACGATGGGTGTCTCAAATGACACCGCATAAAGGGCTTATAAAGTAAATGAATAACAAGCATGTCAGCATCAAGGCCTCAATGACACCGCATAAAGGGCTTATAAAGTAAATGAATAACAAGCATGTCATAATCATGGCCCTCAAATACACCGCATAAAGGGCTTATAAAGTAAATGAATAACAAGCATGTTACGATGGAGGCCTCAAATGACACCACATAAAGGGCTTATAAAGTAAATGAATAACAAGAATGCCACAATGCAAGGCCTCAAAGGACACCACATAAAGGTCTTATAAAGTAAAATAAATAACAAGCATGTTATAGTCAAGCGCCTCAATGACACCACATAAAGGGCTTATAAATAATCACATCGAATACCTAGGAGGTGGAACCATCCCAGGGATACTCGATAATTCAAATAATATAACGGGTTAGTCCATAACAAAATAATAATCATAATCAATACAAGTCTCAAGTCGCGATCCCAGCTCTGGTTTAACAGTTTCTCCTCAAGACCGACACTAAGACCGACACCGACCCATCCTGCATCAGTAATCCTTAACCATGGACACGGCTATTCAATAGGTTTAAACACCGCAGAGGGTGTACTCTTTACCCACGAGTAACGGATTCCTTTAGTCCATCGACTAATTCCTTCTACGGCCTTTTAGTTGAAAACACACCTAACTTGCACACACCAGCTTAACTTACGGTGTCCGAATCACCCACTACACTTGTTAAGCAAAACTCTAAGTGGGGAGGCTACAGCCTCGCATAGCATGGGATCAAATTTATATCACGCGCCTAAGGGGTGGCTCTCCTCCCGGTCTCAACCGAAATACCCATGCCCCTGCACTGTGGCTCGCCTACCAGCTACAACCGTATCTTCCACCATGGCCTCTCTCAGATGATGTGTGCTAGAAAGGGGTTGACGATTTATCGAACTGCACTTACTTGTTGGAGAGCCAAGTGGTAGTACTAAACAAGTATGGGGTTATCGAACAAGACTCATCTATGGTCGACTCAGAGGTTTGAAGTATTCCCGCATGATTAGCATAATCTAATATATTTCATCCAATGATAGAATCACCACTCATCATACCCCTCATGCCATGTTTACACACTGCCTCGACGAGGAACTAGGGATGAGCTCGGCATACCCAAGACAGAGACTTTCCTGCTTTTCCTTCCGTAGGCACGAAGGCATACGAGGATGATCATTATCACAAGCATGTCCATTTCCAACAGCAAGGAAATTTCAAATAAGCATTTATGCAAACGATCACATCACCACATAAAATAACGAGTTCCATGTATTGAGGTGGTGCCATAATCGTGTCAAACAATGCATGCAAAATATTATGCCAGGGTTCAGAATGCTTGCCTTCAAGGTGTGGAAAGGCAGGGTGCACTCCAAAACTTTTGAAAGCCTCCTTCTTTCTCTCCCAAAGTCCTATTTCAAATAAATTTGAATTAAAACACAAATTTAAAACAGCACAAAAAGTTGTCTTGAAATTTTTTCAAATAAATCCTAAAATAAACTAGATCAAATTTGAGAGAGGTAGGAAAAGGAATCAATTCATTTGGAGTTATCATTAAAAAGTTATAGGCAGTCAAAGTTGTGGTCAAATCTGGTTTTTAAATAAAACAAAAAGTAAAAACAAACGGTACACGTCGAAGACGCATTTTGAAACACGCTTCCACTTACTCCAGCGTGGAAGGCGCAGTCATCGACAAGGGGCCCGGGACCCACCGGTCAGTTTGACTAGTCGACCTCCTCCTCTTCCTCCGCCTGAAGCGGAGGCGGGACTCGGCGATGCTCACGGAGAACGGCGGCACCGTTCGGGAAACAGAGGCCATCCACGGGCTCAGGGGATCGAGACGGTCTCTCCGGTGGTCGCTACGGTCTCTGGGGTGGACGAAGCTGCCGGCGGCGAGCTCCGCAGCGGACGGTGGTCGTCGGGCAAAGTGGGTTTTTGCCCGCGGCGAGTCCCGATCAAGATTGAGTAGGGGGATGGACTCACGAGAGGGAGAGGGGGCTCCTGGTGAAGAGAGTGGAGAGGGGGAGGCTCTGGTGGCGCCGGAATGGCCGGGGCAGTGGCGGCGGCTGCAGTTGCCGGAGATGGGGAAGGAGACCTCCCCGGGTCGATTGGCTGCCAAGGAAGAACTAGGGGAGCATGCTGAGGCTGCCTAGGGAACGTAACATGCTCGGGCGCCTCTTTTTATAGCGCAACGAGGTCGGTTTGCGGTGGCCGTGGATAAGTTCGCAAGCGAACCGCCTCCCTGTAGCGGCAGGGAGTCGTGGCGACGACGAGAGCTAGACGACACACGAGAGGATGAGGTTGAGCTGTTCCAGGGGCAGGTGGCGAGCAGCTGAGGCTTGGGCGGCACCAACCTGGCAGAGATGCGCTACGGACGCCGGCGTGCCGCCAAGGGGCTATGTCGGCGGTGCTGCAGGGCACCAGGGCTGCTTGGCGTGATGCGGTGAGAGGGAGAGTCGTGGCGCTGCTCTGCGGTGTGGGCAAAACCAGGGCGCGACATGGCGATTCGGGCGCTGCACGTAAAACGCTGCGTTGCGCTCGCCAGAGCACGCACGACGGACGTGCTCGACAAAATGCCGTATGCATAGAGGTCTCGGGTGAGGTTGGGGTTTAATGCACCTCGGTTAGGAGTAGCTAGAAGTCTATTGGACAAGGTGGTTATGCAAGGGAAGCAAGTTCATAGTGCAAACTAGAATTCAAGTCAAAATTGGTCATGCCCATAAGGTGTTCGATAGAATGCCACATGCACCTAGGCATTTCTTGGAGTGGTCAAATCTCCTGTGGGGTCTCTTTAGATGGATGAGAGGGTGGTGAGGTTAGTTTGTCCAAAGCACAAACTTGTTAGTGCAAGTTTTGCAAAACTTCAATTCTGGACAGGAGGTAAATGGCATCATTACATGGACCAAAAATGATCCAATGGGTGCATGCTCCTGGACTTAGGGGTTTTGCAGGGAGGACTACAAGTAGGAAAAGGAATCATGGATAGAGGAGCAACTAAAATGGTGGTTGCTGTACAAATCCTCAAGTTGGACCAGAATGGAAAAGAGGTTGATCCACTCAATTGTTTTCAAAGAACAAAGCTGGGTTTTTGCATAGAGTTGAATTGCATGCTACCACTGATCTCCCAAAATTTTGGTCAAGGCTTTAAAGGAATATTTAAATAGGCTGTAGTGCAAATTTGCCCACTGGACCAGATTTGAAAAAGTGGTGTAGAGCTCAAAATTACCAAAGGACGAAGGTATTTTTGCATAAAAGTGGCTTAAAACATCACATGACATCTCCAAATTTTGGTGGGATTTTGAATGAATTTATAAAAGGGTTGCAGTTCAAATAGGACCAAAAAATCATGGGAAACCATTTTTCAAGAAAAAGAAGATCATGGAGATTATTATATAGTTAACTCCTCTGATGAAAAGAAAAGATTTTTCTTGAGAGGATAAACAAGTCCAATAACATATTTGAAAAGTTTTCACCAAGGAAATAACTCCATGATAAAAAGGAAGGAAATGTTTCAAAAAGTCAAAAGGGAGACCAGAAAATAAAAGTTTTAATTTCCTGGCAAAATTTTAATTAACAAAACAAGGTTAAAATTTTGGGGTGTTACACGGCTGAACCCAGCGCCAAGAAGATGAGGCTCCCGCCAGCAGCGACGCACTTGTAGATCCGCACCCGGCCAAGGCTGGGAGAAGCGGCGACCCCACCCCACCGGATCCTGTGAACTCAGAGAATCTCGGTGCACCGCATCAGCGATCTCTCGACGCCGCCCCTGGGGAGATCATCTCGCTTCTCCCACTCAAGGATTGCTGCCGCACCCAAGTCCTTTCAATTCGGTGGCGCCTCTATGGCGCGCCGTGTCTTTAATCTCGACTGCCGTCACTGTCTCTCTTCAATGATTTTGAAATCCCCAGCCATCATCTCCTCCCACCGTGGCTCCGCTCAAAGCCTCTCGTGATCCCGCCATGCTACCCGAGCAAGCATACCATGCCCTACACGATGGACGCCTGGCTGAAATCCCTGAATTCACGTAACTACAGCTGCTTGAGTTCTACTATTCCCCGAAATCACATACCACATACGTAACGCCATGAACTTGTGCCTCAAAGACCGATGTCCATCTCGCGTTTTCCTCCTCTCTCCACACCGCCACCTTTGCGCTGTGCTACCTTCCAGACAATCTGGTACTAAACCTTCGACTCCCATTTCACAAGAAACTTTCACTTGTGCGGGTTCGTATATCGGAGGCCTCATTACACAGCATCATCCACTCAAGTTGCCCTGCGCTGGAGTGCTTGGTGCTTGTTTTCACAGTTAGAATCGGTTGTCTCCAATTAAAGTCGCCTAACCTTGTAAGAACTGGTATTTCTTTTGACGGAAGGCAGCTCATCATCCAAGATGCCTCTTCACTTCAAAGGTTGTGTCAGGACCCCGATTCCAAGTCACATCGACCTAGCCGATAACACCTCGTATCACTTTGCGGCCTCACGCACGGTATTCCCACGGGTGTCGCCTTACCATGGCCCGGGACCGTTTGCGCCTTTTGGCTCACGATATGATAATGTCGCTAGCATCCACATGACAAAGAACCCGGCCGACATGGCTAGTCGTGAACCCAAAGCGGCGCTTAACCCATGGGGACAAGCATACATGAATCACATCGAGCATGTCGGTCATCAACGTATGAATTCGGCTGTAGCACTGGCTAACAGGACTCCGTATCCCGGCTGTAGCAGGCTAGGCAGGACTCAATATCACCGCTGACATTTCAAGGGACGTATATAGGAACGGCGTGAAACACATGCCGCCACCAAGTGTCCAAGCAAGAGTGCTGGGCTAGCAGACTCGTGAACCGAGCAGAAGCGGACTACTATCGCCGTAAGCACGAGACTACATTTCCCCATATGAGAGGCTGCCAAGGATAAACAACTAGTTTGTCGAATCCCACTCATACCAAGCATTTCAATCATACACGCAATATGCCCGATATGAGTAAATACAACAAGGCATCACAACAAAACTCTACAACTCAAAGTACTTTATTTAAGAGGCCCGAGGAGCCATACATAACATATCCATACGATAGGGGTCACACGACCCAACACTCAAGTCATACAAACATACAAGCACATGCGGAAGTAAACTAGTCTGAGTACGACTCTAGAAAGAAAGAAAGCTTGTCAAGCCCTTCTATCTACAAAGGGCCCTTCACAAGCCTTGGATCACCACCGGTGGCTAGCTCACTGCCGATGTCAAGGTCTACATAAAACCCATCGGAGGGGGCAGTGTTGTCATCTGAAAACATTAATTACAAACATGAGTACGGAGGTACTCAAAGAAGTCTTACAACAGTAATCCTATCATACATGCACATTCTCAAGAAGGTGGTGGAGTTATTTGCAACAAGCCAGCTTTGACTCTTGGCTAGGCTATCCCACGTGACACCACTTGAAAAGCATTTGTCGCACACGAGTCCACTAATCACCATCACAATACTCCACCGTGGATCCTCTCTCACAACCCACGAGAGGGCCATCCATGTACCCACACTTATCTTGAGGCTTTTAGTAGTATCCATTTACTTGTCTATGAACTGTTATAGGTAACCCACAAGTCCTTCTCCGTGGACACGGCTATTCAATAGATCATATTAACCCCGCAGGGTGTACTTCTTCACACACGCTCACCACTTACCGCCATACACGACATGTACTCGCAACCTTCAAGCGAAGCCCAACGTGGGTGTCGGCCACAGCCTACCTAAACACTCAAGTCCCTAGTCCAGTTTATCGCCTATTCAGGTTCCATCCGCAGGAGTCCGCCGAGGTTTCCCATACGGCCCCGAACGATGTGTGCAGGGTTCCCGAGATACCAAACGGGCACTCAGACACCGGCCACGTGCCTACCGCAACACAACCCACCCCTAAGGTCAGCGTTGCGTGTGGCCCCTAGCATGCTACAAACACCAGAAACTACTTGCAACTCCCGGACTGAGAACAAGGGTGGTTAAGAAGCCGAGAGGGTCCATTGGTTTCGGGCCCAATGTGTGGTAGTAACTGTTTCATGGATCACAAACACATAACTCAGTTCTTAGGGACGGCTTCAATGAAACAACCCACCATGTACTCCTACATGGCCTCTCATCGATACCTTTACCAAAACGTGTTCAACACTTTCACTCGAACCGACACAACCTTTCACTCCAGCTCATCATCCCGATGAGCCGACTGACACAACTCTAAGCATAGCAAGCATAGCATGGTAGGAATCACAAACATGGCTCAATCAACTCCTACACATACTAGTGGGTTTCATCTAGTTATCGTGGCAATGACAGTCATGCAAAGGAAGTGGGTTCAACTACCGCAGCACACAACAGTTTGAATCGCGTTGTCTTAATGCAGTAAACAAGAGCGAAGCGAGAACATGGGTTTGTATCGAATGATCAATGGGTTGCTTGCCCGATGGAGTGGTGGTAGGATACCGCCTTCGACGGATATTCGGATTATCCTGAGGCGTAACCTATCATGAAAGACATTCCGAAAATAAACACACATGGCAATATGCAACAATATGATGCATGCTATAACATGGCAATATGAATGTGTGTTGGCCTAATGCAAACTGAAACGAAAAGGGATGAACTCATTTGAATCAAAGATTCAAATGTTAGCTCATTTAAAATAACCCTAAAGGTGTAATATCTTATTCTGCTTAAACAGCAAGGTTAACTTGTTTTATCATGCATGAAACCTGTACCAATGGATAGAATGGATTTTTCTGATCATTTTTCATATATAGATCTTTGCATTTGGAGTTACAGATTAATTTCTATGAATTTTTGAAGTTTGAATTAAATTTTGGAATTTCCTATAACAAAATAATTCCAGTAATTAATTTACTGCGTCAGCAATGCGTCAGGGTGATGTCATAGTCAACGGAGACGTCCAGGTCAAACCTGACTGTGGGTCCAGGTTGTCAGAGTAATTAGTTTAGCTAAATTTAAATTAAAACTAAACCTGAATAGTTAACAGGGCTGGGCCCCACCTGTCATTGACTCAACAGAGTCAACCAGGGCCCACCCATGGTCAAAGTCAAAGCCGGCTACACCGGCGTTTAGCCACTGGCGAGCCCGACGCGGTGGCGGAAGTGGTTTTGGCCGTTTCGGCAACCAAATGCGCCGCGGAGGGTGGCTATGGGTAGCTGGGGTCAAGCCGCAACTTCTGGTGGAGTTAGTTGAGCTCGGGGCGGCCGGAATCGGCGCCGGCGACGACCTAGGCGGCCGCCGGAGTTCGGGCGAAAACGAACTCGAGCTACGGTGTGCGGTGAAGTGCGTGGAGTGTTTGGTTAGATGCTAAACGGTGCGGTGAGTGCGTTAGACACCGAGGGGTGGCCGGTGGATGGCCGGGAGCACGTCGGCGACGAGCTCCGCGGCGATGCGAGCGGGTGAGCTCCGTGCGGTTGCTACACAGCTCGGGGGCGAGAGAGGAAAGGAGGGGGAGATATCTAGGCTCACGGGGCACTCGGGGAAGCACTCGGTGCGGTCGGGGACGGGCTGATGCGACGGCGGCGTTGAAGGGGATCTCCGGTGACGGCGGGGTCGGGCGAGGTTGGTGTAGTGGCCTCGGGCTACTCGAGCACTCGGGGCTCGGCTAGCTCGACGAAGAGGAGGGCGGCGGAGCTCCTAGACATGACGAGACGGAGCACGGTCGACGGGGAGCGCGACTACGGCGACGGCGTGGCTGCGATGGCGTCGGCCATGGCTGGGGAGCGCGAGGGGGAGGAGCTGGGAAGGAAGAGAGATGTCTGAGGGTTCGGGGGGAGAGAGAGAGATCCGCGTCGCGGCTCGGTGAGGGGAGCGGCGAGGCGGCGACCAGGTGCGTGGCGTGCATGCGGTGCTCGCCGCCGAAAGCACTGCTGCACTCGCTCGGGCTGCCAAGCAGCTTGCTAGCCAAGGCGGTTGGCTGGGCAGCGGTGGGCCGTTGGGAGGCGCCTGTAAGATTTGCATTCTGTTTTTCTTTTTCTAATTTTCTGCAACTTTGTGGAGTTTTTAAAAATACCTAAACAGTTCCAAAATTCACCAAACTGCTCCAGGTCCATAGTTGGAATATTTCCAACATGAAACATTTTGTTTAGAATATTTGGGCATTTGCAATATTTTATATAATTTTAAATGCCCAAACTCAAATACATATGATTTAATTCAAAGACCTTAGGATGTCCTAGAAAATTGTGCACCACTTTTGGCAGAGGCTCTGAACCAAAGCAAAGGTGATGAGCATTTTAGAAGGGCATTTCAGGTTCATTGAAAATAATTTTAGTAAACCCTAGTTGGATTCAAAAGGGTTCTGGGGTTTCTGCCTTCCCATTTCAAATTTCAAATGAAAGTTAAACATGATGCACACACTAATGCATGGACTAGCTAGGATGTGACAACTCACCCCACTCAAAAGAATCTCATCCCGAGATTTAGGATCCGCTATGTAAAAGGTGGGATACTCAAGTCGAAGACGATCCTCCCTTTCCCAAGTTGCTTCTTGCTCGGAATGGTTTGACCATTGAACCTTTAGAAACTTGATATTCGACGCCGAGTGGTACGCTCGGCTTGATCAAGAATACGAACGGATATTCTCGATAGGTGAGGTTATCTTGGAGATCAAGCGCTTCATGGTCCACTCCACGGATAGGATCCGAGAAGCAACGCTCGAGTTGGGAAACGTGGAAGACATCATGGACTCGAAAGATGCGGAGGTAGTTCCAATTGGTAGGCAACTTCTCCTCGCTTGGCAAGAATGCGAAAGGGTCCAATGTAACGAGGAGCCAACTTGCCTTTGATACCAATCGATGGGTTCCTTCAAAGGAGTAACCTAAGGTAAGCCTTCGCCAATTTCATAAGCCATAGGCTTATGCTTGCGGTCATATTGGCTCTTTTGACGAGATTGGGCTGTTTTCAATTTCTCACGAATAACGCGAACTCGCTTTCTTCTCGCTTCCTGGATCATATCCGGCCAAAGAGTTGTCTCTCCCGTTTCTCACCAGTTAAGAGGCGCTCGACATTTCCGCCCATAAAGAACTTCGAAGGAGCTTTGCCAAGCTAGCTTGATAACTATTGTTATAAGCTTAACTCGGCGAATGGAAGGCATTTCTCCCAATTCATGCCGAAGAGATGACAAGCTCAAGCATATCCTCTATGATTTGATTGACTCGCTCTACTTGACCACTTGATTGAGGATGGAATGCGGTGCTAAAGGAGAGACGAGTTCCCATAGCATTTTGGAAACTTTCCCAAAATCGATAGGTGAAGAGACTTCCACGGTCTGAGTTAATCTCCAATGGATCACCATGAAGAGACACTATTCGAGAGATGTACAAATCAGCTAGCTGGCTAGCGGTTATACTCTCACGAACGGGTAGAAAGTGGGCTACTTTGGAAAGACGATCGACGACAACGAAGATAGCATTATTCCTCTCTTGGTCCTGGGAAACCCGTAATGAAATCCATACCGATTTTATCCCATTTCCATTCAGGAATTTCCAAAGGTTGAAGGGTACCAAAGCAGGCCGTTGATGTTCTGCTTTAACTCGACGACAAACATCGCAGATTAGCAATGTATTGAGCGATTTCTCTTCATCCTAGTCCATCAAAACCTCCGCGAGGTCTTGATACATTTTAGTACTACTGGGATGAATGGTGAGAGGAGAGTCATGAGCTTCCTTAAGGATCAATCGCCTCAGTTGCGCACCTTGGGAACCACTAGACGGTCTCCAAAGAACACGACACCTTGTTCATCAATGGAGAAACAATCATGACTCCTTTCTTGATGTTTCTCTTGATGTGGGAAATTCCGGATCTACCTTCCGTGCCTTGATGATCTGATCCGTAAGGGTAGGTTTCGCCACCGTGGTGGAAAGGAACTCGAGGAACAATGTGAAGATTAAGCTTACGAAATTCCTCGTGGAGAAATGGTTGACTTTGTTGTAACATCAGATTGTTACAATAAGATTTATGACTTAGTGCGCCACCATGACATTGGCTTTGCCAGGGTGTAAGATATTCCTAAGTCGTAATCTGTATCAACTCGACCCAACGCCTTTGCCTGAGATTCAAACCGTTGGGTGAATATGTATTTCAGACTTTGGTGATCAAGTAATTTCGCAACGATTACCAAGAAGGTAATGTCGCCAGGTTTTGAGTGCATGAACCATCGCCGCAAGCTCTAGATCGTGTGTGGATAGTTATCCTCATGTGGACACAACTGTCGAGAAGCGAGGCAATCACATGACGATCTTGCATGAGTATGCAACCTAGTCCTTGTCGCGAGGCGCCGCAATAGATAATAAAGTCCTTAGAAAAATCTGGTGGAACAAGCACGGAGCAGATGTCGCGCCTTTTCAGTTCTCGAAAGCTGAACTCGCACTGTGGTGTCCATTCAAACTTCTTATCTTTCTTGAGGAGTTTGGTTAGAGGTTTAGCAACTTTAGAGAAATTCTCGACGAAGCGGCGGCAATAGCTCGCTAAACCGAGGAAACTCCGAACTTGCTTGACCGATTCGTGGAGTCCAACAAGGACGGCTTGAACTCGCTTCGGTATTGACAGAATGCCCTTGCCGAGATTACATGGCCTAGATAGGTCACTTCGCAACCAGAATTCACACTTAGAGAATTTGGCATAAAGGTGGTGCTCTCAAGTTTCATCAATACTAGCCTTAGATGTTCGCATGTTCTTCCTCATTCTTGGAGTAGATGAGTATATCATCGAGGTATACCACGACTTAATTTATCCAAATACTCCATGAAGATTGAGTTCATTAACCGAGAGAAGGTGGCTGGAGCATTGGTTAATCCGAAGGACATGACGGTGTACTCAGATTGGCCATAACGAGTAACAAAGGCCGCTTTAGGAATGTCCCGTTTTAATTTTGATTTGATGGTAGCCCAACCTCAAATCCATCTTTGAAAAGACTGAGGATCCAGCAAGCTGATCATACAGATCATTGATCCTGGGGAGCGAATACTTGTTCTTGATAGTGACCAAATTGACAGGTCGGTAATCTACAACCATCTGATCCGTTCCATCCTTCTTCTTGATGAAGAGGACGAGGAAAGCCCGTGGAGATGACCTAGGACGGATGAAACCCTTTTGCAAGGACTCATCGAGTTGTTTCTAAAGTTCGGCTAGTTCTAGGGGTGCCATCTTATAAGGTCTTCTAGAAATTGGGACGGTTCCGGGAACAAGATCTATCACGAACTCGACATCCCCGCTGTGGAACACCGGCAGTTCTTCCGAAAGACATCCGGAAAATCATGGACTACCGGAATATCTTCAAGGTCCGGAAGGGGTTGGCATTTAAAGAGTAAAGTCGACGCTCGACACTCGGGTTAAAACATTAACCGACTTGCCCAAGGATGGGTGAGTTGAACAGTTCTAGTAGAGCAATCAATCTTAGCATAATGGGCGACATCCACCATACCCAAGATGATGTTTATGTCCGAGGACTTGAGAGCTATTAGAGAAGCAAGAAAACTAATCTGTCGACAAGAATTTCATTCCCATGACTTATTCTAGAGGTTTGCCATCTAGAGCCAGGGTCTGAATTTCCATGGAGGTGTGCATGTCACGAATGTGGTGTTGTGCAATCGAGCATAGCTCTCGTAAATAAATGAATGAGATGCTCCAAGATCAAAAAGAACAGTTGCGGATGACAATTAACAAGGAGCGCATCGAGAACGACGTTGGGATCCTCATAGGTTTCCTCACCTGAAACATAGTTGACATGGCCACGAGCAAAGGGCAGCTGGTTTAGCATAGAGCACCTTTCCCGCTGGCTTACCACGGCCAATGCACTTTCCAATCTGACCGGGTTGTTCTGGGACACTCACGGATGTAGTGGCCCGCCTCTCCACACTTAAAGCAAGTTATCATATTGGGGCGTGGAGCAGCATTAGCAGCGGGCCTCCATAAGTCTTGGGTGGTACATATCGCTGGTTGGGGCGAGGCGCCTCAAAGGATGGCCTCGGGTGAACTCGGGTGGCAGAGCAGTGTTTGAATCCAAACCCGCGCTTCGAGATCCAGAGCCGGATGAAGAACCGAGTCACGGAGTGCTTATGCGTGAAGCCTCAAAGTCGATCGTCCAGCCAAAGACCGATAGCCTTGTTAACTAACTTCGAAAGAAGTGCACTGCAGCAGACGAAGATCACGGCGAAGCTCGGGCTAAGTCCCTTGCGGAACCTTGCTCGCTTCTTGGCGCCGGTAGAAACCTCTTCAGAGCATAACGTAAAATTCCCAAATTCACGGCCGTAAGTATCCACAACACCTACCTGGTGAAATTGAGAATTCCTCCTCTTACGATCCATGAGACCTTCCGGATGTGATGCTCACGGAAAGCGGCACTGAATTCAGCCCAAGTAGTAATTTGTCCAACCGGACGATAGCCTCATAATTCTCCCACCAAAGGCTAGTAGGGCCTTCGAGATGATAGGCGCAAAAGTAACTTTATCGCCTTCAGCCACGCTAAGGTGACGTATCTTGTGGGTGATGATGCGGCCACTCATCCGCCGAGAGGCTCAACGGAATACTTGAACTTCGTGGATACAGCTTGACAAAGTCATTGAGTGACACCAGATCATTTCTTGGCTGGCGTGGTGTTTTGCTCAATCCGCCCAAAGAAGCGATTGGTCTCACGCTTATTGCGCTCGCCTCCAACATAACCTCGCCAAAGATGGCGGTTGAGGCAGATTTACATTCCTAGCTGCGCTGGCTTCTCCCTGCCCGGAGCAGCAGGATTGTTATGGTGTTGACCATCCTAGGAAACAAAACAACGGTTTAAACCAGGATGGCAGAATTTAACAAGGAAGTGCGGAATGTAATGGATAACACGGAATGCAGAGATGTTCATCCGTATGACATGGTAATATAAAAACTGCCATATATATACCAACGGTCATACACACCATTCATAGTTTAGTACAAGCCCGACGGAGTACAACTATAGTGAAAGGCGTTACATCTCATCGGAAGCAATCCAAACTCCTATACATTATTTTTCTACACTTCCGGAATGATACACACTAAGTCATATTCCACAGCTCACACAGGACGGTGGAAATACAACTATTACAATACTAGGGATACTACTACTAACTCGCACAGCTCCGTAGTAGTCCTCATAAAAGTCACCACCCAAGCTCGAAGTGGAACATGATCATCCGGAAATGCAGGCGATCCTGTGGAGCTTATGGACCATAGGGACTCGGATGTGGCCGTGGTCCAACAAACGGCGGCAGACGAGGCCCACGAGGAGGAGTGATGCCTCCTACCTCACGCCACTCCATAAAGTCCGCAGACCAGCCCGCACAGGTACAAGTCCTCATGTCCATGTATCCGCTTGCACGGCAGTGCAAACCGAGTCGAGTAGCCCAAAGGATCGAACGGGTATTAAAGAGTTCCATACGCAAGGCCCGGTTTTCACGGTCCTTGTCTTCCAAAGATCTCTAGTGGTGCGAAGGAGTGAGTCCTCATGGGATGCATCGCTGTACATACCTCAAGGTAGCCATGCGCCTGTGGAGGGATGCCGGCATGTAGCGGAAATCGGTGTTGCACAAAGCAAGGCAGTTCTCGCTCGAATAATAGTCATCATTGAATAGGTTGCATCCTGCACGGACATCCCAATAGTGATCCCAAGTCCATAAGAACAAGTGGAGCGGTTCAAGAGTCCGGGATAAGATGGATATATCCCGACCGTGCACGATATTGGCTTTGATTAAAATCCCTAAACTGCTCCTCGACGGTATATTCAGGATACCATCGGTAACCGGTCTCGACCATCACCCGAACCAACATTGCCGTGTGACCACACACACCAATGCAACGGGTCAGACGAACCACTTGGTTCTGGGGACGGGTGGCCATCTGAAAGCACAGCCACAATGCAAAGACATTAGAATTTCTAGGAAAATCGGGCAGCATAACATCTCAAATGCTCAAAACAGATTTGAGACATTCATAATCAGATTGCAAAACCACTCAACAACATCATATCAAGGTTCTGGTTCAACTGATAGCATACTAAAAAGTAGTAGAAACTGAACTGAGGATGTAACCAACAATCCTATAAGTTACTACGGATTAGTAACACGTGAACCTGATAGAGAGAAGAGAGCCTAGTCCTATACCCACGAGAATAAGAAGAGGATGACTCGGATCGAGGGCATAAGATAAAGGAGTAAAAAGAACCTTACGCTCCTCCCACAATCAATTCCCTACATATAACTAAAGCATTTCTAGACTCAACATCGACCAGTTTGGCTTAGCGAACCTACAGCAGCCCTCGCTCGATGCCAACGCTGTCGAACCCCGATTCCAAGTCACATCGACCTAGCCGGTAACACCTCATATCACTTTGCGGCCTCACGCACGGTATTCCCACGGTGTCGCCTTACCATGGCTCGGGACCGCTTAGCGCTTTTGGCTCACGATATGATAGTGTCGCTAGCATCCACATGACAAAGAACCCGGCCGACATGGCTAGTCGTGAACCCAAAGCGGCGCTAACCCATGGGGACAGGCATACATGAATCACATCGAGCATGTCGGTCATCAACGTATGAATTTGGGCTGTAGCACTGGCTAACAGGACTCCGTATCCCGGTCTGTAGCGGCTAGGCAGACTCAATATCACCGCGTGACATTTCCCCAAAGGGATGTATATAGGAACGAAGTGAAACACATGCCGCCATCAAGTGTCCAAGCAGTAGTGCTGGGCTAGCAGACTCCGTGAACCGGCAGTAGCGGACTACTATCGCCGTAAGCACGAGACTACATTTCCCCATATGAGAGGCTGCCAAGGATAAACAACTAGTTTGTCGATCCCACTCATACCAAGCATTTCAATCATACACGCAATATGCCCGATATGAGTAAATACAACAAGGCATCACAACAAAACTCTACAACTCAAAGTACTTTATTTAAGAGGCTCCGAGGAGCCATACATAACATATCCATACGATAGGGGTCACATGACCCAACACTCAAGTCATACAAACATACAAGCACATGCGAAGCAAACTAGTCTCGAGTACGACTCTAGAAAGAAAGAAAGCTTGTCAAGCCCTTCTATCTACAAAGGGCCCTTCACAAGCCTTGGATCACCACCGGTGGCTAGCTCACTGCCGATGTCAAGGTCTACATAAAACCCATCGGAGGGGGCAGTGTTGCCGTCTGAAAACATTAATTAAGAAAACATGAGTACGGAGGTACTCAGAAGTCTTACAATGTAATCCTATCATACATGCACATTCTCAAGAAGGTGGTGGAGTTATTTGCAAAGCCAGCTTTGACTCTTGGCTAGGCTATCCCACGTGACACCACTTGAAAAGCATTTGTCGCACACGAGTCCACTAATCACCATCACAATACTCCACCAGGATCCTCTCTCGTCAACCCACGAGAGGACCATCCATGTACTCACACTTATCTTGAGGCTTTTAGTAGTATCCATTTACTTGTCTATGAACTGTTATAGGTAACCCACAAGTCCTTCTCCGTGGACACGGCTATTCAATAGATCATATTAACCTGCGCAGGGTGTACTTCTTCACACACGCTCACCACTTACCGCCGCATACACGACATGTACTCGCAACCTTCAAGCGGAAGCCCAACGTGGGTGTAGGCCACACCTACCTAAACACTCAAGTCCCTAGTCCAGGTTTATCGCCTATTCAGGTTCCATCCGCAGGGAGTCCGGCCGAGGTTTCCCATACAGCCCCGAACGATGTGTGCAGGGTTCCCGAGATACCAAACGGGCACTCGGTACATCGGGCCACGTGCCTACCGCAACACAACCCACCCCTAAGGTCAGCGCTATGCGGGCCCCCAGCATGCTACAAACACCAGAAACTACTTGCAACTCCCGGACTGAGAACAAGGGTGGTTAAGAAGCCGAGAGGGTCCATTGGTTTCGGGCCCAATGTGTGGTAGTAACTGTTTCATGGATCACAAACACAGAACTCAGTTCTTAGGGACGGCTTCAATGAAACAACCCACCATGTACTCCTACATGGCCTCTCATCAATACCTTTACCAAAACGTGTTCAACACTTTCACTCGAACCGACACAACCTTTCACTCCAGTTCATCATCCCGATGAGCCGACCTGACACAACTCTAAGCATAGCAAGCATAGCATGGTAGGAATCACAAACATGGCTCAATCAACTCCTACACATACTAGTGGGTTTCATCTAGTTATCGTGGCAATGACAGTCATGCAAAGGAAGTGGGTTCAACTACCGCAGCACACAACAGTTTGAATCGCGTTGTCTTAATGCAGTAAACAAGAGCGAAGCGAGAACATGGGTTTGTATCGAATGATCAATGGGTTGCTTGCTCGATGGAGTGGTGGTAGGATACGCCTTCGACGGATATTCGGATTATCCTCGAGGCGTAACCTATCACGAAAGACATACCGAAAATAAACACACATGGCAATATGCAACAATATGATGCATTCTATGACATGGCTAATGCAAACTGAAACGAAAAGGGATGAACTCATTTGAATCAAAGATTCAAATGTTAGCTCATTTAAAATAGCCCTAAAGGTGTAATATCTTATTCTGCTTAAACAGCAAGGTTAACTTGTTTTATCATGCATGAAACCTGTACCAATGGATAGAATGGATTTTTCTGATCATTTTTCATATATAGATCTTTGCATTTGGAGTTGCAGATTAATTTCTATGAATTTTTGAAGTTTGAACTAAATTCTGGAATTTCCTATAACAAAATAATTCCAGTAATTAATTTACTGCGTCAGCAATGCGTCAGGGTGATGTCATAGTCAACAGAGATGTCCAGGTCAAACCTGACTGTGGGTCCAGGGTATCAGAGTAATTAGTTTAGCTAAATTTAAATTAAAACTAAACCTGAATAGTTAACAGGGCTGGGCCCCGCCTGTCATTGACTCAACAGAGTCAACCAGGGCCCACCCGTGGTCAAAGTCAAAGCCGGCTACACCGGCGTTTAGCCGCTGGCGAGCCCGATGTGGTGGCGGAAGTGGTTTTGGCCGTTTCGGCAACCAAATGGGCCGCGGAGGGTGGCTATGGGTAGTTGGGGACAAGCCACAGCTTCTGGTGGAGTTAGTTGAGCTCGGGGCAGCCGGAATCGGCGTCGGCGACGACCTAGGCTGCCGCCGGAGTGCGGGCAAAGACGAACTCGAGCTACGGTGTGTGGTGAAGTGCGTGGAGTGTTTGGTTAGATGCTAAACTGTGCGGTGAGTGCGTTAGACACCGAGGGGTGGCCGGTGGATGGCCGGGAGCACGTCAGCGACGAGCTCCGCGGCGGTGCGAGCGGGTGAGCTTCGTGCGGTTGCTACACAGCTCGGGGGCGAGAGAGGAAAGGTGGGGGAAATAGCTAGGCTCACGGGGCACTCGGGGAAGCACTCAGTGCGGTCGGGGACGGGCTGATGCGACGGCGGCGTTGAAGGGGATCTCCGGCGACGGTGGGGTCGGGCGAGGTTGGTGTAGTGGCCTCGGGCTACTCGAGCACTCGGGGCTCGGCTAGCTCGACGAAGAGGAGGGCGGCGGAGCTCCTAGACACGACGAGACGGAGCACGGTCGACGGGGAGCGCGACTACGGCGATGGCGTGGCTGCGGTGGCGTCGGCCATGGCTGGGGAGCGCGAGGGGGAGGAGCTGGGAAGGAAGAGAGATGTCTGAGGGTTCGGGGGGAGAGAGAGAGTGATCCGCGTCGCGGCTCGGTGAGGGGAGCGGCGAGGCGGCGACCAGGTGCGTGGCGTGCATGCGGTGCTCGCCCGAAGCACTGCTGCCTGCTGGCCAAGCAACTTCACTGGCCTGGGCGGGTTGGGCTGGGCCGGCAGGTGGGCCGGTTGGGAGGCACCAGGTAAGATTTGCATTCTGTTTTTCTTTTTCTAATTTTCTGCAACTTTGTGGAGTTTTTAAAAATACCTAAATAGTTCCAAAATTCACCAAACTGCTCCAGGTCCATAGTTGGAATATTTCCAACATGAAACATTTTTGTTTGGGAATATTTGGGCATTTGCAATATTTTATATAATTTTAAATGCCCAAACTCAAATACATATGATTTAATTCAAAGACCTTAGGATGTCCTAGAAAATTGTGCACCACTTTTTGCAGAGGCTCTGAACCAAAGCTAAGGTGATGAGCATTTTAGAAGGGCATTTCAGGTTCATTGAAAATAATTTTAGTAAACCCTAGTTGGATTCAAAAGGGGTTCTGGGGTTTCTGTCTTCCCCATTTCAAATTTCAAATGAAAGTTAAACATGATGCACACACTAATGCATGGACTAGCTAGGATGTGACAGGTTGATCCTTGATTCTAGTTATTCACCCTTGCAAATAACTGTCCTATCTGCGCCTAAACTGGAGACCTTGGGTGTAATACATGATCTCTGTGCTCATTTCAATATGGTGTTTGGCTCCACAGTTCTTCAGGTACTTTATATTATCATCTACACTTGTAACCATATGCTGCATTTTAAACTTCTGCGCATAATTTATATATCATCTTGGAGTACACATTTTGTAGTAATATTATGTTCTATGCTCAATGAAGAGTTTCTCCATGGATGGCCTATCAATGGTGCTGGATTCTGTCAAGATCTCATATATCCAAATGAATAGTTTTGATCTGAACAAGATTATTGGCTTGCTGTAATGCTTTCCATGTCTGGAGAAGTTGTATATAAAGGTGATAATTTCACGCACATTGGAAGCCCGCATATAGTGTACTAGAATTAACCGTTCAGCTGTTGCTATTTCGACACTCTTCTTTTAGACCTTAACTATTTTCAATTTTCATGTCTATTCAGGCAACAGGACGGGGTAAGAAAGTTATAACCAATCGGTGGATTCGTAAGCATCGGGATTTTCTCACTTCTCATGATATTCGATTGAAGACAATAACTCTACAACGATATGTAGCCAACCATGCAAACACAAGATTTGTCACATTCTTCCTGTTGAATGCGAGGTTACTATTGTCCATCAGGCTTAAGTTTATCAGCAGCATGGTTTTGACGGATGGGTATGTCGAAGAGCAAAAAAAGGAGTTTCAGGTGGGCAAAAGAGCTTCTGAACATGTCGGGCTTCTATTTACAACATATTGTGGTCATAATCCAGTAAATTTTATGATCCAGGATGTTCATTCTATGGACCTGACCGATCCATTTGATCGTGATGCCGAAAACAGGCCGGAGTTAGATGTTGTTGCCCTTTTCAATCTAGGTTTTTGTAAACCGATGAACAATCAACCCTCGTGCTTTTGTACAGTTTTTAAGCTGGAGTTAGATGTTCCTGCCCTTTTCAACTCGGCCAGGATCTGTCATATTTTCTTTGAAACAAGGTAAATGGCTTGCCATTCATTTAATTTAGAGTGAAATATTGTAACAAATCACAACCAAGGAAATAACATCACCACGCCGGCTGCTTGAGCTCACTGTGCATTACTGAAGCCAAGTGACTAGCCCCCACCACCCCTACCACCAACCTCGATTCTCCCCTCCGCGATCGGACGGCGATCTTCAACGGCTCTGTTCGTTCCGGCCCGAGGCCTCGCTGTCAGCCCTCCGCCTTTGCGGCCTTGGTTCACTCACAGTGCATGGTGCGCCGCCCTCTTGCATTGTCAACGCTGTCAACAACCGAGAGGAACAAGGAGATGATCAGACGTGGAGAGGATGACAAGAGGGACCCACCAGCGTCATGGCAGACGCAAGCAAGTGCCTCTACAGTACAAGCCAAAAAATATGGTTCCTCCTAATGGTTGGACATCTGGGGCTCACGCCATTGTCAAGGTAGTCAATAAACGAGAGAATTACACTACGAGCAGCTGACACCAGGGACCCAGCAAGTCGCGCAGTTTTTTTTTTTGAGGAACAAGCAGTTTTTTTGAGACAATGAGGAACAAGCAGTTGTTATTTACACTAGTTTTAGCGACGATCAGAGTAACAACGTGGCTGTGGCCCGTCTAGCTAGGGTTTTATTTATGTTTACCACATCATGAGCCCAGTTCTGTTTTTTTCTTGCTAAAAATGGCTAGCCCAGTTCTATTTTTTAAAAGAAATACCCAAACAAGGCCTACTTGCTTTATCGGCCGTGCTGGGCTGCAAATGTTTCAAGACAAGGAGAGTTTCATTTGGTTTGCCCGAAATGGCCTCGTACATTTTAAAATACATCAAACCGGAATTAGTTTCATTTTTTTCATTACAAGATCTTAAATTCCATAGATTTTTATGCGGAAAATTATTTTGATTTTATATTTATATAAATTATTTTTCAAAATAGTTTGAATGTGAATCGATATTTCTGGAATAAAAACAGTTGACCGCACCTAAATATGCAAAATTTCATATACTTTTTAACCGTGGCCACAATATGGGGTGTAATGCTAACAAAAAGAAGATGGGCTCCAAAAAAATCTTAAGAATTAGCAAATGGGCTGTACATTATTAGAAATAATGGCAGATGGGCTTTATGCTGTTTTCCACATATTTGAGCCTGACTTGTGCGCCTACTACATGTTGACGCCTATGCTTTCATAAAAAAGGTTGACGCACACGCAACGCCTCGTCAACTTAGTCAACACACGAGAGCAAAGGATCGTTGGATATCCATCCAACGGTGTCGCCCTTCTTCAATCTCTGCTCTTCATGCTCCAAATGCTCAAACAAGCTTCATGGACTGCCTACTCCTCCTCCCACAGCCGGCTATGTTGCCAAGAGTCTCACGGCCCCACCGCATTCCCATCGCTGGCCTAGCCATCCTCTACTCACCCACACATGTTGTTATTCTCCGCGACGGCAGACGAACCAAGAAACCCTCCTACTCTCCGCGTGGGAAACAATCTGCTGAGTATTCCCGGCTCCGTGTCGCTCCTTCCTAGGCCTCGCCGTCGTCCACCGCCCTGGTGCTCTCGGCGCGACCTGGTCAACGTGGTCAATGAATGACATCCATCGGAAGTGGGCTGTACGTGGAGAGGCTGACAGTTGGGTCCACGGCCACACGCAAGGAAATGCCTCCTTATTACGCGCAAAATAATGATCCCTCCACCGACAGGCCTCTCAGATTTCGCGAAAAAACGTTCCCCACGATGTGTCGGACCCACCAGCTATATCTTCGCACGCAAGGAAGTGCCTCCTTATTACGCCCAAAAAATGAATACCCCCCTGCTAGCTGGGACCCACCATATTGTTGGGCTAACTTGTGGGCCTACTAAGTAGACGGGGATGGAGGGCTTTGTCAACTTAGTCAATACTCCAATGACCGTATGATGTCCACCCAATGGCCATACGGCTTCTTCAACCTCTGGTCTTGTTGCTCCAGCCGCACAAAGCAGCGCCGGTCGTGCCGCTTTGCTCCCCGCCTCCGTGGCCGGCCAGTGCTACCGCCTGCTCCTGCCTCCCGTGGCCCGGCTCCGCGTCATCCCCTTCCTAGGCCTCGCCGTCGTCCACCGCCGTGGTGCTCTCGGCGCAGCATGGTCAATGTGGTCAACGGCCGACTTCCATCGGAAGAGTACTGTACGTGGAGAGGCTGACAGCTGGGTCCATGGCAGCCGCAAGGAAGTGCCTCCTTATTACGCGGAAAATAATTATTCCTCCACCTGACAGCGGCGACCCAACGGACGGGCCACCAGTATTTTGCGAAATAAATCGTTTCCCCCTGACAGCTGGGACCCACCGGACGGGCCACCGTATTTTGCAAAAAAAATGTTCCCCCCACTGTCAGCTCGGACCCGCCGGAAGTTCCTCCTTATTACGCACAAAAAAATGAATACTCCCCCGGCTAGCTGGGACCCACCTTGGTGGGAGGCTGTCTTATGGGCCTACTAAGTTGACGGGGCCGAAGGGCTTTGTCAACTTAGTCAATAGGAACGATTCTAGCTCCAAAGGACCGACGATGTCCATCCAACGGCCGTAGTGCTTCTTCAACCTCTGGTCTTCTTGCTCCAAATTACCAAAGCAGCGCCGGTCGTGCGCATGCTCCTTCCTCCGTGGCGGCTGTCTTGCCGCGGAGGCCTCACCGCCCCTACTATTCCCACCGCTGGCCAGTTCCTGCGGCGACGGCAGCCTCACACCGCAGCCGAACCAGTGAACTCTCAGACTCCTCTCCGCTGGCTTCCACCGCCGTTTTCCCTGCTCCGCCGTCCCCTTCCTAGGCCTCGCCGTGCCCACCGCCGTGGTGCTTCTCAGCAAGGCGTGGTCAACGTGGTCAAGGAACGACTTCCATCGGAAGAGTACTGTACGTGAAGAGGCTGACAGCTGGGTCCACGGCCACAACCCAGTTTTTTTTTATTTTCCAATTAATTCACTTTGTCAGGCCTGTTGGGCTGCAAATCTTTCAAGACGAGGAGAGATTTTCATTCGGCTGGCCGAGAAAATGGCCCATCAGTAATGAGAAATGGGTTGTACATTTTTAAAACACATCAAACCTGCAATTAGTTTCAAATATATTTTTTCATTTCAAGATTTTAAATTACATTAATTTTTATGCGTGGAGAATTTGTTGGATTTTATATTGATATACATTTATTTTTAAAATCAGTTTGAATGTGAGTCGAAATTTCAGGATTAAAAACATTTCGGACCGCACCGAAATATGCAAAATTTTGTATAATTTTTTAACCGTGGCCACAATATGGGCTGTAATGCTAACAAAAAGAATATGGGCTCAAAAAACCTTCGAAATTAGCAAATGGGCTATAAATTATTAGAAATAATGGCGATGGGTTGTATGTTGTTTTCCACAGATTTGAGGCTTTCCTAAAAAAAGTTTGACGACAAGCAAAGGATTGGATGTCCATCCAACGGCCGTCGTCTTCTTCAATCTCTGCTCTTCCTACTCCGGCCGCTCAAACAAGCGCCAAGGACTGTCGATCCCTCCTCCTCAAGGCCGGTTGTGCTACCACAGCAGCCTCACCGCCCACCGCATTCCCATCGCTGGCCTAGCCATCCTCTACTCACCCACACCGCTGTTATTCTCCGACGATGGCACACGAACCAAGAACCCTCGTTCAACAGACTCCCCTCCGCGTGTGAAACAACTGCTGAGTCTTCCCCGCCTCCGTGTCGTTCCTTCCTAGGGCTCGCCATCGCCAACCTCCACAGTGCTCTCGGCGCTGCTCTGGTCAACGTGGTCAATGACCGACATGCATCTGGCGTGATCAGACGCGTGGAGAGGCCGATAGCTGGGTCCACGGCCGCACGCAAGGAAATGCCTCCTTATTACGTGCAAAATAATGATTCGTCCACCTGACATCAGGGACCCACCGAAAGGGCCTCAGTATTTCGTGAAAAAATGTTACCACCGCTGACAGCTCGGACCCACCAGCTATACCTTCGCATGCAAGGAAGTGCCTCCTTATTATGCACAAAAATGAATACTCCCCATTAGCTGGGACCCAAAGATAGTGGCAGGCTGACTTGTGGGCCTACTAAGTTGACGGGACGGAGGGCTTTGTCAACTTAGTCAATATGCACGATTCTAGCTCCAGTGACCGTAGGATGTCCATCCAACGGCGGTAGTGCTTCTTCAAACACTGGTCTTCTTGCTCCAGCCGCCCAAACCAGCGCCGGTCGTGCCTCGTGCTCCTGCCTCCCGTGGCGGCTGCGATCGGCGGAGGCCTCACCGCCCTACTACTCCCACCGCTGGCCGGCCATCCTCTACTCACCCACACCCCGTTATTCTCGCAGCGACGGCAGACTCACACCGCAGCGAACCAATGAACCTCGTACTTTCTCTGCGTGGGCATCCACTACCGCGTCTTCCCGGCTCCGCGTCGTCCCTTCCTAGGCCTCGCCGCCGTCCACCGCCCTGGTGCTCGGCGGCGGCGTGGTCAACGTGGTCAAGGAACGGCTTCCATCGGACATGGATCAGACGTGGAGAGGCCGATACCGGGTCCACGGCCGCAGCAAGGAAGTGCCTCCTTATTACGCGCAAAATAATTATTCCTCCACCTAACAGCGGGGACCCACCGGACGGGCCACCATATTTCGCAAAAAAAACGTTTCCCCCCTAACTGCTGGGACCCACCAGCTACACCTTCGCATGCAAGGAAGTACGTCCGGGCAAAAAAAACGATTCGCCCACCTGACTGCTGGGACCCACCAGCTACATCTTCGCACGCAAGGAAGTGCGTCCGGGCAAAAAAACCAAAACGATTCGCCCCCCTGACTGTTGGGACCCACCAGCTACATCTTCGCATACAAGGAAGTGCTCGATACCGACCCACCTGGTCGAAGCGCACGTGGCGTTGTCATTCTGGTCGTGAACGTACGCATACATATATCTTGGTGGATGTAGAGGCGCCGCACGTCGTAGTAGAGCGCGCGACGTAGCATGTACACGTACGTACATCGGCGAGGGTGCAAGAAAGAAAATACGGCCACGTACGTACATACGGGCAGGGTCTCTAACGCCTATCGCACATACGTACATGGCTGGGTCAAAACAGAGAAACAACGTCGTCGTCGTGTTCATGGGGAGCCAACCGGTTGGGTCGGAACGGAATGCATGGTCGTGTTCATCGGGAGGGCTTGGACGGAACAGGCGATGGAAACGAGGCTTGGCGTACTGCACAACGGAGGAAACGGCCTTGTGTTCGACCGGCCACGTTTGAAACGGGGTCCTGTTGATCGGGAGGGGCCTGGCGTACCGCAAAACGGAGGAAACGGACCTCCTACGGTCGAAACAAGGGTCCTGTTGATCGGGAGGGGTGTGGCGTACCGCAAAACGGATGAAACGGACTTGTGTTGGAGCGCTACGGTAGAAACGGGGGTCCTGTTCATCGGGAGGGGTGTGGCGTACCGCAAAACGGACGAAACGGACTTGTGTTGGAGCGCTATACGGTCGAAACGGGGGGGAGGTGTGTGGCTTACCGCAAAACGGGACTCCACGGGATACTGTTCATCTCCACCGTCCACCTCCTCCAGCCTCCACGGGCTACCGTCGACCTCCTCCAACCTCCACGGGCTACCGTCGACCTCCTCTAGCCTCCACGGGCTACCGTCGACCTCCTCCAGCCTCCACGGCTTCCTGTTCATCCAGCCTCCACCGCGCGCTACTCCACCGACTACTGTTCAACCACCCCTCCACGGGCACCCCTCCACCGCTCATCGCTCATCCAGCCCTCCAAACCACGGGTCCTGTTCAACCACCCTCCACGGCCACCCTCCACCGCTCATCGCTCATCCAGCCCTCCACACCACGGGTTCCTGTTCATCCAGAGGCAACGCCACCGCCACTGCTCATCCAAACCCCCCCCAACGCCACTGCTCATCCCGTGAGGCAGCATCGATCGGCTTGATTAGCAGCGATGGCGAATCGCTCCATCGGGCTCGATTAACAGCCATCGATCGATCGCCGGGTTCGAGAACGCGTAACTGGAGTGCAATCGCCGGTTCAATTAGAGCCCAACGCCTCGTTCGCTTCGCTAGAGCTAACGCCGCACACACGCTGCAGCAGCGTCGTCGAGAGAAACGCACATCGCCGCCCCGACCTCCCACCGTGGCGCAACTCCCGAAATTTTCCTCCCCTCGCTTCTACCACGGTTTTTCCGTCATGGACAGCCCAAAGAATGTCATGCAGCTACGTCTCCAGCCCGCCCGGAGACGAAAAGCCCATTTTCATCATGATTTTTTGTCATAGAAGTAGGAGCCCACCACATCTATGATGATACCGGGTTTTGTCACAATTATCGTCATAGAATTGTCATATGTATGACAGAAAAAAAATTCGTTCGGCCCAAAATGTCACTGATGTGTTTTTTTTTGTAGTGATCCCAGCAGTGTTGTCGTGAGGAGAGGCAAAAGGAACATCATTGGAATGGATGAAGTCGCCAACGTGGAAGACTACGATCAGTAGGGCAACCCAATGAGGGAAGATGACGATGATGATGTATACGTCAAAAGAAGAATCAATACTACATTACCTAAGAAAAATCGTACTCCATGGAAAAGGCAAAGTCACAATGAGGGGCTCAATTATTCTTCAACGAACAAGAAGGGAAAGAACCTGTCTCAAAATGAAAACGTCAACGCTAAGGAACCGTATGTTATCGGTCAAATGATGTAATATATACGTTCCTATTTTGTATACATATTAAACCGTCAAATGATGCAATATATATCGCCTTCCCTTCGTTCACTGCTCTCGGAAAAAGAGAAAAGAAAAGTGAGAGAAAATAAAGGAAAAGAAAAAGGAAAATTGTTGGTTATAGCAGTAGCGCTTTACTGAAAAAGAGCTACAATTAGTCAAGTTAGCAGTAGCGCTTTTTGCACAAAATCGCTATAGCTACCTGTAATAGTAGTAGCGCTTTTTCTCTAAACGTGCTACTGCTACGTCCACTTAACCCAAAATCCTCACTCTCTCTGCTTCATCCCGCCTCTTTTCCCCAAATCCCTTGGACCTGCCCTCACAGCCTCACTGCGCCTCGCGCCGCCCTCGCCCGCCACTGTGCTCGCCTGACCCCTACCCGGCGGCCGCCTCGCCCGGCGCTCGCCCCGACCCGGCGCCACGCCTCGTCCTCTGCTTCCTCCTCCCAACCTCGGCCGTCGTCGGGCCTGCCTCCTCGCCCTGCACCTCAGAAACCCCCAGCGCTCCTCATCTCTCTGCTAGCTATGGTTCTTCGGTTAATTTACTTAGGTTTTAGTTAGGGCAGTAGGTTAATTAGGTTATCTATTTAGTTATGAATTTAGCTAGTTTTTTATGAATCGAACGTAAAAAATAGGACAGAAATTTAGGGTTAATCAATTGAAGTTAAAAGAAAAGGAAGCATTTAAGCAATTGTCCAAATCAACATCCCTTGCTAAAGCAAATTTAGGTAGGCGGAATTTATATGCAAATTTGAACTGGACATGTGATATGTGGACATGTAATGTTTTGGACATGTCATGTTTGGAATTTGGACATGTCATTTGGACATGTGATGTTTTGGACATTTTATATTTGGAAAATGATGATTATGTGCAGGGTAAATGATCCAAGTGGCCTATATTATGCCGGAATGTTGATTCATTTTCGTTTCGGTGAATTTCAGGTGCTCGATATGTCCATTTTTTAGCAAAGGTCATGCCGAAATTTTCCGTGAATTTTGGCATGATTTGTGCTAGATAGTAGGCATATCGAGTGCTAGGAGTTGCTGGGAAACGACATTCCGGCAAACATAGATTTCTTTTTTATGTCATTTCTCATTTTTCATACTTTTAGAATTAAACGACGAGACTTAATCATAGGAAACATGTCGAACAACGAAGAAACTGGGCCTTGTGACCAAGATGCAGACGATATGGATTATGAGGGTGAACAAGAGTACCTCGACTATTTGACTGCTAAGCAAGGTTTGCAGATCGGCCTCGATGATGGTACTGATGCTGACATCGACACTGATGGCGCCGGCACCGATGGCGGCGCAGAGACCTGCGGGGATGGTACCGGCGCCGATGCCGCTACCGAAAAGAAGAAGCAGAGGATACGAAAGCCTAACAAACTAGGGATTGGACGACTAGTGATCACAAAGATGGCAGCTGGCAAGTTTGAGCTATTAGAGACGGAAGAACCTCGCAAGTGCTATGGGAACCTAGTAGGATGCATCCTACGGGAATGCGCGAGCATCAACGACGATGACTTAAGGAGTAAAGAACATTTGATGCAGTTGCTCCTGACGAAGTTGCACAAGAGATTGAAGTTCCCCGACCGAGATGATAACATAGAAGAACTGTGGGATGATCCGAAGATGAAAAAGATTAATAATCACGCCATGGGCATGTTTACCAATGATTTGGCCTCCTGCAAAGGGAGGGTGAAACGAGCTATTGAGGCTAAGGAACCCCTGTTCAAGATTCTGGAGGAAAATCCGACACTTACGGTAGAGGAGTTCGAAAAGTTCAAGGACACTTGCGCTACCGAGGCAGCTAAGGCTGCGAAATTCAAGAGCCTTCACAAAAGGAACACGGGTAAGCATCGCCTCAGAAGCTGTGGCTACCTCGGTAAAAGGCCCATATGGGATAAGGAGGACGCGGAACGTGAAGCCGCGGGTCTCCCAGACCCCTTCATGAAGTTCACCAACCCCTTGGAGCGTGACTTCATCAGGGCCCGATACAAGTGGGACAAGGAAAAGAAGGTTTTTTACACGGTCAAGATCACGAGGAAATTGATTAGACTACTGGTAATTATTCTTTTACCACCTTACATTTAGCTCCATATCTAGTTGACTACACATTCCTAAACGGTTCACGCTCCTTCTGCAGGAGAAGCAACACCAGCTTGCAGCCGAAAGCCCTACTTCTCCGATGAGGCCCAAGTGGGACACCCCTCTCAACCAGGCCTTGAACGAACTTAAGGGACTCCCTTTGGGCCAGCAGTCGCAATATGGTCGTCTGCACGACACTGGAGACGGCGCCACGTGGAAGGTGTTTTACAACAAGGGCTCGGAGGCCAAGAAGTAGAAAAAGAAGTTTAGTCAGGTAGACATCGACGCGAAGGTGAAGCTTGTGGTCAAGAAAAAAGCAGCTGAGGACGCGAAAAAAACAGCCGAGGAGAAAAATGAGTTGCTACTGCAAGCAGTCAATGCAGTTGTAACTGCCTGCAGAAATGATTTTGCTACTAACTTGGTTCCAGCTATCATCAACTGGACGAAGGAAAATCCAGACAAGACGGTACATGATTTCCCGTTGCCCAGTTTCGTCGGGAGCAACTCCATGAACAACAACACCACCGCACCATCACTTGCTTATGCGACCGGTCCTCCTCTCGCAGTCGCTCCCGCTCATAGCATCCCGTCTTTAGTCTCTGGCGCGCTAGGTGGGCCTTCGTCTTTGGCTGAGCTCGACGCTGTCACGGTAATTACATATCGCACCAACATAGATATATATATATATATATATATATATATATATATATATATATATATATATATATATTCCATTTTCGCTGCCTTTTCGGATGTTTTACGCTACGTACATATGTGTTTGCAGGCCAAAGAAACCCCTGCACCATACTCTACTTGATCAAAGGCCACAAGGTGGACATGGGAAAGGGATGATAATGAACCTTGCAACCCACGCTCCACAACCAGCTGATCCCGTTGGGCACTTCAGGTTAGCTTGTCCAAGTGAAATCGGGCACGAGCATTTGCCTTCTCCAAGACATCCCGTGGGAGAGGACGACGAGACCCTCCGCGGATTGGAAACTGCAAGGGTTGGGTGCTGCTATGGCCGAAGAATCTTATTCGTCTAGAGCCGGCCTAGAGCACACCAATAACCACACATCAACAACCATGTGCGGAGACCACCACCCCGCCGACGCAATTACCAGCTCCTGTAGTGTCGGGTGAGAGCGGCGGACAACGTGATGAAGGGGGTGCAATAGTACTGGCTGATGTAATCGGTCCTGTAGAACATATAATGGATGATGATACGGAGGTCGACCCAATGGGTTTCCTCAATACAAACGCGTATGACTGTGACATAGATATGATGAGTCAACCAGATGACGAATCGGGCTATCAGCATGCTAATGAGGATATGGATGATCTGCCCGGGCTGGAAGGTCGTAGCAGGGATTGCAAAAAGTCTCTCTTCATGAAATCCTCACAGGACACGCCTGAAAATTCTGCCTCAACACAGGCTCAACTAGCCGAGGGTCATACAGTGCTTAGCTCGGGAACATTGGGGCAGGGGTTAAGGAAGGGTCTGGAAGGTGTTCCCAAGAAAAAGGAGAGGAAGATATCAAGGAAGATAGCTACCTCCAAACAAGCCAAAGCACATAGAAGCCAGATGATGGATTCTGAAGAGTGTGTACCCGTGAAAGGTGCGGCCATGTTCCATCTCACGGGCGAGCCGATGCTACCGTCGAAACCGCTGGAGGCACTATCAAGGGATCTCAGGAGACTGCACGACCATGTGTTGTCGACTGAGAAAAGCCTACTAACCTCAATGGATCCAGGATATCCGACATACGCGGCTCGTGTGCCTGAGGGGAAGTGCTACGTCGACACATGGCCCACGGAGGTGTTCTTCCTGCGGTTTGACCATATCTTTGAGATGTTTCTGACAAGGCGGCTCGATTTTACAAGCGTCCGCCTTTTTGCGCTACATATGAGCTCCATCATGAAGAGAGAAGAAGTCTCGCAAATCTGTGGCGGATCCGACTACATGCACGAAGTCTTTCTTGAGTCTCGTGACTTTGAGCGTGAAACTGCTAGGGACTACCTCCAAAACTTCATGGTGCAGTATAAGGACCAGGAAATTGTCCTCTGCCTTATCATCCAAAGTAAGTCAGTTCCGACAACCCTTTCGTACATTTCAATCATTCCTTCTCGCTCATATGAAGAATAATTTGAGGTATCTTTTCCTCTACAGCAGGGGCGCTACCGTCCTTATCGTTCTTTACCCGTGAGTCTCCCACGCCGTGTATTTTGACCCTTCCAGAGACTACGAGAAGAAGGACTACACCCACATAATGAATATTATGGATGATGCTCTCCAAGGCTTCAGCATTAGAGGTGGCCACATGCAGATCAGGAAACAAAGGAACAAGAAGATGGGTTTCGCGGATAAAACTAACTTCTGCTGTATCCATGTCCCAAAACCAAGCAAGAAGGATGGATTCTACATCCTCCATCTAATGATTGAGTTCAACACGGATCACCAAAAGCTTCGCATGACAAGCAGAAATGATGAACATATCCACAAGTGGCTAGACTCTCATGGAGAAGCGGATTATAAACTTAGAGATAACTTCTTTCGCATCCAAAGGGACATTGCGACGATCATCATGAAAGAAGTCGTCGATGAGAAGGAGATGTTCCACCACGGCCCTATATCGCGAGCTGACGTCCGAACTCGCATAGGCATGCAACGTCAAGACCTCACGCCATTCAAGAAGCTAGGGTCCATCCTCGATGATATGGAAGGATGGAACTTCTAGTGATTTACGATGCCGATGATGAAGATATGTGTCGGTTGAACTTGTATACTTTATGTAGCGATGAAACTTTGTGATGTCCACGGTCCCTGCCGAACTTGCTTAACGCTACTTTGTTTGTTTGGCTACGATGACCTGCGTACCTCTAGTTAATTAGTTTGCATAGTGTATGTTGCATCTAGTTGCTAATTAACCCTTTCTTTTTCGTGTTGATCTAATATATATATATATATTGTTGCATAAGATTGTACATCCTCTTGATGAACATGCATCTCTAACAGGTACTTAGTTTCTTGATGGCGAGATGGCGGTGCTATGTTGTGTACAAAGGGAAGCTTCCGGGGGTGTACAACGACTGGCCTGAGTGTCAGGCGGAAGTGAATGGGGTCTCGGGCGCCAGCCATAAAGGCTTCAAAAGCAGAAAAGAAGGAGAAGCTAGTTACTTGAGGTTCATGCTAGCGCGAGAGAGGACTCTTAACCGCCGCCTCATGTGCTGCATAGTTCCGCTCCCACTCATAGTGATAGCTCTTCTCGCATATACCATTGTTTAGATGGATGACGTTGTAGTTGCAAGTATTCGAGACTTGCATGTATCGCTATTTTCGAGATGATGGCGAGATACCACCTTGTATTGGATGATGATTATGATGATACTATTTGTATGTATATGCTATGATTACATTTGTGGTCTCGCAGCCATTGGTATGTGTATCATGATGACATTTGTATTTGCTAAAGATTCTTGTGTAAAGCCTGTTCAAATACAAAACAAATATGCAGAAAAAAACTACTAAAATTAGCAGTAGCGAGTGGAGAAAAGTTAGCAGCAGTGCCATGATAGCAGTAGCGCGTCCAGGAAACTCGTGCTAGAGCTATTAGTAGTAGCGAGCTTCCACAAAGCGCGCTGCTGCTACACTTGTATAGCAGTAGCGCCGGTGAGCACGCGCTACTGCTACGTGTTAGCTGTAGCGCCTTATTAGTAGTGCCGGTCCCCGCGCTACTGATACACCTAAAACCCGCGCTGCTGCTATCCTTTTCAAATGCTATATTTGGTTGTTCGTAGTATGCCTTGTTTATTCCAGTTATTCACAACGTGATGTTCTATATGTGCAAGTATGAACTGTGTACTTCAAATTCATCAATACCAGTTTGAAAAATACCACTATGAATGACTACATTTGGTTGCTGCATCCTGTAGTTAACATGCCTTTCCATTTTTATTTAACCATAACCAGTGTACTTAGACCGGCACAACACCAGTTTGAATGACTATGTTTGCTTGTTGTTAAATGTTAGGCCTGTTGCAGTTATCACACCTTTCCACTTGTTTTGCTTTACTAGCGTGCTTAATCCTGCACACTGAAGCTATCTTTTGGATATTATTTTGTCTGCCATGTATAATTTTGGTTGATGTTTAGCCTGTTGTGCTTAACATTCTTCTCGATGTACCTACACAGGACAATTTTGGGAACGACTGTTATTTTCCATCGAGGTTAGTTTCATCCCATGGCTTATATCTTCTCACTGTTCAGGATATCGGTAGCTGGTACCATATAGGCCGGCAGCTGATAAGGGACTAATCGGTGAATCGGACTTTAACTGAATATATCTGTAACCCATTTTTCGTTAGGTTAACTAGGGCCATATGTAATATATCTAAGGCTACATAGCAACATGCACTGTACTTAATGTCTAAATATGCAATCCTAGGCTTCATAGCAACAAGGAAGAGTGTTACATTAATGTTCTAATGATGTCTAGATATACGTAGAAGAGCAACAGCAGCAACAACAGCAACAACACAACCATGTTTGGATACTCAACTTAGCTAGAGGTTAGAGTTAGTTTCTAGCTCATTACTAACCCTGAACTAACTCCATCCAAAGAGTTGTTTGGATGGCAGGTTTAGATTGACAATAAATGCAGTAGGAGAACTAGCTCCGATTAGCACCTCTTGGGTTGGATAGTTTTTTTGGGTGGGTTATAGATACAACTAGCTCAAACTAGCCCTCGTGTTTAGATATACTTTAGGGCTATTCGCGCCCGAACTAGGTCAAACTAACTGTAACCCATGGATACAGCAGCAGTTAATCAGCCGATAATTTGTAAGAATGAACTAAACTCCTTCCGGCCCATAATATAAGATGTTAATTCATCTAATATGTGAGTATATTGGATGTTATAAGATACTCCCTCCGTTCCTAAATATTTGTCTTTCTAGAGATGTCAAATGGACTACCATATACAGATGTATATAGACATTATAAAAGAGTGTTGTACTACATCATTGTGCAATTGTTGTTTAGCTTCTAATATTAACTTGGTGCTTTTAAGTACATATGTCATTGGTAAAGATCCGCATTTTGACCCTTTCTGCGTATGGGGCAATGAGATATCGATGAACCAGCATCAAGTGAGGAAGCTGATAAAGATTGTTAGTAAAATGGTCCAAAGATGGCAATTAAACTATTTGTTTACACTTTATCCAAGACAACAGCGAACTGCAGGATGGTAAGTAAGAACTCTGCATCCTTCTTTTTACTGCCCATAATGAGTTGTGTTAGATGATAATGTCTGAATCTTTTTCCTTTGCAGTGGTTGCCAAAGCAGTTTACTCAAGATTACCTCTCAAACTACATGATTAGTGGGCATGCAAAGGTTAAAATATTTCTACCAAAAAACGATGATTATCTAGATGTTTCCATGAAGACCGTGAAGGATGGGTGGTCGGCCATCACAAGGGGTTGGACTAGAGTCATGCATGCCATCTGCATGGAGGAGAGCACAATATGGGCATTCCGCTTCACCTTGTTCAGCAACCAGAATATATTTCGCCTCTTTCTTTACCGTCTTTAATAGTACAAGTATACAACTGTGATTCATCATTCTTTATTTGGTTCTTATGTAATTCTTGAACATATGTACCTATGAATCGAATAATGCATTAGTTGTTTGAACCTGATGGATATGAATAAAGCTGTAGCATACATTCAAATTCAAATCCAAATCCAGTACAAAATTCAAAAGCAGCAATTAAATTACAGTGAAATTACGCTCTCCAGGTTGTTACGGCACACACGGTAGGTAAAACACAAACGTTTGCGTTATGCTCCATAATCCGAGACGGTTCACAGAGAGGAAACGTGTGCAAGCATGCACACGGTTGCCATTTGCAAAGCGTGTGCGACGTCTGACAATATCACAAACGGTGTGGCCAAACTAAACGTTTGCGTTAGTTGCCTTATCATACACGATTCGCAACCATGAATTGTTTCTGATCAAGTATGAATCATAAACATTGCACCACAGAATAGCGTGTGCAATAGTTGTCGTGTACGACGATGTTACAACGGTCCGACATTTCGTAATCCTGTCCGACACTCGTACGATGATTAGCTAATCTTCTTAACAGTGAACCGTTTGTGATGGGCCGCGCATCCTACACGTTCAATAATAGTGAACCATTTGTGATGGGCTGCGCATCGTAAATGTAGCACCACAAAATACCTTCTACGATGGCAATACGAGCAGAAACGAGTAGGAGCACTGTAGGGGCCCTATCCCCGACGGTTTCTGGGTCGTGTGGGAAGGACCCCCCTATCGCCCACACTCACTTGGCGACGGTTCCAAATGCCGTCGCGGAAAGGGTTTAAAAACCGTTTGTTTAGTACGGACGCGCACCAGTGTGTGTGTGTCTATACCGTTTGCTCGGGATAGCACTATTCTTATCATGGGATCAGAATAGTTATTTGGATCACGATCTGCTCTATAAGGATGCGACGGAGAACTTCCTGAGATCCCGAGCAACCCAACCCGACCGGTACAAGGAAAAAAAAACAACCCTCCCATGATCCCCTCACCTCCCTCGATCCCCCGAACTGCATTCCACCTGGCTCGCGCCGCCGCCGAGCCCCGGCCAACCGCGCCACCGCCACCGGCCCCATGGCCACCGATCCCCCCGTCGCCGGCACCCCACCTCCCACCTCCACCCACTCCCCCAGAACTTCCCAGCATGGAGGCGCCTGAGCCACCAACCCACCCCGCGCGCACTGGCCCGTGACACGAGCCGCGGCCAACCGGGATCCCGCGCCGCCGACGGCGCCGCCCTCCATGGACGCGGATCCAGTAACCAAGGCCGTCCAAGGGCGCGGATCCGCCCAGGGCCGGCGAGCCCCACCCTCCCAATCCCCCTATCTGCCTCCCCCTGCAGCGTGCTCTCCTTCCCACGCGTGCGTCCGGCGTGAAGTTCCTGCTACGCCGCCGCGACCTTCCCTCCATTCCGGCGCGGCCTGCCCTTTGGTCTGGCGCGCCCTCCTACTCCTCCTCCACAGCTCCATCCCCACCCTCCCACCCCCGAACAACTTCCTCCTGCCTACTCACTCCATCTTCCTCCTTCTCTCTTCTCCCCACTTCCTCCTCCCATCTCGTCTGATGGTCAATTTTTTTTCAGAAAAATTGATCATGTTGCTCCCTGTAATGTACAAAGCTTCATGATTTCTTTGGGATTTGCTACACTGTAATTTGACCAGAGGTTTGCATATGTTCAGATGAGAGGTTGCACACACAAAAAGGGAAAATTTTGGGTGTAGAAATTGACACTAGTTTTACCCTGACTTGTGTTTCTTATTTTGTTTATATGAGAAAACAAAATTGTGTTTTAGAAGTTCATTTATTATTTCCCCAAAAGTTCATATATTACTACCTGTATGTATTTTGACATTTCACAACACCAGCATTAGAATTTTGAAGAAAAAACCGTGTAGAAGTTCATGTACAAAAATTAATGAACCTCCCAACGCCGATGGGACGTGACTCAGACCCACAACTCCGTCTGCACTGCTCCTAAGCGCCTCCACCAGCGTAATGCGTGTACTAGAGTGAAGTAATTTTTTGTGTAATTTTTTTCTTTTCAAAAGCATGTGAAGTTCATGTTTTAAGAAAAAGTTCGGAGGTATAACATATAGAAGAATTTCATCCAAAAAAAAGAATTGCCTAGGCCATTTCACCGAGAACAAAAAATGCATAAAAAGTGTCACACGAAAAATAAAAAAGTCACAATAATATACAATATATTAAGTTCTTAGAAAGTAGAGAATTCTTTTTTTAGTAACTTTAGTTGTTTCTTAAAAAAGGGACTCTAAGAAGTTCAGTTTTAGAAAACTAAGCAGTTCAAAAAAAGGATTTTCTCTCTTTAAAAAAATAGAGGTTCAAACTAAATAACAAAGAAGTACCAATGTTTGTAAAAAAGGAACGCCAAGTGAAAAAAATAAAGCAGCTCAAAAAGGTTATTAAAAAAGTAGGTTTTCCCATTATTGAAAAAAGATTAAAATAAAACTAGAGAAGTTCAAATTTAAAAAACAGAGAAGTCCAATGTTTGGTAGAAGCCAGAAAGGTCCAAATTAAAAATAGAGAGCAGTTAATATTTTATAGGAAAAAATGGGGTTGCATTGTTTAAAAAAACTAAAAGTTCAAATTTAAATAACAGAAAATCGGTTAGATGTTTATTACAAAACCACAAAATTCACTTAGCAAAAAACCCCAGTTCATAATTAAAAACATAGAGCAGTAAAAAATATGTAAAAACACCATGCGTGTCTCTGATGACAACCGATGGATGGGATCGATTTGGACTGCAGCGACGACCAAATCAGAGCTTCCCCCGGCATCAGCAATCTTCCTTCTCTTCCTGTTCATCAACGTGTGCCGCCATCCACTTCCGACTCTCCACCCGCTAGTGTTAAAGACAAACAATATTGTACATGAGAAGTTCATGTATTACTGCCCATGGGAAACTTTCTTATGAGAATTGACCCCAATTTTCCTACTATTTTTACACATCTTGGATTCAATAGAAAAATGTTCATAAAAAAGGGGTGATTTCGAAACTTCACGTGTAACGAACATCGAAGCTCAAAACAAAAAAATGTAAACAAAAAAATCATGAAATTCAAAGAATAAAAACTATGGAGTTTCATAAAAAATTAATAGCACGTGAAGTTCATCTTTCAGAAATTCCGAAGTTCACGTGTAGTACATACAGAAGAAAAATCATCAAATGAAAAAAAAGACCGCCGAGGCCATTTCACCGAAAAGCAAAAAATGCATCAAATGTCGCGACAAAATTCTATAAGAAGTTTAAATTTAAAAATCGAAGCAGGTCAACGTTAAAAAAAATTAATATCTAAAAGACAAATTTGGAAGTTCAAAAATTTTGAGCAACAGGTTAAAAAATATTTATAACGCATTTTCCCCGTTTGTAAAAAATCAGAGAAAGTCAAATTAAAAAGAGGAGCATTTCAAAAGATTGTATAAAAATTGATTTTTCCCATTCTATGAAAACTAGAAGTTCAAATTAAAATAACGACGCGGTATCATTGTTTATATAAAAAGCATTTTCCCCGTTACTAATCAATAAAACTAAGAAGTTAAAATTTAAAAATGGTGAAGTTCGATGTCTATAAAAAATTCGGATTTTTCATATTGTTAAAAAATAAAACCAAGAAGTTCAAAATTTAATAACAAAGAAGTTCGAAAACTCGATTTTTATCTTTACTAAATAATAAAACTAAGAAGTTCAAATTACAATAACGAGAGAAGTTCAAAGGATATAAAAACCTCAGATTCTCGTTCTAAAGAATGGCTAATAAGTTCAAATTTAAATAAGGAACAACAAAAAGTTATAAAAATGACCCCATTTTTTAAAAAATTAGGAAGTTCAATTTTAAAAATAGAGTAATTCAAAGTACATTAAAAACACATTTTTCTTATTCTTGAAGAATAAAACCAAGAAGTTCAATTTTAAAATGGGGAGAAGTTTGGTGTTTAATTAAGAAATATAAAAGATGGAGAAAATAAAATCAGGATGTCCATATTAAAAGATGGAGAAGTTCAATGATTATAGAAAACTCAGATTTTCCTCGTTATTAAAAAATGGAAACAAGAAGTTCAAAAATAAAACAAGAAGTTAAACTTTTAAAAATATAACGCTTGAAAATTTCATAAAAAGGATTAAGAAATAAAACCGGAAGGCCATATTAAAAAGATGGAGAAGTTCAATGATTATAGAAAACTCGGATTTTCCTCGTTATTAAAGAATGGAAACAAGAAGTTCAAAAATAAAATAACAATAAGTTCAAATATTAAAAATATAGCGCTTCAAAATTCATAAAAAGATTAAGGAAAATCAGGTGAAAAATTCATTAAAAAACTTAAATATTTTCACGTAACGAGAGAGGTTCAAGTTGATAAGCGCCGAAAGTTCATGTACTACACTTGTGCATTTTGTATTAAAAAGAATAAAAAGCAAAGACTAAAAGTTTTGTTGTTACAAGTTCAAGTACTTAAATGGGAGAAAGTTAAAAAAATATTGTGAGAGAGGTTAGTACAAAAGAATATCATTTGTGTAACAGCGATTTAAATGAATGAGAAAATTACAAACGAGAATACGTCACAGACGTTCAACGTGAAAACAGCAGGAAGTTCACCTACTACACTGAATGAATTTTAGATGAAAAACTTTCAAAATCCTCGCGAGTATGAAAAAATGATCAACACGGGAAAGTTGCGTGTTTACAGCAGCTTTCCATCGGTATATCACCCGCTCAATTCCCGTGAGTGGGATGGAAACTCTGACGGTGGATGAAGATCTACGAGCAAAAAAATCACGTGAAAAACAGAGTGAAGTTCAGGTACACGCACCGAGAAGTTCAGGTTCTTCACGCGGTGCATTTTCGAAGAATTTTGTTGCGTGATAGAGGCAGAACGAATGATCCCGCCGTTTTCAAAATTACTTGAAAACGGCTAGGAATCAGAGAAAACCATCAACATGAAAAAGTTTCGCGTTTTCCGTAGCTTTTCAACGGTATATTATTTGCCCAATTCCGATAAAGTTCGTAGAAATTATGGTGAAAATACATTTTTCGCCATTTTTGAAACTGACTTAAAATCGTAAAGAATTGGGAGAAACAATACATACCAAAAAGTTTCGCATTTGTTCAAGCTTTCCAACGCCATATCATTTGCCGTATTCGGACGCACGGTTAAAAAATTAGCTCGAAAATACGAACTCGATAGGACTTGGACCATTTTCTAAATTACTCTTAAACCATTCAAAATTAGAAAAAAACTTTCCAGATGATAATGTAGCGAATTTCCATAAGCTTTCCAACTCCATATCATATGCCTCCATTGGATTAGCCGTTTAGAAATAACATCGAAAAAACGAACTCGGGTGATCGGTTTACGAAATTGTACGTTTTTTCAAATTAATCTTTAATCATAGGGAATTAGAAAAAACTTTCAACATGTGGAATGAGCGGTTTTGCAGCAGCTTTCCAAGGCCATATTATATGCCTCATTCCGATAAACGGTTTAGAAATGTGATCGAAAATACGATTCACGTTTTTTGTGCAAAGAAAAAACGGTTTTCAAAACTGCTCTTAAACCGCTTATATTTTGCCAAAATTTAAGTTGGGTCATGATATTGGTGTCCATAGCTTTCCAACGGTATATCGCAAGCCCGTTTGGGCAATGTTGGCGGAAGTTCAAGCTGTGTTCACGGGAAGTTCAACGATACTACTAGCGGGCAGTCGAGGTTGTGATCGAATATTATTACGATCCCGTGATCGAATAGTGTTTATGTGTGTGTGTGTGTGTCTATATATATATATATATATATATATATATATATATATATATATATATATATATATATATATATATATATATATATATATATATATATATATATATATATATATATATATATATATATATATATATGGGTCTATTATGATAACACCCTTAAGAGTCTTGTTCTAATAACACTAGTGTTATTCTCGCATCCCACGGATCACGCCACCTCCCTCGACCTTCTTCATGGCGGCCTTCAGAGCGCCGCCGCCCTCCCTCTCGGCCTTCTTCCAGCAGTGATGCAGGGCGCCGCCGCCCCCCCCGGCCTTCTTCATGGCGGCCTAGGAGCGATATCGCCCCTCCCCTTCACGCTTTCTCCCGCGGCGGAGGCCTGGGAGCACCACCACCCCTCCCCTCCCGGCCTTCTTCCACGGTGGCGACCGGCAGCGATGCCGCCCCTCCGCTCCCGGCGTTCTTCCGCGACGGCGGTCAAGCAGCAACGCCGCCCGTCGCCTCTCGGCGTTCTTCCGTGGCAGCAACCGAGCAACACCTCCCCCACCAGCATATCGGCCTTCTTCCGCGGCAGCAGCTCGGCAGCGCCGCCGCCTAACTCCTCCGGTCCTTCAATTAGCTGTAATTCATCAGATGTGGATTGTTGCTGGCTCGACATCAAACCAATTTGATCAAGGAGGATTGTGCGCAAGGTTCCTTCATCTGCGACAACTTCTTGGAATAAGTCTAGAACGACCTTCAGAGAAAATCCTCCGTCACCACTCACCTTGAGCAACGTCCAGACCGCTCATGAACTTCTGAAGGGAAAGTGGGCTGCACGGGTGAACGCAAAAGTTCTGTAGACGGACGAGAGGGGAACTTCTTCATGCAAACGCAAGAAAGCACTACAACACGAGGTAGCAGTACACTCCATCAACTATCTCAGTTTACTTATTCCATACAAAGCAGTACAAGTAGTACAGTATGCCTCAAAAAACAATGCAGTGCGGTTGCTTCAGTTCGTCGTGGGAAAAAATGCAGTGCACTTGCTCGGTTATGCTGTATGCTTGCTCGGTTATGCAGCACGCTTGTATAGGTTCATTACGGATAACGATGCAGTGCGGTTGCTTCAGTTCACCTTGCGGGGTGATGCAGTCAGCGTGCAATACTTCGAAGTACCCTTTCAAACACATTGCAGTTCACATGATTCAGTTCATTTTGTGTGCAGGAAATGACGTTCAGCAGATACAAAATGCCACGCATAATTAAAAACACTGAGAACAACAACTTTCATAAGAATAAAGCTTCTTCTGAAAGAGATACTGGCTGGGTTACCCCTGAGATTCTTCGAGGATTCTTCAAGACAACAAACAAGGTGCAGTACTCTCCGGAAGAGGATTTTTTCCAGGAAGAAGAGGTAGTCCAAGATGACGATGATGTCACATTCGTATGGGAGGGCACTCACCAGTGGGATGATGAAGATGAAGATGAGCCAATAACAGTTCTCAACCCAGAGTATAAGCACGAGTTCACTACGTTTGGACAGCATGTCCGAACAGACAATGATGATGCAGTTGAACACGATGTTGCAGCAGATGGTGATTATGATCATGACTATGATGATGTGCCACCACTCCAAAATTTTCAAACCAATCCACTCAGACATCGTCACGACACTAGATTACCACCACGTCCACCTACTGCACCCCAAAACAGAGCTCAGCGTCCACCTGCTGCACCGAAAATCAGAGCTCCAAGCAGACTTGCTGCATCAACTTCGACAGTGCGACCACCAACGGTGCCTCCGCCAAAAGTCAACAGCAGGTACAAATCCTCCTCACTATTGCCGCTGCGAGATCCTCAAGTACACAAATCTGCTATAACCCCGCCATGTCCAATACAACCCGGCCAGCTGCAAACACCATCGGGTGAACGACTCTACACACATGTAAGTTTATGTTCTGAAAAAAATAGTTGCAGACCATTCATATAACATTGCAGTGCACACTGATAGTTCTTGTGAGGTTTGACCTAGCATCTAATACATTGGATTCTTTTGAAAACTTAGGGACATTGCAATGCTTTATTAAACTCGTATGCACTCCTCGTATTTAAAAAACAGAACAGAACAAATTATCTCATAGAGCATTGCAATTAATGCAGGATAAAAACATGTCGCTGAACCTCATACCTGCCGCTGGAATGAAGTTCACCACGTATGACAAGGCATGGGATTTTTACAACAATTATGCAAGATGTGCAGGGTTTGGCATACGCAAGAGGGCAAAACACGAGAAAAATGCCTTCATTGTCTGTTCAAGAGAAGGGACGCACAAGCAGACTGTGTCAGATTATCACTGGAAACATCAGAAGACATCAAAAAGGATTGACTGCAAGGCAAATATTACAGTCAAAAAGAGGAAGGATGGCAAATTTGTGATAGAAATGGTTGAACTGAACCACAATCACTAGATGTTGGAAAGCCCCGGGATTCTTTTGCACATGTGATCGCACAAAAAAGACGATCCTTTGATAAACTAGTTAGTGAAAGACATGCAACTGGACAACCACACACACGCTCAGATGATGTCAACGTTGTCGCGTATGTATGGTGGTCTGCAGTACATGGTACATACTAGTCGCGACTGGGTAAACAAGTAAGAACATCACAGAGCATATCACTTGAGCATTCTGTCGGTAATTATTTCTTGTTTGATGAGATGAGTTTGCATTGCGTTTGAAAATGCAGGAAACAAAAGTTTGCCAGAGAAGAGTCCCAAGATGACGTCAAGAAACTTCTGGATTTCTTTGAGAATATGTAGAAGATAAACCTAGAATTCTTCTATGATTATGACGTAGATGCAGATAACCGTGTAAGAAACGTCTTTTGGGCCAACGCAAGTTGCAAAGGATCGTAGGAAGATTTTGGAGATTGCGTTACATTTGACATGACATATAAAACTAACAAATTCCACATGCCGCTGGGAGTCTTCGTGGGAGTGAACCATCATCTACAGAGCACCATATTTGTTGTTGCCCTCGTGCAAAATGAAACAATACCGTCATTTGAGTGGGTTTTCAAAACATTTCTGAGCTATATGAACAACAAGCTGCCAATTTGCATGCTCACAGGTACAAAAAAACAACACCTGTATACTTACATTTGTTTGGTACACTTATATTTCTTCCATCTATCTTACACACATACAAACAACTTAATAAAAACTATTTCTGCCTTCTCAGACCAGTGTTCTTCGATGAAGGCAGCATTAAAAACTATGCTCCGAGATACACTGCATAAGTTGTGTCGGTGGCATATCATGAAGAAGTACAAAGACCACCTCGCCTTGCTGTAGAAGGCGCACGAGAAACTCAAGGATGACCCCAATGCGGTGCTAAACCACCCACTAATGTCGTCAGTTGAACGAGCATGGAAGGATCTCATTCAGAGATACAACTTGCAAAATGATGAAGTGATGAATTCGTTGTGGGATGACAGGCACGAGTGGATCTCGGCTTACTACAAGGAAATTTTTTGTGCTCGAATGACTTCCACGCGGAGAAGCGAGAGCATGAACCACATACTAAAGAAAAACTTTGTCAAAGAGAAGCATGATCTCCTTCTGTTTACTCAGCAGGTGGACATGTGCATTCAGACCAGGAAGGCCGTCGAGCACGCAGAGACAGTAGCAAATGAGGTAAACAAAATGTCCATAAAAATTGCTAAAATATAACTACAAAAACAAACAATTTTTGTAATAGTGCATTTCTGATCATGCAGTCAGAGGTAATGACAACAACCCAGTTTGGGTTCGAAGTTTACCTATCAAAAGTGTATACAAGGGCAGTGTTTGTAGATTTCAAAGAAACACTCTACCGTAGCACTGCATTCAGAGGAGAACGGTGGCCTGAGAACCTGACAAAGTATCTCGTACACGACTACAACAGATCGAATGCATTTGACTGGGCAAGGCATAATTTCCTAGTGGTCTCCGATGAAAAGAAAGGTGTATACGAATGTGAGCGCAAACTCTAGACACACACAGGTGCGACTCCTAGGAAAAAAATTCTAGTTTCTGATAGTCATGCATGAAAGCTCACTTACTGAACTTTAAAAGTCCACATGCATGAGTAATTCACAAAACCAAATGAAATTCACTTCTTTAAAATGAACAAATAACGGAAAAAATGTGTTTATTAATTTCATGTAGTTCACTTACAAAACAAAGAAATCATGTGTTGTCTGCAGGGCTCTTTTGCGTCCATGTGTTATGCATGCTTTCTCATTTGAGAGTACTCAAGATTCCTGAGGTGTACATCATGAAAATATACACCCATAACGCAAGATCAAATGCAATGTTTGACAGGAGAGACTATGAACAAACAGCACCAGATGGAAGCTCGCTTTTTGCCATAGAAAATTGCTGATAGAAACAGCAATGGACCTTGCAAACAGAGCAACAAGGTCCGACGCTGGGTGCCACAGAGAGTTGTCTGGTATAAAGGCACTGATTGAGGAAGTTGATGTGCTCAACAAAGAAGAAGAAGAAGAAGAAGCAAAACTAAAGCAAGCAGAAATATCGCAGCATGACAATAATGCCGAGCAAGTAGAAAATACCAAACACAATGCAACTGGTGCTACCAAAAAAGAAACAATTCTTCCACCTCCTGTTTCAAACACAAGAGGGAGGAAGAAAGGGGGCGACGCAACCCAAAAAAAGGTTGCATGCAAGGAGAAAAATGATGACAAAAACAGTAAGCCACAGCCTAAGCTGGACAGTGATGGTCACCCACTGGGAATAAGAAAGTGCAAGACATGTAATGAAATCAGCGGCCATAATTCCCGGGCATGTACAAAAAGACATGAACAAGAAAAACGAGGACATGGCGATGCACAACCAAACAGAAATTCCACTCACAACACTAAGAAATGGACGAAACCGAGACGTTGTAGCATCTGCAAAAAGAGGAAGAGACACAATTCAAGAACCTGCCCCAAAAGAACAAGATTAGAAAATGAGGAAGACGAAGAAGATGAAATCAAACAAGAAGATGGTGACACAACTGAAGAAGAAATGGCTTATGAAGAAGTAGATGAAGAAGAGGAGGAAGAAGAATAGAGTGAAGAGGACGAAGAACATGAAGAAACTAAAGAAGGGTGGCTTATGAAGAAACCGATGAAGGAGAGGAGGAAGAGGAAGAAGAGAGTGAAGAGGACGAAGAACATGAAGAAACAATGCCAACAAGACCACCACAAGGGAATGTTGCTATATAGAAACAATCGAGAACAACACCACTTTCAAAAAACAAGGTACGAGCACGAAAGGATGCAGTTCACGGCGCTGGAAAAAAAAGCTGCCATCAACCACCACGCGGGGAGCAAAGAAGGATGCAGTTCACATCACTGGAAAACGAAAGAAGCCATCAACCAGCACGGGGGGAGCAACTAAAGATGAAGTTCACAGCGCTGAAAAACAAAAGCCGCCATCAACCAGCACGCGAGGGGCTACAAACACAACGGTGCAGAGACAAGAACCAGCAACACCGCCACGGAAAACAAAAGAAAGTGCGACATTGGACACGCTTCAGTCACCGTGGAGAAGCAGCAGGTTAACGACCAAATAGATGAACTTCAATAAATTAATCATATACATAGCAGTTTGCTTATTTGTACGACTTATGTATCAGTTTAAATTTTGTGTAAACACAAATTTCCCGCTGATTATGAGTTATTCAACTAAACCATGTAAAGAGAATTGATGTATAGAGTATACCATATATAAAGCAGTCTAGAGTAAACATTGACGCATTTTGATCCAAAAACCATGTAAAAAATGCAGTTAGCTCACTAGCAGCACGAAGTTCTAAATAATAATTGAAACGGTTCAGATCACAAAAGTACTTATTACAAAACACATCAAAAAGATGAAGCGTTCGACACGCAAAAGTACTTATTACAAATCAACCTCATAGCCTTAGCCAATCACATCAAACGTGATTCTAACGGTACGATCCTCAAGTTCAAAGAAGTTGAGGACAATAACTTGCTTAGACTTCAGGCCACTATCAATGAAAAATTCCTTCCATCCTTTCTGCAGACATAGCCGCCCGTCAACGCCTACACGGTACTTGGCTGGTTTAAGGTGTCCATTACAAAGAACAACTTGGATAATTCCCTTCTTCTTGAGCCGGAGATACCTAACAGCTCATTGGGGGATTTTCTGCAAAAAAAATTAAATTTTTTTGGCGACGATACTAGCAGTACAATTCTCATACTTTGCACAGACCAGTAAAAACCTACACAGTACAGACACGAGCTACATGAAGTGTACAACAGTACAACAAGCAGTACAGATTAAACGCAATCTAATATGCAGTGCGGAACTTGCAAACAAGGAGTATGCTTCTAACTATCATGAAGTTCATGAGACTACCTGCATGTAGTACACACCGTACAACCGGGAAAAATTGTGGAAACTAGTAGTGCTCGTCTAATATCTAAACAGTTCACATATTGTAACCATGCAAACTAAAACACGACCTCCATGCACACAAGCAAAAAAATAAAAACAAGATATAAGTACACAGTGCAGTACACTTCAATAAAACAAAATAAGTGCGTTCCTAAAAAACTAGAAGTTCAAAATAGTATGGAATTATACAAAAAATAGAAAACACAAAGAAAAAATCAGATCAAGCGAAAAATACCATATTGTAGTGAGTCTCCACATCTGTTGGCGTGAGCTGATGGATAAAAGGACTTGTGTGGCCAAGGCCACGGCGAAGCAGGGCGGAATAGAACGCAGCAACGTTGATGTGGCCCATATCCAATCCTTCCGTGAATACTGTGCCATATGCAAGCTGCTCCGCTCGCCCCGCTCGGCACAAGACCTTGCCCCCATGATGAGCACGACGGGCATGCGAGCATGCTGAGCAATCGCAGTGCGTCGGCACACCACAACCATGGCCGCAGCAGGAGAGATTCGAGCAGGGGCCTGGGGCCATCGCAACAAAAACCTAGAAAAGGAAAAAAAATATAGAGAGGCTGGAGAAAGGAGAGAAGTTGCGGCTAGAGGAGAAATGAACTGCAAAGGAAGGGTAGAAGTTGGCCTACATTTATAGAAGAGGAATGCAAAAAGGTCAAAACTGAAAATTAAAGGGGAGTTAATGAAAATTATGTTACCAAGAATGAAGGGCAATCAATAAAGGCTTATGTTACCAAAGAAAAAGGACCCCAAAAAAGGTGTACTTTGACTGCAGCAATTCCCACGAACTAACCACAGATCATTAAATAATTATTTCTAAAAAATAATAATATGCAGACCATTCTAAATAAAAGTGAATGCAGTTCTCCAAAGTAATATCAGGAAGTTCACTATATGTGTGCATGAAGTGCAGTACATGCTCAAAATGAAGCACGAGAGAAGAACTTTCGCGCTGTGCACAACTTTGGCAGAATTAGTGCACCTGATGCACTCCTTAAATGTAAGTCATGCAGTCCGCAGTGTTGATATAAGCAGTCACAACTTTGGCACAAAGAAGCATGCACGCAGTGCAAAATGTGTACACTTGCAGCACAGGACTATGGCGAATGTAGTGCACACAGAGCCAACAAAGCAGTGCACACCCGTACACTAGAAAAAGGATACTTAAGAGGAAAAACAATAAAGAAAAATGCTACCCATGCAGTGCACAAAAATGTAGCGCAAACATGTGTAGTGCGGAATGCGTGCAAATGCAGTACAGAATACTGATCAATGCAGTGCACGAATGATTTACTAAGCAGTGCACACCCCTACATTGGAAAAAATACATGAGAGAAAATACTAAAAAATGACCATCCAGGTGCAACCGGCCCAGCCAGTCTCGTAGTAGATCTACGCCCACAGCAGGCGAGTCGTTCTGAGCAACGATGCATGGGGCCGGGCACACATGGGCCCATAGGTCAGAGAGCATAGAGCAGCGAGCGCCGTGTATAAGCGCCCAAATAAGTAACCAGAGGAGTTCGATATAGCTGCCTCGCCAGCGCTTATAAACAGGTCGGGCCCGCCTTACGCAGGCAAGGTGGGACTAAACATTAGAGCGCACACTAGTGCACCGGGAACCAGCCGTGCTCACAGGCCGACTTGGGCCCAATGCGTCCTCACTCCCCGACAACAGGCCCAACACGGCCCACTAAAAAAACAATAAGTACAAAAATAAAACATCAGAGAAAAATGAGAAACATTTTTTAGTCGAATAACAACAACAACAACAACAACAACAACAACAACAACAACAACAACAACAACAACAACAACAACAACAACAACAACAACAACAACAACAACAACAACAACAACAACAACAACAACAACAACAACAACAACAAAAAATGTGCGTGGGCACTGCCGGAAACTACAGTTCGCTATTAATAAATAAAACGCGGGAAGCCCCAAGTAAACATACAAATGCAGTCTGCGGCGTACAATAGTGCAGGTCACAACGTGGAAGCATGAAGTATTATTTTTTCTGGAATGCTGTTCTCTTTCTACTGCAATGCAGTATGGCTAAAATGAAGAATGCAGCCCTGTTAGTTAAGCAAAGCAGTCCGATACCCCTACCCACACTACCCTCCATCCACACAGAAGTTGCATTACCATCAAAAGAACAAGAGAAAACAGAAAGAATTCCATCAAAAAACTAAATGTGCGTACATCTGTGTGAATCCTGATCCAATATAATTCAGTGTACGAAGAATAAATTTCACTTCGATGCAGTACACTATGTGGACATATGCAGTTCTGTTCTGATAGCGAAGAAGTGCTCTTACTAGGAAAATTCACCGAAAACACAATCATCACATTTTCTGACAGGTGCGTGCATACCTGAACTAGTCACTAAAAAAGAGGCGACGGCGTTCCGGATTTCCAACGCACTAACACAACATCCCCATAGCAGAACCTCTATGCAGTTTCCAAGTAACTAAAAATACAGCCCCACCATGCTACCACCCCGCTCCACCTCTCCCACGTCCTGTCAAGGAGAGCAGATGAGAAAACACAATTGCTTCGTCCCCCCAAAAAACCCATTGCATCTTCTTCTCCACACTTCCTTTCACTAACCTCTCTTTCCAGAAAAAACACGAGAGAGCAGAGGAGAGTCATGGCGGATGCACCTCTGTACAAGCAGTGTCGCAGGTACACCAGGGAGCTCCACGACGTCGACCTCCAAGGCAACCACAAGCTCCACGTCGTTTGCACAAGCAAGGGTGAAGACGTGGACAAGATGATGTCCACGCTCAGGAGGAAGCTCGGCGGAATGCCCGTCAAACTAGTCGGCGTTGATGTCGAGTACACGCACTACGTGAAGCCACAGCGGGCAGCAGTGCTCCAGCTATGCGTAGAAAAAGAATGCCTTGTGTACCACATCTCTACAGCTAAAGACAGGTCATAATAACTATCAATCTGTACTATTTGTCGGATTTTGGGTTCCGGTAAAACCCTTGAGGTTCAAATACTGGGGTGCGCACGAAGATCTCTCTCTCCCTAGACTGCTCTCGCAACAATCGCAAGGCCTAGCTCGACGAACACAAAGAACGAGAGACACAAGAGTTTATACTACTTCGGGCCACTGATGTGGTGTAATGCCCTACTCCAGTGTGGTGTGGTGGATTGCCTCTTGGGCTAAGGATGAACAACTACAAGGGAAGAACAGCCTCCTGAGGAGAGGTGCTCTTGTGCTTGGTGAACTTGTGTGGTTCAGGATGATCTGAGTGATGCCCCTTGCTACGATGGTGGCTAGTCCTATTTATAGAGGCCCTGGTCCTCTCCCCAAATATTGACTGGGAAGGAATCCAACAACGGCCAAATTTGAAGGGAGACAACAAGTACAAGTTATCCTAACTAAAGGTGGTCTTCGCCTGCCAAAGGCTCTGGTGGTGACGCCGTCTTTGGCTCCATGGTGACCTCCTTCCTGTCATCCTGCTGGTCTTGGTCTCGTCGCACCTATATGGAAACCTTTGTCCGATGCCTCGAGACTCCTCGCCTGCGCTTGCCTCTTTAGCACCAAAGAGGAAATGAGGACACTGCACGGGCTGGCGCCCGCCTGGCCACGGTCGTCATGGCTTGGTCACAGGAACCTCGCAAGGTGTCCCTTGCCTTGATCTCTCCAACCCTCGTGAGCCAGCCTGGTGAGGCCGCCCCCGAGGAGGTCTTGTGTCGTCCGCCTCGCGAGGCTTGGCCCCTCGCAGGGGTCTTGAGTGTTCGCTGGTGAAGACGGGCCGTACATGGCCGCTGGTGGAGCCACGCCGTGGGCATGACGAGCAAGTCTGGGACCCCGTTCGGGGATCGCCGACACTATTGCTTGGCAATATTGATTTTAAATTTTCTTCACTGCAATTGCCATTATTTAAACTTTGGTTCTCATTTTAAAAATCATGGCATAGGAATTCCTTGACAGTTTTCATTTGGCTCCATGTAACTCATGTGTTCAATTCTTGAATTATATGATCTAGCGATACACGCAGTTTTATTTTGTTTTACCAAATACAAATTATTTGACTGAACAATAGAAAACTACAGAAGTACTATACAAAACATGTCTGAAATTAAATTCAAGAATACAAACATGCACAAAACATGCATTGTTTATGCAATCTATTATCAGATTTACTAGTTATCTTGAACAAAGTATTAGCGACTACTCACATAATGTATTCAGTATTCTTATTGCACTTCAGTTTCAGAAAAAACAAAAAAACATTGGCAGTTCTAAGAAAATAAACTATATTCAGTCCATACAAACATCTTCCAGGCCAATGGAACTAGACAAATTCCTCATGAATGGTGAGTACACCTTCGTCGGATTCGCCATTGAAGGAGGCGAAAGCAAGCTGAAGTAATCTGGATTGGAGATCAACTCCGACAAGTACATTGATATTCAGCTGGAATGGAGAGACTCATACAATAAAAAGAAGTTTGACTCTTTGGCTGATGTTGCCAGCAGGATGATAGACATTCACTACCATGACATGAAGAAAATAATTAACCGCAAGGAGGACCATACTCGGTGGGGATTTTGCCCGCTGCCAGAAAAGCTTATCAAGTATGCAACAGTAGATGCATTCGCAACATATGAGTCATGGAGAATCATATACGATGTCATAATGGGACTGGACAGGGCAAAAAGAGACAAAGAAGCAAAGAAGAAGAAGAAGAACAAGCCTGTAATCCAATACAGCAACTAGAAATAATCAGGGCTATGCTTAGTTTCAGTTTACTTTAGTGGTTGTGTTGATCTTTTTTTCATGTCTCCAAGCTTTTGATTATGTTCGTTGCTTCATATCGAACATTTCTTTTGTAAAAACAATGTCATTTAGAATTATCATCAAATTTTCTTTCTGTTGTTGTTTGCTTCTGTATCGACAGTTTGCTTGTGATCATTTGCTTTTGCTGAACTTAGTTTTGTATTAGAACAAGTATCCAGACAACTTTGAAATATTTAATGTGTGATACCAAAACATACTACACACATACAAAACATATTAAAAAACAACGTTAAACAAAAAATTAAGTAATCTGACTACAAGTCATACCTAAAAAAGAAAGATTAATGCAGTTCACAATGGTAAAAATAAGTAGTACACATGTGTCCACATGCAGTCCACAATAGTAATTATAGAAAAAGAACATTAATATTAATATTTCTGAAAAAATATAATCCGCAAACCATTCTAAACAAACATGACTACAGTTCACAGAGCAAATATAAGACAGTTCACAAAGTGTATACATGAAGTGTCGTACATGCTTAAATGTAGAACGAGAGGGGATGCAACAACTTTCGTGCAGTGCACAACCCACAGACTTAGTACGCACAGTGCATTACTCAACGTTGGTGCAATAAGTACAAATGACATCATTTGTACTACCACGAAATATATATAATCCAAAAGAAAAAATGCTTTAGATAAGGAAGAAAATGACCACCCAGGTGCAACCAGGCCCCAGCCAGTCCCGTAATAGGTCTGCGCCCACAGTAGGCGAGTCGTTCTGAGCCACAATGCATGGGGCCGGGCACACATGGGCCCATAGGTCAGAGAGCATAGAGCAGCGTGCGAGGTGTATAAGCGCCCAAACAAGTAACTAGAGGAGTTCGATAGAGATGCCTCGCCAGCGCTTATAAACAGGTTGAGCGCGGTCTCCGCGGGCAAGGTGGGACTAAACATTAGAGCGCACACACAGCGCACGGGAAACCAGCCGTGCTCACAGGCCGACTTGGGCCCAATGCATCTTACACCCCAACGGACCCAACAAAATCTCATAGCCCAAAACAAACATAGCCCAACAACACACAACTAGCAAGTAACTCCAGTACCCCCTCGCCTAAAAAATGCAGTCCGCTGTGCAGTACGGTATGTGACCGAAGATGTGCTGTCAATAAAGCATTGCAGTTCGCTTAGACGATTATTTTTTCCAGCCAATCAAGAACACTACCATGGCTAGCCCGAGTCAAACCGGCTCCTCCACTTGGTGAATCTTTTCACTTGGCCACAACGGCACAATCTCACGTCACACCCTAGCTTGTGTGACAGGAGCACGGGGTGCGATAGGGAGGTGGCGGCGTGTGACGGCCTCGCCCTCAAGATGCGCCCGCTGCACGCCGCGTCGCCGCCTGCCGGCTCGTTCGAGCTTGGCCTCGCGAGGTGGGAGGAGGTCACACCCCCTCCCACCCCTGCCCAGCCTCAGCCTTCGCGCACGCAGATGCTCTTGGTTGACAAAGCAGATCACGGACATTACATTTTTCCAACCCTAGGACGCACGCAACCCCAGAGCCACACCCCTAAGATAGACAGGGAGGCGGCAGGGTGTGACAGACTCACCTACACATACGGCACCGTGGCACGCCGCGTCGCCACCTGCTCCGGCTCGTTCCAGGCTCGGCCTCGCGGGGGGTAGGGAGGGGGGTCACGACCCATCCTCCCACCCCCTGCTCGGCCTCGCGCTAACGCACGCAATGCGCTTGGTTGACAGGCGTAGTGCGAACATTCTGTTTTTCCAACATTAGAACGCACGCAACCCCAGAGCCACACCCCTAAGATACACAAGGAGGCGGCGGGGTGTGACGGACTTGCCTAGGCATGCGGCGCCGCGGCACGCCGTGTCGCTGCCTGCTCCGGCTGGCTCCAGGCTCGGCCTCACAGGGGGGTGGGGAGGGGGTCACGACCCCCCTGAGGGAGTCCCGGATTAGGGGGTGTCCGGATAGCTGAACTATAACCTTTGGCCGGACTCCTGGACTATGAAGATACAAGATTGAAGACTTCGTCCCGTGTCCGGATGGGACTTTCCTTGGCGTGGAAGGCAAGGTTGGCAATACGGATATGTAGATCTCCTCCCATTGTAACCGACTCTGTGTAATCCTAGTCCTCTCCGGTGTCTATATAAACCGGAGGGTTTTTAGTCCGTAGGACGAACAACAATCATACCATAGGCTAGCTTCTAGGGTTTAGCCTCTTTGATCTCATGGTAGATCTACTCTTGTACTACCCATATCATCAATATCAATCAAGCAGGAGTAGGGTTTACCTCCATCAAGAGGGCCCAACACTGGTAAAAACATCGTGTCCCTTGTCTCCTGTTACCATCCGCCTAGACGCACAGTTCGGGACCCCCTACCCGTGATCCGCCGGTTATGACACCGACATTGGTGCTTTCATTGAGAGTTCCGCCGTGCTGTCGCCATCAGGAAAGATGCCTCATCCCGTCTTTAAAGACGACACTATTGCTAAAGGAGCTTTGGCTATCGGCCAAACTCTCCGGCTAGGCAGTTTTCTTATGACCGCTATCGGCGTTCTGGGAACGAGGGTCCCCAGACTTGCCTGCCTACGGCCTGCGGCGTGGCTAAAAGGGGTGCCCATCACGGCCCATCTTCATCAACACAAGCTCAAGACCCTCGCGAGGGGCCAAGCCTCACGGGGCGGACGATAGGGAGCTTCCTCAGGCACGGCCTCATCAGGCTGGCTCGCGAGGAGGCGGAGAGATCAAGGTGGGGTACCTCGCAAGGTGCCCATGACGCAAGCCATGACGACCAAGGTCGCCCGGTGAGGCGCCACCCAGCAGTGTCCTCCTTTCCTCTTTGGTGCAAAGGGAGCAAGCGCAGGCGAGAGCATCAAGCAAAGGCATCCATTTTGGTGCAACAAGACCAAGACCAGTCCAACGGCAGGAAGGAAGTCATTGTGGAGCCCAAGCCGGCGTCACCACCAGAGCCTTTGACAGGCGAGGACCAACTTTAGTCAGGATAAGTGTACTAGATGTTCCCCTTCAAAATGGCCAATTGTTGGCGCCCTTCCCGCTCAATATTTGGGAAGAGGCCCAGGGCCCTTGCCTATAAATAGGACTAGCCACCCACAGGGTAGAGGCATCTGGAGTCAGCAGAGAGAGAGAGCGACTGAACTCCCCCTAGCAGTTCATCGCACCAGCCAAGAACAGACCCTCGCGAGGCTGTTCTTCCTTGTATTGTTCATCACCATCAGCCTAAGAGGCAATCCACCACACCACAAACTAGAGTAGGGTATTACACCACAATGGTGGCCCGAACTAGTATAAACCTTGTGTCTCTTGTGTTGTTCCTTTAGTAGTTTAGATCCTAGCGGTAGCGGGTGCGGTGCAGTAGGTAGAGGCGAGATCTCCGTGCGCACCCCAGTGTTGAACCTCAAGGGTCTGCGGAACCCGAATCCGACATTTGGCGCGCCCGGTAGAAGTCTTGAATTAAATCTTCCCATACATTCTCCGTCGACCACCGCATCCACGTCGGCCTTCGCCGGGCCAGCGCCCGGCCTCAGCCGCTCTCGCTTCCCGTCGCCCGAGACGGCTCCGTCGGCGGGCGCCCTCGTCGTTCCGTCGCTGCCGTCAACGCCGCCACCGCCCGGCAGAATGAGCATCAAGCATCGTCCCAGCATCCCTCCATGAGGCAAGACGGTCGCACTGCTACCCCCTCACTCGCCCCGGCTGGTTCCTCGTCTCGCGCGTTCCGCGCGCCATGGAAAGGTCGAGCTGCGCTCATCACGGCAAGCGAGCTCCTGCGCTACCGTCCGTCGGCAGCGTCTCGAAGAGTGGCTCGACCGTCGCCGCTCGTCTCGTCCGCGCCGCAGGGACTCCCAGCGTCGTCGTCCCGCACCGCACCCCGCCTGCGCTGGCGACAAGTCGGGGCGCCTCGGCCGCCTCCCCTCAAGAAGGCGCCTTAGCCCCAAAGGCGTGGTCCCTGGCGGAACCGCTCCGTCCGGCGTCGGCCGCGGCAAGAGCGAGCTGCCGAAGTCCCTCGCCCGCAAGAAGCTGCCGAGTGCTCCCGCTCCACCTCGTCGCGACCACGCTCCTACTCCGACACGTCAAGACCCGCGCTGCTCCCAGCTGCAGCGCATGGGGACCCGCAAGACCAAGCTCTTCGTCACCCAAGGCCTCCGTGGCCTGCAATGAGGCTCGTGCCTTCACCACCGAGCTGCGCTTGTCGCATGGCACGGCAAGTTCAAGACGGACCTGCCTCCTCGCTTCTGACAGTGCAGCCGACCCATTGAGTTCCTCCAGCTCTCGAGCTGGGCATCAGCCGCCAACGGAGGCGAGAAGGTCATGGCGAACTGGTTTCCCATGGCGCTCTAGGACGGGGCCCGCACCTAGCTCCTGAACCTACCTCCTCCGCACGATCTCCTCACGGGATGAGATCGTACCCACTTCATCGCCAACTTCCAAGGTACTCGTGACCAGCCACCGCCGTGGCGACATGCGCGCATCAAGCGGCAACCGGGGAGACCTGCGAGAAATACATCCAGCGCTTCAACAACGCACGCCTCAAGATTCCCAAGGTCACCGAGGAGGCCATCATCTCCGCCTTCTCCGACGGTGTGCGCGACGTCAAGATGAGAGCTGGTGATGCATGAAGACTTGTGCACTTCCTTGGAGCTGTTCAACTTGGCGACCAAGTGCGCCAGGGCCGAGGAAGGGTGTCTCTCTCTCCTCGAGCTGCCTGCCACAGACCCAGAAGAGAAGAAGCCCAAGGCCAAGGATGTGAAGCACAAGGGGGCTGCCGTGCTCGCGGCAGAACCGGACACCAAGCGGGGCACAGATCAGCCCGAGTCTTCCAAGGGCAGTCGGTACTGCGTGTACCACGACCTCCACACCCACAACACCAACGAATGTCAAGAGCTCCGAGCCGTGCGAGAAGGGAGGATCGGCCGATGTCGACCGCAGCGACCAGAGCTCTGACCGAGGAGGAGGAAGGAACGTGGGGCTGGAAGACCGCGGCCCTCGCCAAGGGTGGCGCGACCAACCTCGCGAGGATCGCTGGCGGGACCCGCCTCGCGAGGGAGGCTGGAGGGATCAGCCTCGCGAGGATCGCCCGCAAGGCAACGCAGGCCTCCCTCCTCTGCCGCCACAGCCAAGGAGAAATGAAGACCATCCTCAGGACGAGGGGGCTGGGGGCTTCCAGGAGCCGCGCGCAATCGCCTGCATCCTGGGCGGAGCTCAAGCCCCAGCCTCCCAACGCATCTTCAAGCAGTTCACCCACGAAGTGAATGCAGTCCTCCCCAAGCTCGAAGCCACACGCCCCCTCAGGTGGTCGGCGTGCGCCATCACGTTCAGTTCAGCGGATCAGCTCAAGTGTGCTGCCACAACTGGAGTCCTCCCGATGCTTTTCTCCCCAATCATCAACAACGTGCTAGTCACCAAGACCCTCATCGATGGTGGGGCAGGGCTCAACGTCCTGTCTGTGGAAACGTTCAAGAATCTCCAAGTGCCTTACAACCAGCTTCAGCCAACCAAGCCTTTCTCTGGGGTCACCGACGGCTCCACGGTCCCGATTGGGCAGGTTCGCCTCCCTGTCACCTTCGGCGCACGCGACAACTACCGCACCGAGCTCATCGACTTCGACGTTCCCACATTCGCCTACCATACAACACCATCCTCGGGTACCCAGCGCTGGCCAAGTTCATGGCCGTAACCCACCACGGCTACAACGTCCTCAAGATGCCGGGAAGTGGCGGAGTCATCACGGTGCCCTGCGAAGAGAAAGACGCGGTATGCTCCCTGGAGCGAGCCTTCGAGCCGCATCCTTTGGAAGACCCGGATCGCGAGCGAGGCTTCGAGACCGCCCCCAAGAAGAAGAAGACATCGTCCGGCCCGGCCCCTCAGGAGGTAGGCCCCTCAGGGTCCGCGCCTCCTCAGGGGAACGTCCTTCTATCGCATAGGAAAGTGCGCCCGACGCCCTCCTCAGACAGGGCTCGGGGGCTCCCCCCTGGAGGGCCACCGACCTTGCTAAGGTCACGAGGGAGGCGCTTGGGCACCACTTGGAGGCATGTTTCGAAGCACGTTTCCCTCAAGAAGGAGCAAGGCAAGGAGGGCCGAACCCTCGGGAGTTAAATCGGCAAGATCATTCAGAGCTGCAGGAGTCAAGAGTCATGAGTGGCAGCCGCCGCTTACTGCCGTAGCTCCCCATCCAGGCGAGGATGGTGGGCTCTTGCGTCTGCATCGACATACCAGGCTCAACCGAGCCGCCTCTCGAGGCGCCTCGGCCCTCTCGCGTGGGGTGCTGCGAGGTCCACCCAGCCTACGTTCGCATGCCTTAAGGCTTGCCGAACACGGCTGCCATGCGCCAGCGCCTCATGAGGAGCATCCTGGAGGCTCAAGAGGCCAGGCGCTCCGCAGCCCTGGCGGAGATGGAGATGGTCCATGAGGAGCCACCAGCGCCTCCGGAGCCTCCTGAGGCCCATGAGCCTGGGGCTCGTGAGGATTGGCTCCCGCAGCCCACCGAGTCTGTTGCGCCAACACCCCTTCGTCTTCAACGCTATCAGGTGACGTCTTTCAAGTTTCATTTCTAGTTGGGAGCGCCCCCCAGGGCTGCATTATTCCCAGGCCGCGTGGGTCCGTCCCTGCGGCGTGTATCCCTTTTACTTCATATTCCTAGCTTATCTTGTTGGGGGCGCCCCTCGGGCTGCATCATCCCCCAGTCGCTCGGTCCAGACCCGTCGACATGTATCCCTCTTGCGTTTATTTCGGGTCATGCGTTCGACCCATCATGCTTGTTATTTGATGCCAATCCACGGCACCTTTTCTTCGTCCATGTCGACTGCTTGCACGTTAAAGGGGGGGGGTACCTGAGCATTGCGACTCAGGGCTCCTACTGGCTCTCTAGCCCTCACCCTCTGGCCTTCTCCACGGCATCGCGACACAGGCATACCAGCGGCGGCCGAGACAAGCTCGAGGCCCGGACCGAGGGCGTGGGCGCCGGCATCTAACCAAATCTGCGAGAACACATCACAAGATAAGGCCAGTGCGAGCGCAACCCGCCTAGAGGTAGGACCCGTGAGTCCCGCTACTGGCTCACGGGTGCCCAGATACACCTCGTCGAGGCCCTACCGTGCCAGCCACGTGTCGGGGTGGGGCTGTACATGCCGAGGGCTCCTCCGGGCCCCCCCTCCCACGCATGCGATGGAAGCACCATGCTCCTTGTTGGTGGCGACACTTGCCGAGGAGCGCTATGCCGTACACATATGGGCGCTATGCTCCGCGTTGGTGATAAACAAGCGAGGTGGCCCAGGTCGCATCAACCTCGGGGAGCCCAGAGCTCGGTGCCTGGCCTCATCGCGCCTCCCCTCGGGAGTGCTTTGCGCGAGGGCTGAGCCGCGGGCTGCGCTGGGTCACGCCAGACGCGACGCCACCAAGCCCGGCCCCTCGGGCCTGGTTCGTCGTCGTCCTCCTCGGCGGAGCCAAGGTACGAAGGCCGTTTGGCGTCAAGGGGACTCTGAGCATCGCGACACGAGGAGCCTAATCTGGTCACGTAGCCCCTCACTCCTTAGTTCGAAAGGCTAACGGCGGTTGAGGTATCTGTGAGGTCGGGCTCTGCAGACGTGAACGGTAGATCCACCCACATCTCACCTCCCTACTTGTTGTTAAATGCGCTAAGGGGACTCCTGAACATCGCGACCGAGGAGCCTAACTTGTCACGTAGCCCCTCACTCCTTGGTCCCGTCCTGGTTTCGGTCGGGGCTAGCAGCGGCTGAGTATCTGTGGGGCCGACTCTGCCGGCGTAGAACATAAGCAAGTAGGAAGGAAAAGCATAAATTTCAAGGAATTTCAAAGCAAATATTACAGTCCATAACTGTTATCCTAGCATAAATGCAAGTTCGCGCCTCCCGAGGCATGATACATGTGCAGGAATTAAAAGCGAGCAGGAGCCACAACGGAGTCACTTGTCGGCGGTGCAGCTGCTTGTGAGCGGGTTCTCCTTGTGGAGCCGCAGGGTTAGCAGCGCCCGCAGGCTTAGTCTTTGAAGGCCGGAACTTCCCAGTGAGCCTCCGCACGACCCTTCACGGCCTCGGCAGCAGCAGCGGCAAGCTCGCCGCTCGGCTCCAAAGAGGCTGTCGAGGTCGGCGTTGGGATTGCGAAGATAAGCGTGGGTGAGGACCAGCGTTAAGCCTCTGAAGACAAGACCGCGCCTCGGCCTCGGCCGTAGGGCCAAGGCCAAAGGCGACATCTTCAAAACCACGAACCAGGAAGGGAAGCAGCTTGGCGGGGCCGTCCTCAGCGCAGCCAGCCGGGCTCTCAGGCCGCTATCGTAAAAGCTCCTCGGCAAGGTGCGAGCCTTCACCTCCATCTCTGTGAAGGCCATGCGATCATCGGCAAGGACCCGTGCCTTGCCGTCCAGCTCGACCTTCCTCGCCTCCAACTCTTTCTCCAGCACGCCCAGGCGTTCACGGCGCTTCTTGAGCTTGGCGTCCCGATCCTTGACGGCCACCTCGCGAGCTTTCATGCCTTCCTCCTGCTCTTGGCGAAGGCGGGCCTCCTTGGCGAGCTGGTCCCGCAGGCCCTGCAGCTCGCTCTCCAGCGCCTTGCAGCGACCTCGGACGTCGGCTACCTCCCCCAAGGCAGCGTCGCGAGCAGCTTTCGCCCCAAGGATGGCCTGCTTCTCCTCGTCGCAAGCCGTCGAGGCCTGGACCAGCGCCGCCCGGATCGAAGCGTCGGAGCGAATCCAGCCAGAAGCCAGCTCCAAGCGCCCGGCCACTAGGCAGTCGGCGCCCAAAAGATCTGCCGCCAGCCGGTCCGATTCGGGCCAGCCACGATCGAAGCAGTAGGAGGTCGGAGGCAGCGGTCGATGGGGTAGGAGGAGAAAGCGGCAGCATGACCCGGATATCTGGCGAAGCTTCTTTGTGCCCCGACGGCTGTGATGGCAGCATCAGGCAAGGGCACCTCAGGAGTCACTTGGGCCGTGGGGGCTGAGCTCGCCCCAGCCGGCTCAGCTAGGCCTCGTGAGGACGACCGGGCAGGAGAGGCCCGTGCATTGTGTCCACCTTCTTTCGCGGGCAGAGGTGCTGCCCTAGACGGAACCTCAGGAGATCCCTTCGGTCTCTTTGCCGCGGGCGCCAGTCTGTCCAAGAGATACAGACGTCAAGCCTCAGCGACAAAACAAGAAATAAGATAGGAATCGAGCACTTACTGGTCGTCTCTCGTGAGCTCGAGCAACCTCCGACCGTACTTGAAGCCCGAGAGCCGGCTACAAGGATCAGCCTCAATGAGCTCGGGAGCAGGAGGCGCGCCTACGGATCGCCTCGGGGCCGGGGTAGACCCGCGGGGGATCAGCCCGGTCCAGTCCTTCTTCAGGATCAGGGGCAAGCTCCCGTCGCCCTGCTCATCATCATCCTCGTCATCGTCGTTGCTCGGTGAGAGGCGGAGAACGCGGGACTTGCACCGAGGGAGGGGAGCCCTCGACTCTCCATCGGTCGCCTCGGAGTCGAGCCCTCCTTCCTGCTCCTCTTCTCCCTGCTCCTCGCTGGAGTCACCGGAGGACACATCCACCGGGTCCTCGGGAGCCTCCGCGGGCACGGGCCCGTCCCCGTTGAAGGCGGGCATGGACTGCACTACCTGCTCCCAGTCGTCGCGGAGGAACAGGGGCGTAGGAGCGCCCTCCAACCTCGCCACGTCGCCCCCGACCAAAGATTGGAGAACCGCAGCCAGGTCTTCATCGGCTAAGACCGCGGGGCTCGGGTGGGGCCTCCACATCGGAAGTGGGTATTGACGAAGCGGAGCCAGCTGGTGCTCCAAGAATTCCCTCAGCAGCGACACGCCGGTCAGCTTCGCCGCCGCCATGCTGGCCAGCCTCAGATCCATGTCCATCTTCTCCAACACCGCCTCTGTGGGGTCCACGAGCTCCACTCGAGACCAATTGTCGGAGTCGTGGGTGCTCAGTGGGCAAGATTAGCCAGGTGGATCGCCCAACATCTACCAACACCCACTTGCTCTGAAGCCCTCAATCCTCTTCCGGGGTTGAAATGGCGATGTAGCTACCTTCTGTGAAGCTTCGCACACGAAAAGGACCCACGAGAGGACGGAGGGAGAAATAGTGGTGCATCAGAGACCCTTGAGGCTGCACCCGTCGTGAGCCTCACAATAGTAGGCGAAGATCGCCAGGGGAGGAGAACAGAGTTGGGGTGGAGATCAGAGCTTGTAGCTTATCTTGGCGGAAGACGAGAAGAATAACTCGAGAAAAGGGAGGCATCGGACCGGCAACAATGTAAGCACAAAGAGCGGATAGAAGGTGCTCCCTTGGCCCTCGGGGAGGGCGGAGCCGACCTTGAACACCTTCGCCCGTTAATGCCTGCGCCGCCGCCATCTGGCGCTTCGGCAAGGCTCTCCTCCGACACGTTCGGCGAGTCAGGCGCGTACCAAGCTCGGCCGAGTTGCAGCGGCGCCATGCCTTGCTAGGGCGTCTGATCAAAGTGGATCTGAAGATTTGGAGGCGAGGAAGCAGAGGTGCAAGAAAGGGGATCGACCGATAACGAGAAAGCAAGGAAGCAAAGCCTAGGCGGACACCGCTCCTTTATCATCTCGCGGTTGCTAAGGCACCCACGTCCAATCAACACCACGCGGCACCCAAACCGCAGGCTGTTAGGGCTCATGCGCTAACCGCACTTGCCCTTTGCCTCTCTACTCAGCCAAGTCCGGCGCCGCCTTGGGCCCGGGGAGCTCTGTCGGCGTTAAGGAGCAGGGGTCCCTGGACTTGCACACTGCGACTGCGGCGTGGCTCAAGGGGGCCCATCACGGCCCATCTTCATCAACACAAGCTGAAGACCCTCGCGAGGGGCAAGCCTCATGAAGCGGACGACGAGGAGCTTCCTCGAGCCGCTGACCTCATCAGGTGGCTCGCGAGGCCCGGAGAGATCAAGGCGGGTACCTCACGAGGTGCCCATGGCGCAAGCCATGATTTACCAAGGCGCCAGGTGAGCGCCAGCCATGCAGTGTCCTCCTTTCCTCTTTGGTGCAAAGGGAGCAAGCGCGGCGAGCATCAAGCAAAAGCGTCCATTTCGTGCAACAAGACCAAGACCAGTCCAACGGCGGGGAAGGAAGTCATTGTGGAGCCCAAGCCAGCGTCACCACCAGAGCCTTTGACAAAGCGAGGACCAACTTTAGTCGGGATAAGTGTACTAGATGTTCCCCTTCAAAATGGCCAATTGTTGGCGCCCTTCCCGCTCAATAATTGGGAAGAGGCCCAGGGCCCTTGCCTATAAATAGGACTAGCCACCCACAGGGTAGAGGCATCTGGAATCAGCAGTGAGAGAGAGAGCGACTGAACTCCCCTAGTAGTTCATCGCACCAGCTAAGAACAGACCCTCGCGAGGCTGTTCTTCCTTGTATGTTTCATCACCATCAGCCCAAGAGGCAATCCACCACACCACAAACTAGAGTAGGGTATTACACCACCATGGTGGCCCGAACTAGTATAAACCTTGTGTCTCTTGTGTTGTTCCTTTCGTAGTTTAGATCCTAGCGAGGCGGCGGGGTGCAGGTAGGTAGAGGGCAAGATCTCCGCGCGCACCCAGTGTTGAACCTCAAGGTCTGCGGAACCCGAAATCCGACAACACTTTGTTCGTCATTGCCACGACGATGACTTTTCGGTCATCAAAAGCAATCTTCCGTCAACTCGGAACTTCGCCGAGCGGTTAGATCGATGGAGCTCTCTTCTTTAAACGAGCTCTTGGATCGCATCGCCGCCCTAGGAGTCGCTACAGACTACGATCAGATTGGGCCTAAACCCGATCTGAGAGAGATTAACTCTCCCCAGGTCACCCATCACGTTGATGTGGTGGAGGGACAATCTTGGCGCCCCTCATCTATCTTAAGGACTAACTATGTCCGATTCACGATCCTCTAAGCCGGATACCCATGGAGGGGAGGACGTCACTCAAGACCTGAACTTAGAGTCAGGCAACGGGCTAGATTCAGTGGACAACATCCAAGAATCCAAGCTTCCAAGTTCGGAAACTCCTTGGCACTTGAGCCTCAGATTGGGTGAGGTTTCGGATCTAATTCCACCCACCCACCCGAACATAGGTGATCTATCCAATATTAGTCAAGAGTCCGAAGAAACAGTACATCATTACTGGGCCAGATTCCTCCTGGTTATGAACAGGATAAAGGACTGCCGCGAGGAAGACGCAATTTCATTCTTCTGCAATAATTGCACGGACAAGGGAATCCTCAACGCCATAGGTCACCGTGAAATTACACGCTTTGCTGACTTGGCGTCCATAGTGCGAAAGTACTGTGCAATGGAAAGCGCCTAGAAAACCGAAGTAAGATTTTGGGACAATCCGGCCCCGTATACAAACCCAGTCCGAAATAAAAGGGTGCATTATCGCCAACCACCCGGGTTAGACACCAAAAAACAAAAACCCCCTACGGGGCATGGAACCGTACTGGAGGGATGGCTCAACGGACCCTGTAAAATTCATAGTACAGAGGGCGCCACACCAACTCATAGCCTTAGAGCATGTTGGATACTCCGGCAGGTGGCCAAAAGTGGCGAAGAGCTTCTAACCCCAAAGATCCATAGAGCACCAGCCCGAGGATACCAATCACGGTATTAATAGTCTTGAGACTTTCGCATCAAACAATATGCGAAAACGAACACTCCGCAGCCTTGCCGAAGTCTACCAAGTAGCAACAATAAATCCATGGGTAACACGGCTATTACCTTCAATGCCGTGATGAACCTAAACTCCGAACAGCCCGAGCACCAGCAGATTGGTCCTCGGTCCAATAGTGGGCGGCTTTCGCCTTACCAAGGTACTCATGGACGGTGGCAGCGGATTGAACCTCATTTATGAGGAAACACTTGAAAAATGGTAATAGATGGAGCCGCATTGAGCGAAGCAGCACAACCTTTAGAGGAATAATACCTACCAAGAAGCGTGCTGCAGGAAAAATCACACTGGATGTGGTGTTACGCACGCCGGATAATTACAGGTCCGAGGAGGTCACGTTCCAAGTGGCCCGTTCAGCAGCGAATACCACGCTCTATTAGGGCGAGAGGCATTCACAAATTTTCAAGCTATACCCCATTACGGGTACATGAAGCTCAAAATGCCCGGGCCCAGCGGAATCATAACTCTTGCTAGTGACCCGGACATAGCACTCCGCGCCGAAAACAAGACAGTCGCACTAGACCTTGAGGCACTATTCGAAGCCCTAGCGGCCGAGGAACTGACTGTGCTGCGCTCCACGGTGAACATGGACGATGTGATACTCGATAAAAGATCCAAGTCCACCTCGTTTAAACCAGCGGACGAAATAGTCAAATTCCGAGTCCACCCAACGGACCCTACAAAAACAGCCTCCATCGGGGCACAATTAAACCCTGATGTAGACGCTGCACTACGAGAATTCCTACGCGAAAATTGGGACATTTTTGCCTGGCACCCTTCAGACATGCCAGGAATCCCACGCCGGCTGGCCGAGCACGGCCTAAATATCCTAAAAGGATTCAAGCCAGTCAAACAGGATCTTCGGCGTTTCTCCGAACCTAAGAGACAGGCCATGGGAGAGGAGCTAGCCAAACTATTGGAGGCCGGATTCATCAGAGATATAAAACATCCGGACTGGCTAGCAAACCTGGTGATGGTACCAAAGAAGGACAAATCCTGGCGCCTATGCGTCGATTTCAAGGATCTCAACAAGGCTTGCCAAAGGATCCCTTCCCCCTCCCCCGCATTGATCAAATTATCGACGCTACCGCAGGACACGATTCATTGTGTTTCCTCGACGCATACTCCGGCTACCATCAAATTAAGATGGCAGAGCCTGATCAAGCAGCAACGACATTTATCACCCCATACGGCCCATTCTGCTTCAACATAATGCCCTTCGGGCTCAAAAACGCCGGTGCAACATATCAGCGCATGATTCAGACATGTCTGGCAAACCAGATCGGCAAAACAGTGGAGGCATACGTAGATGATGTGGTCGTCAAAACCAAGCATGTCGAAACTCTAGTAGACGACTTGAGGCTCACATTCGATAATCTCCGAACATATGACATCAAGCTTAACCCGGAAAAATGCGTTTTCAGCGTACTAGCCGGAAAGCTCTTGGGCTTCATTGTATCCGGTAGAGGAATTGAAGCAAACCCAGCCAAGATCCGAGCTCTGTCACAATTGGATATCCCAAAGGAACTCAAACAAATACAAAAATTGAGTGGATGTGTGGCAGCTCTAAGCCGCTTTATCTCCCGTTTGGGAGAAAAGGCATTACCCCTTTATCGCCTCCTCCGACACACCGAACACTTCGAGTGGACGGATGCCGCCACGGCCGAACTCGAAGAAATAAAAGACATATTGGCAACAAACCCGGTCCTGGCCGCGCCCAACATGGGTGAACCAATACTATTATACATCGCGGCAACTCATCAAGTTGTAAGCGCGGTGCTCGTTGTCGAACAAGAAACGGACGGACACAAGTTCCCCCTTCAAAAACCAGTTTACTACGTGTCCACTGTCCTCACTCCATGCAAGTCACGGTATCCGCATTATCAAAAGATAGCGTACGCGGTGTTTATGGCATCCCGGAAGCTGCGACACTACATTCAAGAGTGTTCAACAACAGTAGCCTCCGAAGTACCTCTTAACTACATTATAAACAACCGCGACGGGACAGGCCGGATTGCCAAATGGGCCATTGAGCTCCTCCCGTTCGACATAACCTATAAGCCATGGCGAGCCATTAAGTCGCAAGTTTTGGCCGACTTCATCGCCAAATGGACTGAAGTCGAACTCCCTAAAGAGTACGGCACATATTCCAATTGGATCATGCACTTCGACGGCTCCAAAATGTTGGCTGGTCTGGGGGCTGGCGTCGTTCTGACGTCCCCAACAGAGATCTGAGTTCAATGCGTACTCGTGATAATGTATACGGACTCCAACAGCGCAGCGAATCACGAGGCCCTTCTACATGGTCTCCGGATGGCGGTATCCATGGGCATTCAACGCCTAGAGGTGTGCGGGATTCAACCTCGCGATATCCCAAATAAATGGAGACTTTGATGCCAAGGATCCGAAAATGGCAGCTTATCGCAACGCCGTCCTAAAATGTCAGCTCGGTTCAAGGGCTCAATTTCACCATATAGCTCGGAAAACAATCAGGCAGCAAACGTCTTGGCACGCATTGGCGCGAAGCACGATGTCGTCCCCCCAATATCTTCTTAGAGCGGCTGTTCAAGCCATCCGTATTATGGGAAGGGGAGTCCAAAAATAACAGCCCGGACCCAACCGCACTGCCTGACACCGAAAATTCTGACACAATTGGAGGCTCTGCCAACGAAGTAACATCTTCAGCCCACGTAATAATTGCAGTCATTGCCCCGTGGACGGAACCATTCCTATCCTACCTAACCAGGCAGGAACTCCCCGAGGACCAAAACGAGGCACACGGCATAGTGCGGCGATCTAAAGCCTATACAGTCCATGAGGGAGAGCATTATAAGAAAAGCACCACGGGAGTCCTTCAAAGGTGTATCTCCGAAGAGGAAGGGCGGAATCTTCTGGCTGAAATTGGACTCGGCTGGCACCACGCCGCAGCCCGAGCCCTTGTAAGCAAGGCCTTCTGTACAGGATTTTATTGGCCGACGGCCCGGGCAGATGCTCAGGACTTAGTCCAACGATGCGCCGGTTGCCAGCTCATTGCTAATCAAAGCCACATGCCACCCACCGCCCTCCAAACTATACCCATCACCTGTCCCTTTGCGGTCTGGGGGCTTGACATGGTTGTACCCCTTAAAGGAGGAACCCACAAGCAAAAATACCTACTGGTCATGGTGGATAAATTCACCAAATGGACAGAGGCCAAGCCTGTTAAGACGGCCGAATCCGGACCGGTGATAGACTTCATATCAGGGGTCGTACACCGTTACGGCGTCCCCCACAACATCATCACTGATAACGGCACGAAATTCACGGCCAACAAGGTCAAACTCTGGTGCAAAAACATGGGCATCAAGCTCGACTATGCTTCAGTCTATCACCCTCAAACTAACGGTCAAGTCGAGCGAGCAAATGGTCTAATAATGAGCGGCATCAAACCCAGATTAGTGCGGCCCCTCAAGGAATCTAACACACACTGGGTAGAGGAGCTCGACTCCGTACTCTGGGGGGCTGCGGACCACGCCGAATCGCACCACCGCATTCACACCATTCTTTATGGTATACGGCGCAGAGGCAGTTCTGCCCTGCGACATAATTCATGACTCACCTCGCGTGCGCATGTACGAAGAAAGAGAAGCCGAGCTCGATTGGCAGGACAATTTGGACGCCTTGGAGGAGGAGCGTGACGTGGCAAAAGCCCGTTCAGCATTCTATCAACAGCAAGCTCGAAGATATCAAAGCAGAGAAGTACAGGCCAAAACTTACAATGTTGGCGAGTTAGTTCTACGCCTGCCGGACAAGAAAAAGGACAAACTCAAGCCCAAATGGGAAGGTCCCTTTATTATAGACCAAGTCCTAACCGGTGGAGCGTACCATCTGCGAGATGCATCGGATAACCGACTCGAGCCGAACCCATGGAACGCAGCCCGTCTCCGAAGATTCTACGCCTAGTGCCGGATTCTGAGTTCGTCTCCTTCCTCTGTCTATTTTTTACACATTATCTGTCTTATATTTCTCTCCTTCTCCCTCTTTTTCTCTTACAGCCTTTAAAGGCTCGTTCGCGCATTGTTCGCACACATTATAACTGGGGGCTTCTTTAACAGTAGCTTATTTGTATGGGCTTCATGCCTAACTCATGTGTCATGCTTCCGCATGTACCTTTTATTCACCATTATATGCATCGATATGACTTAAGTTTTGGCCAAGCTGGGTTGCCTGGCTCCTGTGCTTACCCCTACGTTCCCGATTGTTCGGCTAGGTGGTAAAGGGAGCACCTCTGCGATTGCTATTGCCGGGTCAGCGGATGTGTACCTCGGTGGGTGAAGCCAAAGCTAGCGTTCTTAAGGGAATATTCGGTCGGTGAACTAAAGATGATTTCTCACTTATTTATTCATCTACCCCGAGATGCTTTTACTGCTTTTTTGCAGTCCGGGACATGCACTTTAAGGCATGCCTCCTGTGGAAAGGAACCCCAGCGGAACTATTCTCCTGGAAGATGTTTCTTACTAACCATGTAATATAACATAACTAGTTGGGCACTTGTGCATTAAAGCACTAATGACCCCTACGCCTGGTCTCCACGCATGCCCGGTTCTTACATAAACGTGATGGTATTCGGACGCACTCGGACTATAGGGTCCCGAGGTTGAAGTGAAAAGGTCCGCCATGACAAACGATCTACAATCGGCTAGAAGGCATTTTTACATGTCATCTTAAATTACATAGTCAATTTGATCGGGTGTATTCCTCCTCAATACCATCTAATAGGCTGTCTAGTTTACAGATCTGTTGGGAATACTTTATGCCAATTCTACTTGGCGTACACTAAGCTCACAGGATCTCCTTCCCATCGGGCCCCACAGTCCGACCTCGGCCATGTGGTTTGGGTCAGCCTTCGTGTACCGCGTCTTCACCATGGCCCAGGCCTCCCTGGCGCCTTGACGGCAGGCTGATATCTTCCATAACTGAAAGCGCCGCCGAGCTCCCTTAAGACTCTCTGCAAGCTCTTCAAGGCCTTCTGGCAGGGAGACAGATGGCCACAAGGCCTGGGCGACGCCTTTCATCACCTGCCGAACTCATTCATGCAGTTGTAAGAGCTCGGGAAGAAGGTCACCCGTAGAACCGAGCATTTCCTCTGCAGGACGACCTGTGAGCATACCTACAGACATAACTCTGTTAGTCAACTTCCTCGCCGAACTCTTTTTCAAAGTTCGCTCAAGCACTTACTAAAAATGCCGCGTCGAAGCCGTCGATTCTCCTTCATGGAGTCCGACAGCTGGGCACGAACATCCTTTAGTTCCTCGCCCAGCTGGGTGTTGGCATCTTGGAGATTATTCTTCTCCTGCATCACCCTCGTAAGCACGCTCTCACCGACCTTTAACCGGCGCAAGAGTTGTTGCTTGTCCGGATCCACTCCGGCGCTATCTGCAATGATATTGTCAGATTTACACACATGCCGCACTTCACAACATACTTATCTTTCGAATCGTATATTACCAGAGGGGGTCTTCTTGGCCTCCCCTGTAGCGGCTAGTGCGGCCTCGAGTTGGGCTTTGCACTCTTCCAGCTCCTGGGACAGTTGGGTATTCTTTTTTGTAAGATCCTGCATAACAAATAATCCTTAAATCAGTTATTATAACTGTTTCAAGTCTCGGGGGCTACTGGCATATGTAACCATCAAATTTTCTCACCCGTATGTCTTTCACATACTGCTCTGTGGCTCTGGCTAGACCATTTTGAGCGGCACGGAGGTGCGCATTGCCCGAATTGAAGGCATCTAGTGCCTCTTGGGAGAAACATGCGTCACGAAGAACCGTCCGGCGACGCCTGTGGTTCATGGCACTCTCCCCCTCGGAATTGGTGGCAGACAGTCTGTCGGCATCCTCTGTCGGAGGAGCGTCCGATGCACGCCTCGTGTTTGCCTCCGCTTCTGGACCTGGCTTTGGAGCCTGGCTGGTGGAGGCTCGATTGGCAACCTCTCCGGATATAGTCCGGCGAGCGCTCTTTTTCCTGAAGAGAGCACGAGCGTTAGTATGCCTTCCGGGAATAAAACCTGGGAATAAGATGGCACGCCATACCATTGCGCCGGCGTCTCAATCCGGACCGCACTTCTTTTCAACCTGTTGGGCCTTGTTGCCCCTTGTTGGCTAGCCACCGCAGGCTCGGCCTCCCGCCTCACGGGCTCCCCCTGCAAAACACCATTGGTATACGGTGATCGAAAATAAGCACGGATGGACCATTTTCAAAGTATTGAGACTTCGGTCTCAGTTACCTGCGAGGCAGGAAGTATTCCGGGGTAATCAGCCGTAATGGCGACCAAGGCATTGTCGATGCTCAGTTGGTAAAATACCCCATCAATCAGCTCCACGGCTATGTCCGGATCCTCTTGGGAGGCCGGATCGAGGGACCGTTCTGGATCCTCGGGTTGTGGAGGAGGGCTATTTATGTCCTTTACGGCCCGGCGCAATTCCTGCGTCGAAATCACAAGATAAGGTACTTAACTATGGGAATATGGAACGGATGGGCATAAAGATGTGTCCACTTACCCAACTTGGAGGATCGTACATAGAAAATCCGCCCTGTGGATTGACGCAGAGGAACTCCTCCTCTTCTCCCTTGTACAATGCGGACAAGGCCTTCGTCAGAGCAGCAACCGATCCCGGCCCCTTACGGCCGCAGCGGGTGGCATCATCCTCCCCGTTGAAATCCCACATGGGGTGGCCTCTATACTGGAGCGGCTGCACCCCCCGCATAGTGCAAGTGGCCATGACCCCGATCATGGTCGGTCCAGAATGAGCTAATAATCTTATCCGGCTCATCAGGTAAAGGACGTCCCTATCGTTTTCCTTCTGAGGGCTCCTTGGGCGCCAACTTAGGCGCTTCTTCAAAGGAGCATTAGTGAACTCAGAAGGCCCGATCCAACAGGTCCGCGAGGACATCTTCTATATAAAACCATTACGAGCCATCTTGGACGCCTTCTTGGGTTCCGGATAGATATCCGGTCCCGCGATCGCCATAGTTCGCTCCGCCCACTTGATATATTGACCCCTCCGAGAACGGGCACTAGGCGTAACAGCTTCTTCCACAGCGAAATGAGCCTCGATGCCCAAGAACAGCTCGCAAAGGGCTACGAAGCCCGCAATATGCAATATGGAGGCAAAGGTGAAGTTGTGCAACCGAGGTCCGTAGAACTCCGAGCCCCCGAGAAACGGATGAATTGGAAATCCGAGCCCCTTATCAAATAAGGGACAAGGCATACCGCTCCCTTTTGGAGGGATTGGGACGCTCTCCGCTGCTTTCCGCCATTATAGGTCGCGAGACCGGCTCGAACCGGGACCATGAAGGCCGGGGAGGAATCCTTGGTTTGGGCGTCACTAGCTCATTGTGCGGGACGGAACATCTCTGCCAACCCCCAGGTGAGGCTGGGAGGGCGAGAGGAGGAGCTGCGCTGGTAGCCATGATGGAATGGATCTCTGTCGGATGCGCTCCGATGAATGCTCGCAAAGGGAAGATGGTGTGATTTGGATCTAAATCCTCGTCTCTTTTATAGGGCAGCTTATTTGCGCAGCCAGGGGGATAAATGTAAAAACACCCTGGCTTTCACATTCGTTTAACATGTGGAAGACGGCCATTATTGGGCGTGGAAGCCGAGGAGCACAATATTCATGAGAAGCTGGACACTATTCAACAGGTACGCAAAATTTGGAGAAGAACCCACCTTGCAATGCCGAAGACAATCAGTGCGCCGGACTCATCGTCATTGAAGCCTGGTTCGGGGGCTACTGAGGGAGTCCCGGATTAGGGGGGTGTCCGAATAGCCGAACTATAACCTTTGGCCGGACTCCTGGACTATGAAGATACAAGATTGAAGACTTCGTCCCGTGTCCGGATGGGACTTTCCTTGGCGTGGAAGGCAAGGTTGGAAATACGGATATGTAGATCTCCTCCCATTGTAACCGACTCTGTGTAATCCTAGCCCTCTCCGGTGTCTATATAAACCGGAGGGTTTTTAGTCCGTAGGACGAACAACAATCATACCATAGGCTAGCTTCTAGGGTTTAGCCTCTCTGATCTCGTGGTAGATCTACTCTTGTACTACCCATATCATCATATCAATCAAGCAGGAGTAGGGTTTACCTCCATCAAGAGGGCCCAACCTGGTAAAACATCGTGTCCCTTGTCTCTGTTACCATCCGCCTAGACGCACAGTTGGGACCCCCTACCCGAGATCCGCCGGTTTTGACACCGACACCCCTCCCACCCCTGCCGCCTCACGCTAATGCATGCGATGCGCTTGGTTGACAGCGCAGCGGACATTCTGTTTTTTACCCTAGGACGCACGCAACCCTAGAGCCACACCTCTAAGATTGACAAGGAGGCGGCGTGGTGTGACGGGCTCGCCTACGCATGCGGCGCCGCGGCACGCCGCTTCGCCGCTTGCTTCGGCTCGTTCTAGGCTCGGCCTCGCAGGGGTGGGGAGGGGGTCACGACCCCCCTCCCACCCCCCTGATCGGCCTCGCGCTAACGCATACAATGTGATTGGATGACAGACGCAGTGTAGACAATCTATTTTTCCAACCCTAGGACGCACGCAACCCCAGAGCCACACCCCTAAGATAGACAGGGAGGCGGCGGGGTGTGACGAACTCGCCCAAGCATGCGGCGCCGTGGCACGACGCGTCGCCGCCTGCTTCGGCTCGTTCCAGGCTTGGCCTCGCAGGGGGTGGGGAGGGGGGTCACGAGCCCCCCCCCCCTCCCACCCCCTGATCGGCCTCGCGCTAACGAACGCAGTGTAAGTACAAGGAATACAGGAGCAAAACAAATCTATAGACAACTAAAAAATTGGGGCGCCCCCACCCTACCGTACAAACAATAAAAAAATCAACTGCAGGACGCAACTTTAGACAATTAAGTGCATTTGGTTAGGCAAAAGCAGTGTAGTATCATAAAGCAATGCAGTTTTGGGATACACACATGAATACAGGGACTGCGGCAAGTGCAGCAGAAAAATACAGGTGCAACACAAACTTGTAGACAAATGCAGTGCTTTTTGTTGGACGAAGAAGTTCGGCATCACATGCAATGCAGTTTCTGGGACACGTACGATACATATAAGCGTGACAAATGCCAGTTCGCACGGAACGTGGTGGCCAAGAAAATAAAAATATACACATATATATACTGTATGAGTTATTTATATAAAATACACATACACATACAAATTCGTCCATATACGCTACTGCAAAAAGCAGACGAAACACAACAACAGAAAAAAAAAGTCTTTTCATACATTATCTACCTTAGACAACACACAGTACACAACATGAACCCTAGTTCTTGTCCATACACAGGCTTTTACCCAGGAGAAACAATGCCAAATGAATGTTACTGCGTCTGCGATTGCGTCTGCGATTGCGATAGGGAAGTAAACCTGAGGTCCGCAATCAGATCTCGTAGCTCAAGCGGCCTGTCTTCATAATACAACATGTTTGAATGATTGAACAGCAGCTGGAACATGTACTCTGCCTTCCAATCTTCAACAGCAGGCTGAAAAGAAAATTAAAAAAATGCAGACCAGTGATTAAACAAAAGGTTGCCATAAAGAAAAAAAAGAGAAAAAATCAAATAATAAAAAAAGTAACAAGAAAATGAAGAAACAGAGAAGGTATTACGTCGGATTTGATAATTTTCTCAACTAGACATTGGCCGTCATACAACTGCGTCAACCTCAGAACATAGATTCTGCACTCGTTTGCTCCCTGCACTGGCACGACCGGGTAAGAGGGCTTCTCAGCCAATTTAACCCAGTCAGGGTGGTTCTTAGATTTATACATTTTTTCACCATAAATTGCCTTCAGCAGCTGAGTCATCCTCCTCATCTGGAAAAAAAAGTAGCACAAAGTAAAAATAACACACGTCACAGATCAAATTACTATTCATACGAACCAAAAAATACGAAGTTGTTCTCAACGTCTAGATAGTCCCTCTTTTAAATGCACGTGAGGTCGTTTCCTTTTATCACCTTTTTTACACAGATTAGGGGGTGTGTGAGAAAATGCAGTTCTGTCACGCATATGTTGTAGTGCACTACATAAACAAGTGTGGTTCTATGTGTGGTAACATTGCATGTGCAGTTTCTAAAAAAAGCAGTAGGAGAAACACAAAAAAGCTTTGCACTTGGCAAGAAAAAATGACATACCACTTCAGTGCAATCTGAGTGGTAGTCAGTCCTGCGCCACTTTGTCGTGACATCAGGATGGCCAGTGACTTCCTAGTGTCATGGATATCAAACGTCTGGCGATGCTGGTTCATCGTGTATAAGGAATAATGACCATCCTTGGAGCGCGGCATCATAATCTGTTCACATCAAAAAACAAAATTGAAATGAAAAGTTCGTTCGACAAGTAGCACTAGGACCACTGTTCCAAAAGTAATTATAAAAAGAAATGCAACAAACCAGAAAATAAATGACGGAAAACAATGGACATACCAGTTTTGCATCCAACAGGTTTATGTCGTCACTCACAAAAACCTTGAACTGCTTAAGTGCATCTTCTAAAACAAACGGACTATGCACAACTGGCAACACAGGGTTTAATTCATCATCTCTCTTCACAAAGGTTTCCATTTGAAGAACATACTGCACATAAAAAGAACAAAAATAGGACATGAAAAAAAGAATAAACCATGCATGCACGCATGGACATGAAAAAACCAGTACAATAGAAAAAATGACAGCAATCGTTTACCGTGATAAATAAAGGTGAAAGTAGCACATGTTCACTAGAATGATAAACTAAACCTAATTCAGGGTCTTGCTTCGAGTACTTGATGAAAAAATCCATGAGATACGAATCCATTAAAGCTCCTTTGCCAAATGTATTATAGATATAGTCAACAGTGTAAGTATCAACGTCACCAAAAGGACTATTCATCATAAAGAACGCGTTCTTGCAGTAAACATACACAGATGGGATCAATAAAATAAAAATAAAAAACAAAACACACAAAAAGATTAAGGGCACACACATAAAACTTACTCGTGGTATTTGGTTACAAAATCTTTGCTGAGAACAAGATCCTTTATTTTCCTCGCCTCATCAATATATTTGAACCACGGAGGCTTCAATTTCTCTATAGAGCATCTCAACTTAAAAGCCCTCTCACCTGCCCTCTTGTTCGAAAATACTTCAACCTCATCCACAGGAGGACGATTAGTTGCTGCACTCCTAGTCCTAGTGAAGCGTGGACACGGCATAACAACATCATCAACAACAACATCAAATACATCGTGTGGAGAGCTAGGTCGAGAAACACTTCCACCATCAGGTCCAGATGCCACAACTGTATTCAAACCATCTCCAGCCAAAGAACCAGAATTATCTGGAGAGATTTCAATGGCACAATCCTCCATAACCACCTCAAAACCCTGGGACTCAAACAGTGACGTACAACTTTCATGAAGGCCCCCATCAAAACCTAAAAACGTGTAGAAAAAACATGAAAACACTCAGTACAAAATACAAAACCAAAAAACATGTAATACATCTCATTAATATAAAAAATGGAGTTCACTAAAGAATAGAATGCAGCCCAATTGTCTACATCAATGCAGATGCAGAACACTTGTATACAACAATGCAGCCCACTTGTATACAACAATGCAGCCCACTTATAAAGAACAATGCATCTCACTTGCCCCAAAAATAAATGCAGCAAACTTTATCTACAACAAATGCAGCTCACTAACACAACAAAAAATATACACATCCATTCTAAATCACGCACTTAACTAAACACACTAGTAAAAAAAGCCCGTAAGAAGCGGAAGCAAGTAGTAAACAAAAAATAAATAAGGGAGGATGAAGAAGTACACTAAAACAACCTTTATCTGCAAAAATTAAAAGTGATGTTAAATCAAGGCAACACTTTCTCGATGTGAGCCAACTATAGAGCATGGCCTTTCTGATGTAGCCAATGTGCTCCACCCCAAACTGAGCAACTCGAACACCATCCCAAGTCTGCAAGAATTGAAACATATAGAATCCACAATCATGCCTACAATAAAAGAATAAAAAACATCAGTTTCACAAAATAAAAAAAAACTTGAGCAATATGGTGGAGAGGGGCTGTACGGAACACACCCATTTGGCTGCATTGGGACAATGACATGTTTCAACACAAATCCATCAAGTGTAGGACGATTTAGAGGCTCATCAGAACTTGGGCTACCTTCTTTCCATGCACGCTTGATATTTTTAACCATCCTCCTAAAAACCCTGATCGCATCAGGGCTGCCAGGTTTATAGAGCGAGTCAAGAAATTCAAACCGCCTTTCTTTCACATTTAACGCAACTACACAATAATGACCAACGCCATCCCTCATCTCTGGCGGATCAAAAGGTTCAAAAAGAACCTGTTCGGAGCACAAAAAATAAATAAAATTATTATAAGAAGAAGAAACAGAACACTATAAAAACAAACACACAAAATATAGTTTTCAACACATAAAAACGTTACTCACCATATCCTTTTTATCAACATGCTCCTCGGCTTTTGAAGAGAACATCATTTTAGCACTCCTGCCTACAGTATCACCATTCCAAATACTTGTCTGCCAAAACAAAACCAAAAATCAAATAGTGCTCAAGCAAACAGGTCGTCGCACGAAATCAGAAAAGAAAATCAAAAAATAAAACAAAATTTTCTACATTCTTACACAAATATGGTATGGGGCAACCATTGTCGGAGATCCCTTAAACTTATCTACCAGCAAAGAAACCCCAAGATCTACAAGGCTTGTAGTGAGCATCCCTTTATCCCAAAAAGATTGACCAACTTCGCCAATGGTAATATCAGCCATCTCAGTTTTAAAAGCAATCATGTCCCTGAATTTTTATGAAAAACTAAAACATAAGATATTAAAAAAATAACAACAAAGAAAAAGGGTAAAATACAGAAATTAGAAAATACATATGAACAAAACAATTTCTAAAAACCATACTTCTTCTTCTTGTCCTTCTGAACCCTCGTAACAGCAGCGTACAACTCATTGTATCTTTTCAGAAGAGCTAGATCAATGCTAACATGAAGTTCGTCATCTGTAATAAAAAGACGAAGTTCACTTATCCAAAGAATGAAGTTCAAATATTAAGATAAGGAAATTCTGCTAGCTATTTTGAAAATCATCAACAAAAGATCAAGTTTCACTTATCATTAAACATCTAATACAGCTACCAAAGTAATTAAACAAAATGAATGAGAAAAACTTCAAGTACACTTTTCAAAACAAAACTCTTGCCTTCAGTGTCAGAGTCTTGATGCTGCTGTTCTTCAGAGCTGACCAAAACAGTTTCTTGGCTAGGTTGCGATGAATCCACCACAACCTCACTGGACTGCCCTTCTGCAGCAACATCAGCATTCTCTGGATTTACAATAGTCTGGTAAACCGCAACGTCCTTAGATACTTCAGCTACATGAGGCTCCACTCTCGATACTTCAGGAACATCATTGGCCGCCAGACAAACAGGGGAAGCAGCAACACTAACAACAGGAACGACATTCTCCAGCGGCTTTTCAATGCGAAAATCAGAATCTTCATGCCGACTAGGGGAAACAGCATCATGGGATTGTTGAGCTAGAAGGGTCTGCACAGTCGACGGCAACCGATGCATAAGCATCAACACTGCCACCACCATCAACAACACAACCCCCTGGTTCAGATCAACATGAACTTCTACGTTTTTGTTCTCCAGGCTGTGGAAAGTTTAAAAAACTCACAATAACACAAATGAGCGTGGGGATAATTAACACAACAACACATAGGACACTTATGTCAAAAACTGCTGACAACATACGCAGAACAACTACAGTCCACATATGCAAAACAACAGCAACCCACATGTGTCAAAACAACTACAATTGCAACCCACATATACGTAAAAAAGAACTGCAGTTCACTTTGTCAAACGCTGCAGTTCAGTTATGTTAAATACTGAAGCTTACGTATGTAAAAGACTATGGACCACGCATGCAAAAAGAACTGCAGTTCACTTCTGTCAAAGACTGAAGCTCACACATGTAAAACTATTACAGCTCACATATGTAAATGAAATGCATATGAGTGAACATAACAGCATACATCTAGTTTATAACAACAACAACAACCAAAAAATTAGATTACAACCCACTAACAGAAAAAGTAATACAACTATACCTTATCAGCTACAACATCCGGAGGGGACGATGCATCAGCCAAGACCTCATCCTTCCCAGAGCCATCGTAGTGCTCTTTGTGCACATCACAAGCAGCAACCCCAGTCTACGGGCACAGAACAAACCAAAAAAAATAAGATGGTAACGACCAAAAAAGAAAAAAACTGCAACTATGCACAAGCAGTACACACTTTACAACCATGAAGTACACAAAAAATACAATAAAACCGAAAGCAACAAATGCAAGTTCAAGAAGAGGGACGCATGGCAGAACAGACATGGCAGATGATGAGGACATCAATACCATTGTTACACCCACAGCCCCTGCTGCTATACATACTGGACCAATTACTAGAGCTCGCGCACGCCAATTGAATTATCAGGTACTTTCGTTTCTTGGTAACGATTCTAATGTTCATGAGAATATGATGTTGCCTAAATTGGATACATTTGTTTTGCTTACAAATGAAGGGCCTAGCTTGAACAAGAAAGATGAACCTTGGAGCAAGTTCAAGCATGGAGATGATGGCATGCGCAAGGGGAACAAGAACAGAGTTAAAAGTGATGATTTCAGGACTTTGAAGCCACCATAATGAGTGCATGGAGCCTTGGACGAAATATACAAGATGACACTTCATAAATTTCATCCAGAGGCTATTCTAGGTGCTGCGCAACCTTATTTTTGGGCCAGGCCCATGTAATTTTGAAATACTTGATTATAGGCAGTTTTTAGAGTCCGTATGTGTGGGGAAACAAGATTTAGGGTTGGTTCCGGACCCCTCCTCCAAGGGCCACGAAATTCCCCCTCTTTCCTCCATATATACAGCCTTTAGGGCATCGTTTAGACTTTGGGTTTTGTTTAGATTAAAGTTCGCCATAGCTGCAACTTCGCGTACTTCATTTGTGTTCAACGACCAGACAAAGGCGTCACAGAACCCCACCTTTGATCCATAAAGCTTTCCTCTTATATTTGCAATATCCAGATTGCAATCTTAGTTTCTTGCTTGTTCTTCATTTGCCTGCAGGAAACAGAAGTTCGTGGTCAGGTTGATCGTGCTTCGGCGTGGTCAATAACCTCTCGGAGTTGGTTTAGTGATTGCTAAGGCGCGACGTCCTCGCACGTTCGTAGTCGGATCATCAAAGTCGACTTCCTCCAAAACGATAGCCACCATCTCATCGAAAGACGGGACACCTTTGCCTCTATCAAGTGGTATCAGATTTCCAGGTTGCTCGGTGAGATTTTACAATTTTTCATAGTTTAGATCGAGTCTGTTCTTCATACCTATAGTCCACAAAAAAAGCCAAAAAAATTAGGGTTAGTTCATCCTATCCGAACCAATCTGAGCCTTTGCATAATCTTTTCTGTATTTGCTTTGTTGAATTTGCGGTTGCATCGTGTGTCAAGTTGCTGGTCTTAGTGTCTAGTCCTTTAGAGTTTTGAGTTATGTTCACAGGTTGTCACGTCGCCACTGCCATATATCACCGCCGCATCATCATCATCGCTGCTGCCATATACCACCACCACACCAACTTCATCGTCGCTGCCATATACCACCACCACATATCCACTACCAATCTGAGTCCATATACGCCACCACATATCCACCGCCATCACGCCAATTCGAGTCCACCTGCAACATATATCTGCCACCAGTCCGAGTTCCACAAGATTCATCTCCGCCACCAGTCCGAGTTACACTAGATTCATCTCCGCCACCAGTCTGAGTTCCACCAGATTCATCTCCGCCACCACTCCGAGTCCAGTATTTGTTGCTTTGTTTTCGAGTTCCAGATCACGCGATACTTCGAGTCATGACCAAGTCGGACTCCCCAATTTCTGTGCTACCCGCAGAAGAAAAATAGTTCCAAACTCAAAAAAATAAGTCTAGAAAATTCTGGCTAGGCGGTTTTTAGACCATTTGTAGACTTTTTCGAAAAAAAATTGTTGCGGAGAAAAAAAAGAGGAAAAAAAGTGAAAAAAAGGAAAAAAATTCAGAGCGTGCTCCTCCCTTATTTACGTGCAGCGCCGTGATTTTGTTAGTGTTCTAGGCTCGCGTCTCTAGCACGGTCTAGCCTAGGACCAGCACAGTACCATCGTTGAGCATTTATTCAACTTTGCATCTCTGAATTGATTATTGCTAACCCTTTTTCCTACCATACTATAAGCCTTCCCAGCTCCACATACATCTACATCGTGCATTTGACTCTCCTTGTAATCGCTCTATCCAAGCTTTGAGAGTTTTGACTACATGGGTTGCCGATCACCACCTGCTGCTGAGTAAGAACTGGTAAGAATTTGAGATTTGCTTGATGGATTTGTGACACCCACCACCACCACCACTTGTTAGTAGTCTGTAGGATCCTATTGTGTTTTCTATTGCTGCTAACCATGCCAGGATCACAAGCCGACGAGATTGAGTGGGAGAACTTAACGAACAAGGAGCTTAATGATAAGTTTCAGCAAATGATGACTGAACAGGTGCAAGATGTGCTGAACAATTTTGAAGAGGCCATGGAGAACATCACTGTTCTTGAGAAGACATTTGAAACAAAGCTCGATAACAGATTTAATGAACTGCTTGCGCGTCTTCCACCACCCGCTGCACCTGCCACACCTCTGCAACAACAACAACTACTACTACCTCCACGTCGCGAAACAGCCCTCCGCCGAGCGAGTCGTGTCCTTCTTTGGCCTGGCCAAACTATTGGTGCTGTTGTTGATACTTCTGTGGCTCCTGCTGCTGATGCGGAGGATGATTATGCGGGAGATTACGAGGATGAGGTTGATAAAAATCAGAACTACGTGCAACCACCAGCACCACAACCACCAGGTCGTCCACATGCAAATAATCACAATGGTAGGGCTCTCCCTCAGGTACGAGATATGACCATCTTCCTAAACTTAAATTGAATATTCCACCATTTGAGGGTAGATATGTTCCTGATATATATCTTACTTGGGAGTTAGAAACTGAACAACGATTTACATGTTTACAATATCCTGAGGAGAGACGTGTTCCTGCTGCTGTTTGTGCTTTCACTAGATGTGCATGTGTTTGGTGGTCTGAACATTGTAAATTATATCCTATTCCAGCTACTTGGGTTTCTTTGAAAACTGCTATGCGTACTCATTCGGTTCCACCATATTATCAACGTGAATTAATTCAAAAATTGCAGCATTTAAAACAAGGAAAAAATTCTGTAGAAGAATATTATCAGGAATTACAAACTGGCATGATTAGATGTGGTATTGTTGAGGAGAATGAAGCTATGCTTGCGCGTTTTATGGGTGGAAGTGCAGGATCGACAGGCATTGGCGTGAACTAATTTTTCTGCAGGCCGATCTTCATCATGGACACGTGCATCCTCTACTTCCTTGCACCAAACCTCCATCGTGCCACCTCCACCGTGATACAAGAAAGCAGGCACAACCACCACTATCGCCAAGAGCACACTGTCGGGCTGCATAGAGCTCTTCTTCTTCCATGGCATCAACAGGGCACACAAGTGATATTATTTGTCGTCATTTGTAAGGGAAGAGGACATTTTATGAGAGAATGCAAATCTCGGTGTGTGATGATTGCTACGAGGATGGTGGGTATGAGTCCGCCAAATGACTATGATGAGGAGACTTTGGCTCTTATTACACATGAAGAACACGGTGGAGATGATTACGATCATGAGACACAATACATGGCTCTTGAAGATCTTGACAGGTATGAATGTTTAGTTGCTCAACGTGTTTTGAGTGTGCAGGTTACACAAGCTGAGCAAAATCAGAGGCATAATTTGTTCCATACAAAGGGAGTTGTGAAGGAATATTATGTTCGCGTCATCATAGATGGAGGGAGTTGCAACAACTTGGCTAGCATAGAGATGGTGGAGAAGCTATCTCTCACCACAAGACCACATCCACATCCTTACTACATCCAATGGTTCAACAACAGCGGCAAGGTTAAGGTAACACATACTGTTCGTGTGCATTTTAGTATCTCTACATATGTTGATTATGTTGATTGTGATGTGGTACCTATGCAAGCATGTTCCTTATTACTTGGTAGACCATGGCAATTTGATAAAAATTCTGTACACCATGGTAGAAATAATCAGTATACTCTTGTTCATAAGGATAGCCATATTACTTTTCTTCCTATGACTTCTGAATCCATTTTGAAAGATGATATTAATAGAGTTAATAAAGCAAAACAAGAGAAAAATAAGAGTGAAAATCATATTGTGGCAAAAGAATTTGAGAAACAAATGAAACCTAATAATAAACCATCTAGTGTTGCTTCTGAAATTAAATTCAAGAGTGCATGTTTACTTGCCCCAAAATCTGATATTGATGAGCTATATTTTAGCAAATCTGTTTGCTATGCTTTTGTGTGCAAAGAGGCATTATTTTCATTCGAGGATGTGCCTTCCTCTTTGCCCCCTGCTGTCACTAACATTTTGCAGGAGTTCGCTGACGTCTTCCCACAAGACGTGCCGCCGGGATTACCACATATTCGAGGGATTGTGCATCAAATTGACTTAATTCCCGGTGCGTCGCTACCCAACCGTCCACCATATCGTACCAATCCAGAGGAGATGAAAGAGATTATGCGTCAAGTACAGGAGCTGCTCGACAAAGGTTACATACGCGAATCTCTTAGTCCTTGTGTTGTTCCTATTATACTAGTGCCTAAAAAGGATGGTTCGTTGCGTATGTGTGTTGATTATAGAGGCATTAATAATATTACTATTCGTTATCATCATCGTATTCCTAGGCTAGATGATATGCTTGATGAATTGAGTGGCTCTACAATTTTCTCCAAAGTTGATTTGCGTAAAGGATACCATCAAATTCATATGAAATTGGGAGATGAATGGAAAACAGCATTTAAAACTAAGTTTGGTTTATATGAGTGGTTAGTCATGCCTTTTGGGTTAACTAATGCACCTAGTACTTTCATGAGACTAATGAACGAAGTTTTACGTGCTTTCATTGGACGATTTGTGTAGTCTATTTTGATGATATACGGATTTATAGCAGATCTTTGGAGGAACATTTGGAACATTTACGTGCTGTTTTTATTGCTCTACATGATGCACGTTTGTTTGGTAACCTTGGGAAGTGCACCTTCTACACCGGTCGAGTATCTTTTCTTGGCTATGTTGTTACTCCACAAGGAATTGAAGTTGATAAAGCCAAGATTGAAGCAATTGAGAGTTGGCTGCAGCCCAAAACGGGTGAGGAGTTTTCTTGGCCTTGCTGGATTCTATAGACGTTTTGTGAGAGATTTCAGCACCATTGTTGCACCTCTCAATGGGCTTACAAAGAAGGATGTGCCTTTTGTTTTGGGTGCCGCACAGGAAGAAGCCTTCACGGTATTGAAAGATAAGTTGACACATGCTCCTTTACTCCAACTTCCTGATTTCAATAAGACTTTTGAGCTTGAATGTGATGCTAGCAGAATTTGATTAGGAGGTGTGTTATTACAAGATGGCAGACCTGTTGCATACTTCTCTGAAAAATTGAGTGGGCCTAGTCTGAATTATTCTACTTATGATAAAGAATTATATGCTCTTTTTCGGACTTTAGAAACATGGCAACATTATTTATGGCCCAAAGAATTTGTTATACATTCTGATCATGAATCTTTGAAACATATTAAAAGTCAAGCTAAACTGAACCGTAGACATGCTAAATGGGTTGAATTCATTGAGACTTTCCCTTATGTCATTAAACACAAGAAGGGTAAAGAAAATGTTATTGTTGATGCATTGTCTCATCGCTATACTATGCTTTCACAACTTGACTTTAAAATATTTGGTTTGGAGACCATCAAAGATCAATATGTGCATGATGCTGAATTTAAAGATGTATTACAGAATTGTAAAGAAGGTAGAACATGGAACAAGTTCGTCGTTAACGATGGATTTGTGTTTCGTGCTAACAAGCTATGCATTCCAGCTAGCTCCGTTCGTCTTTTGTTGTTGCAGGAGGGGCATGGAGGAGGACTAATGGGACACTTTGGCGTCAAGAAGACGGAGGATATACTTGCTACACATTTCTTTTGGCCAAAGATGAGACGGGATGTTGAGCGTTTTGTTGCTTGCTGCAATACATGTCAAAAAGCCAAGTCACGACTCAATCCTCATGGTTTATATATGCCTTTGTCTGTACCTAGTGTTCCTTGGGAGGATATATCTATGGACTTTGTTTTAGGTTTACCTCGAACAACGAAGGGGAGGGATAGCATATTTGTTGTCGTGGATAGGTTCTCGAAAATGGCACACTTTATACCATGTCATAAAAGCAAGGATGTTGTTAATGTTGCCGATTTGTTCTTTCGTGAAATTATTCGCTTGCATGGTGTGCCAAATACTATTGTTTCAGATCATGATACTAAATTCCTTAGCCACTTTTGGAGATGTTTATGGGCTAAGTTGGGACTAAACTGCTTTTTAGTACTACTTATCACCCCCAAACTGATGGTCAAACTGAAGTAGTCAATAGAACATTGTCTACTATGCTTAGGGCTGTTTTGAAGAACAATAGGAAAATGTGGGAATAATGCTTGCCTCATATTGAATTTGCTTATAATCGTTCATTGCATTCTACTACTAAGATGTGCCCTTTTGAAATTGTGTATGGTTTCCTACAAGTGCACCTATTGATTTGTTGCCTCTTCCATCTTCGGAGAAGGTTAATTTTGATGATAAAGAACGTGTTGAATTGATTTTAAAAATGCATGAGCTAACTAAGGAAAACATTGAGCATATGAATGCTAAATATAAACTTGCTGGAGATAAGGGTAGAAAACATGTTGTGTTTGCACCTGGAGATCTTGTTTGGTTACATTTGCGTAAGGATAGATTTCCTAATTTGCACAAATCAAAGCTAATGCCACGTGATGATGGTCCTTTTAAGGTGTTAGAGAAAATAAATGATAATGCATATAAACTTGAGCTGCCTGCAGATTTTGGGGTTAGTTTCACTTTTAACATTGCAGATTTGAAGCCTTATTTGGGAGAGGAAGATGAGCTTTCGTCGAGGACGACTTCATTTCAAGAAGGGGAGGATGATGAGGACATTAATACCTTTGTTACACCCACAGCCCCTGCTGCTATACATACTGGACCAATCACTAGAGCTCGCGCACGCCAATTGAATTATCAGGTACTTTAGTTTCTTGGTAACGATTCTAATGTTCATGAGAATATGATGCTGCCTAAATTGGATACATTTGTTTTGCTTACAAATGAAGGGCCTAGCTTGGACAAGAAAGAGAACCTTGGAGCAAGTTCAAGCATGGAGATGATGGCATGCGCAAGGGGAACAAGAACGGAGTTACAAGTGATGATTCCAGGACTTTGAAGCCACCATAATGAGTGCATGAAGCCTTGGAAAAAATATACAAGATGCCACTTCATAAATTTCATCCAGAGGCTATTCTAGGTGCAGCGTCACCTTATTTTTAGGCCAGGCCCATGTAATTTCGAAATACTTGATTATAGGCAGTTTTTAGAGTCCGTATGTGTGGGGAAACAAGAGTTAGGGTTGGTTTCGGACCCCTCCTCCAAGGGCCACGAAACTCCCCCCTCTTTCCTCCATATATACAGCCCTTAGGGCATCGTTTAGACTTTGGGTTTTGTTTAGATTAAAGTTTTCCATAGCTGCAACTTCGCGTACTTCATTTGTGTTCAATGACCAGACAATGGCGTCACAGAACCCCACCTTTGATCAATAAAGCTTTCCTCTTATATTCGCAATATCCAGATTGCAATCTTAGTTTCTTGCTTGTTCTTCATTTGCCTGCAGGAAACAGACCTTCGTGGTCAGGTTGATCGTGCTCCAACGTGGTCAATAACCTCTCGGAGTTGGTTTAGCGATTGCTAAGGCACGACGTCCTCGCACGTTCGTAGTCGGATCGTCAAAGTCGACTTCCTCCAAAACGATAGCCACCATCTCATCGAAAGACAGGACACCTTTGCCTCTATCAGCAGAAGTACTTGTACCTGACCAATTCCATCGTCCCTAGATCCATGGACACCAGAAGATTCCACTCCAGCCTATCACAAAAAACAAAAATAGTTAGGAGTAGTCTACATAATACACAAAAGAGGTTCAAAGGCACAAAAAACCTAGAACATACATTATCAGCGCCGACGCCAGCGTCGTGACGGTTCATTTCATCCAAAATGTGCTCAGCATCCTTCTCATACCGACCGCATTTTTCTTCCTGTGAATGTCTCAACTGAGCATACGAAGACCGAACATTCGTCACTGCAATCTTCAGGCTTTCAATCACGCCACAATCAAAACTGTGAGCAGCAACAATATCTTCATCTCATGGGGCCATGGCCAACAGGGAAAAAATAGAAACTATCCTGAACCTGTCACCATAGGTTGGCAAATCTTAAGTCAACTTCAAAACCTTCAGAAGAAGCTCTCTCCTCGTGTTTTTTGTCTCCAACAAATGTATGTTTAGAAGAGCTTCTATTATCAAACATCTGTTGAGCCATGAAACCACGAGTAAGCGGCACCTCATCATCACAGGCAGGAAGCTGGCTACAGATAGGCTCATAAAACCTAGCATGAGTGCTAGGCGCCGCATCAGAGCTGCCACATACAACTGCAACAGGACGGTTGTACAAATATCACCTGAAGCCTTCCGGTGCAAAAAAAGACAAGAAGCAAAGAGAAGTACACATGTGAGTACTAGAAAAGTTCAGATTTATAATGGCTGCACCTTTTTTTTTTAAATCTGATATTAAAACTCAGATGCACTAACCGCAGCTTCCCAAATTTGTAAGTTTCCAAGTAACTCTTTCCCTTGACAAGCACATCCTCATTGTATAACTTCATCAGGTCCTTGGTCGTCAGGTATGACGCACGTGGCGTCAACGTGTGCATAACTGAAAATTTGTGAAGCTTCCAGCAGTCAAGATACATAATCAGGGGGACAATGGCACAACCCTCTGCACAATTCTGCTTGTTGCCTTCTGTTTGCCACCTCACCACAGCTGCCTGCAACTCATCAACAACAAGCTGGCAAAAGTCCATCTGCGCCATAGCCGCATAATCCATGTTCTCTAGCATTGCAGAAACTCTACCCAAACGAAGTGCATGCCCGGGGCACAGCAAATTCTGGTAAAGTATCAGGAAGAACACCTTCACAACAAGGTCAACAGTCACATCATCATCTTCCTCCATCAACACCTTCAACTTCTCAAGTAAGTCCTTGACACCTATATTTTTTGAATGGTCAAAGCCAAGCTCATCCTCGAGGGTAGTCAACGAGTCATCATGGCCGCTGGCAGCAGGCATGGGTGCAATGTGAAATCCCATAGGTAAATCAAAAATGTGATGAACTGCATCACGATTGATTCGAAGAACCCTGCCATTCCCAAAGTCCATTATCATGGTGGCAGGGTCAATCACTCCCATCAGATAGCACATAAGAATGCGCGACACATTTTTCTTTACTGTCAGTTCAAAGACAACACCGAATCCACCATCCCGAACACGGCTGAAGTGTGCCTCTTTCAACAAAGCAGCAGCCTTGCAAACAGTGGGAAGCGACAAACATACAGTCTTGTTAAATCGAGAATCATCTCCCTCGGCATCATATTCAGTTGCATTGCTCTTACTAGACTTCTTCCTCTGTATATCGGGAAATGTAGTCCACATTAGAAGATTAGCCATAAAAAAAGATAGAGAAAACACAGATAGAGTAAAAATGAAGGAAACAAATGCAGTCCACTTCAACAAACCTTTGGAACAACATCCGCCTCCTCGCCGGAGTCAGCACAAACATCTTCATCGACATCATCACGGGCACGCTTGGGTAGACTCTTAGATGAACCACAGTCTTTGCGTCTACCAGTATGAACATCCCTCACAAAATCAGCAAGCACAAATTCGTCATCATCAGAGTTCGGACATTCAGTGACATGTAGTCGCTTGCGCTGAGGATCCTTTCCACCAGCTTCAGCAGTTCTCCTGCCAGGATTCTTGTTCATGCCAGCAACATGTGGACTCCGCCGAGGTGTACTACCTTCCTCAGCAATAGTACTCAGCCTCTTCTTCTGCAAAGCAGGCTGCTTCACCTTGGGAAATTTGGCACCATCTGCAGCTATCCTCTGCTTCTCCTTCTCCGCAAACTCTTTTGGGTCACATTCAAACCTCAACTTCTTCTTGCTTTGCTTCAACTCATATTCACAAAGCTGTTCCGAGACCATTCAATCCTATGCAACTTCCTCTGTACCATCAACAGACTGCGATTGTGTTCCAGACAAGATGGGACATCTCTGGTCAAAGCTCACACCAACATTACCCTCTGCAAAATAATGGTCAATCAATTGAGGAACCTCCTCAAACCCAGGTGCCCCAGCATGGAAAACAGACACTGCGTCAAAATGAAGTTTGACTATGGTGTTTAAAAAGTGCATAAAAAACAAATGCACTACACTTAGACATATAAATGCAGTGCTCGAATCATAAGCTAAAAATAAAAATTAATGCATTGTACAAAAAACTTGAATAAAACAACAATGTAGTTCACACATACATATAGTGGAGTTCACATATACAAATAAATGCAGTGCTGCATACACTAACTTCACATTTGTTCCCAACAAAATGCCGGACTAGATACAGCAAGGCAACGCCAATTTGTACAACATCAAGTAACCAGCATACAAAAAATAAACAAAGCATTCACATACCAGAAGGAGGGGCCACACTTATGGGAGAAGATTCAATCGGCGAATTCACTTGATGTCCTCCCTCGCCACCATGATCCTTATCACCAGGACAACGAGAGCCAATTGGTGTATCATTATGAGCACTGCAATCACCTACTGGATTTTAAAAAAACCAGAAACATAAATTACAAAACATCACATGACAAAATAATGCAAACGAACGCTGACAACTAATAGAGCATAAACAAATATGCAGGATGAATTAGGAAACTAGATAAACATCAAAAAAAATAAAGCCAAAAATAAGCACTCCACATACCCTGAAATCCTCCTCCCGATCTGCTTGGCGAAGACATGGCGTTTTCCTGTAGCACAAGGACGAAGTGACAGATATAAGCAACAAAATTGGCGAAATCTGACAAAACCCTAGATCCACCTTGCTCTGCCTACAGAGCACACACGAGTATCGACTTCAAATTGAGATAAAATCGCCTGCCTATGGAAAAATTACACAAGCAGAAACAGCAACAGCAACTACGAGAATCACAAAACTAGACGAGGGGACGATCAAGACCGAGGCCAAGGGGAACGTACCACAAAAAAGGGGATGAGCGCCATGGGGCAGCGGGGGGGGCGGCGGCGATGGGAACGAACAGGAAAGGGCTGCGGGAGGGCAACGGGAAGGGGTCGCCGAGCAGACGGCAACGCGGAATGCAGGAATAAGGACTTCTTGAGGGCGGCGGTTCCTCGGGCGACGGCGGTTGCTGCGGGCGACGGCGGTTTTGCTCGAGGGAGAGATGCCTCGGAAGAAACTGCAAGAGAGGAGAGGGGATTGTTCTCGGTCTTTCTTCCTATCTGCGGAGCGGTGGGATCGGCTGGGAGGGACACGTAGGAGGCCCGCGTGTGGCAAAGGGTCACATAAAACGGGCCGGCCCAAAAACGGCCTGGCTAAAATAAGACAGACTACATCAAAACGCACATGATGCAGCTCTCTTTGAAGAACAATGAAGTTCAGACGGTAAAACAAAATAAAATACATGCAGTTCATAAAAAGTTAAAATCAAAAACAACGCGCGTGTTAAGAAAACGCATCTGAAAAAAGTGTACCTTCAAATAAGTGCCACAACAAAAAGGGGCCCACCCCCCCCCCCTACCCCTCCCGTACCAGGGACTATAGTAAGTACACGCAAAAATAGATGCAGTACGCAGCTCTAGAAAAATGCAATGCATTTGGTTACACGAAGCAGTACGGTATAGAAATCCAGTTCCGGATTACCCATATGAATAAATACACGGTCTAGTCCACAGCGAAAAACTCATAAAATTGCGGAATACATTGCATTTTTTCAGGGGCTGCAGCAAGGACACGCAAAAAAAAGTGAAGTACGCACGTGTAGACAAAATGCAGTTCTCTTTCATAGATGATGCAGTGTAGAACGATAACCAATGCAGTTCCGTTAACACGCAGGATACATATAAACGTGACAAATGCCCGTTCGCACAGAAAGTGGTGGTTAAAAAAATTACTGATCAAAACCACGTTCGCATACAACCACCCAATCCGAGCGGTTCCATCGCCACAAGCCCACGATCACAGATGCAACACCAACCCACGATCTGCACAACCGCATCGTCAGCGAGATCGTGCAGTTCATCCGATCCGGCCATCCCACCCCGCACCCTCCCCTTAAATTCAGACCCCTGCCAAAGGCCTTCTCATCCACAACAACAAAAGTATCCATTATGCTGCCACCAAATCGCTCCATCACATCGATCTCCACAGAAAACACCAAGCCCTACTATCGGCGATGGCGTTCACCGACAATTACAAGGGCGTGGAGGCCCACGGAAACACCAAGTTGCACGTCATCCACACCAATGACAAGAAGCAGATGGCGATCTCCCTCGCTCAGTACGAGCGCCACCTCAGCCTCCAGCACCACAAGATCGTCGGCATTGATCTCGAGTACAACAACAAGCCTGAAGCGATGCAGAAACCCGCCCTCTGCCACTCTCCGTCGGCAAGACTCAGCCGGTGCTGCTCTTCCAACTGAACGCCGCTGAAAGGTGCACCATCTTTGACAACTTCCTCGCCGACCCCAGGTACACCTTAGCAGGCTTCTCCATCGACGGCGACAAAACCAGGCTAGAGCACATCAACCTGGAGGTCGCCAACTTCGTCGACATCCACAAGGAGTGGAGGGTGCCCGAGGCAACCAAGGAGTTGGACTCCCTTGGAGACGTCTCCGGCATGCTCATCGACGACTACTACAGCAACACGAAGAAGAAGATCATCGACGATGAACACAAGCGATGGGCCACCCTCCCTCTGTCCATGAGGCACATCGAGTACGCGGCAAAGGACGCCTACGCAGCGTACGAGATATGGAACCGCATCATCCTCACCCAGGACGGGCTTCGCTGTGCAAAGCTGGAGAAGGAGGAGCCCCCCAAGAAGCACGCCAGGAGCAGCTGGGGATGGGGAGATGCTAACTGGTGAAAAAGAAGATGGTGCCGGCCAAGAGCCAACAATGCTAGCGTCATTTAGAATTATCATCAAATTTGCTTTATGTTGTTTGCTTATGTATCGTTAGTTTGCTTGTGATCATTTGCTTTTACTGAACTTAGTTTGCTTGTCATGCAGAATCGCTTGTAATGATGAACTTTGATTATGTTAGATTGCTTTCTGTTGAACTTAGTTTGCTGATGATGAACTTGTCGTACAGAATGCTTGTGATAATTTGTTTTGTGTTGTTTGCTTATGTATCATTAGATACGAGCAGTGCACAAAACGGACGAAGATGCAGTGTGCAAATAGGACGCATGCAGTGCAAAATGTGTATGAATGCAGTACAGTTTCTTTCGAATGAAGTTTACACATACCCAACAAAGCAGTGCACGCCCCTAATTTTGAAAAAAGAATACATAAGAGCAAAAACACAAAAATAAAAATGCGACCTATATATGTAGTGCGGAATATGTGAACATGCAGTACAGAAACATAATCAATGCAGTGCATAGATGATTTACTAAGCAGTGCACGCCCCTACATTTGAAAAAAGAATACATAAGAGCAAAAACACGAAAACAAAATGAGAACTGTACATGTAGTACGGAATGTGTGCACATGCAGTACAAAACCCTGATCAATGCAGTGCACAGATGATTTACTAAGCAGTGCACGCCCCTACATTGGAAAAAATACATGAGAGAAAATATTAAAAAAATTGACCGCCCAGGTGCAACCGGCCCCAGCCAGTCTCGTAGTAGATCTACACCCACAGCAGGCGAGTCGTTCTGAGCCACGATGAATGGGGTCGGGCACACATGGGCCCACAGGTCAGAGAGCATAGAGCAGCGAGCGCCGTGTATAAGCGCCCAAATAAGTAACCAGAGGAGTTCGTTACGGCTGCCTGCCACGCTTATAAACAGGTTGGCGCGCATATACGTAGGCGAGTGGGACTAAACATTAGGCACACAACGCACCGAACCAGCCGTGCTCACAGGCCGACTTGGGCCCAATGCGTCTTCACTCCCCGAACACGGGCCCAACAGACAAAAGAGAGGCCACTAAAAATTAAAAAAATCACACATACCACTCCACAAACACAGGCCCAACCACGCGTTCCGCAGTTCGTCGTGATATGACAATGCAGTTCGCTAGTCTCAAGTAAGCAGTCCTGTTGCTTCTCAAATGCATTCGCGTACACTGAATCAGAACCAATCCACCACCTAACACCAACCACAACATTTATTACTTTCGTTTCTCAATTGGTTGCATAAAAACGTATCCATTCATGCTCCAGACTAACACAACTCCTCCCCCTGTTCCTCTTTTTCTTCAAATCGTAGATCTAGGGTTCGTCCCATCCCCAGCTCTTCTCTGAAATTCCACTGGACCCGCCATGGAATGTAAGTGCGGGTGTTTGGCAAGGATGGCGCCGGTAGCGGACACATGCGTGTACGCAGAAGGTCTAGAGCTCACCAACACCGAGTGGGGCAGCATGCTCGGGTGCCTGATGATACCCAACAGGGGGTTTCGGGCGCCATTTCTTCATCGCCTCACAACCGCAGATCTGCAGGAAAGTTGGGTATGTTTTTTCCCTCACAAATTTTGACATAATCTAGGCTGCAAATCCACATCTGAATATATAGTTCAATCAATTTGTTCAGTAGTGTCAACAAATACAAAACAGAATTTGTATTATTGTTCAAATTTGTTAGCTATTAAGACTAGATGCGTCCACCTATTTTTCTTCAGTACCACACCAGGTATCGACACTAGTTAGATCAGAACCCCATCACACGAACAAAAAAGAGGGTCAGTAGATCAGCATTGCAGTTCTCTTAACATGATGGCGAAGTACACTGTAACTGACCTTGCAGTACAAGCATGTTGCAGTATAATATATATCCTAGTAAAACTAGAGGTTAATTCCATATATAAGTTTGTTCATACATTGCAACTACTTTAGAAAATAGTAGTCATATATATGTAAGTATTTAAGTCAACATAAACAGATCATCCTAAGTATAAAGAAAAACATTTGTTGTTTACTTATAAAATTATTTTTCCACCCATTCCAAAATGCAGAAACTACCATCCACAATAAAATTTCCTTCTCCAAGTTCAGGGAAGGTTTACTTTGGAGACACAACACAAGAATGGGTATGCAGACATGCAAGCTGACTACCACATCAAATCTGAAGACTACATCAACATAACTACTGGTTGGAAAGATTTTGTCTCCAAGAATGGCTTTGAGGTCGTAGAAATGGCCATGGTGTTTTTCTACAAAGAAGAAGACTCCCTCAAGTTTACAATATTTGCACTCTAGGCTGTCTAATATGAAGCAAGCCATCAGTGGCATATTTCTAATGCTTTGCTTATGTTGTATGCTTTTAAAATTATGTCCATCAAACACTTTGAATGATGCCTATTTAAAGTATGCAACCTCAACTACATCATTTTATCACCCTTTTTAGACAAGTTGCTGCTGGCAGTAATGCAGTTCTCTCAAACACATAGTGTTGTCCTAAATATATATAAAAGTAGTCCTCTGAACAGTAACAATGAAATGAGAATGGTCGAAACTTTGGAGGTAACATATGATGTTCAAAAGAATTCTCATAGTATGCAGTTCAAAAAAAATGTTATAGTAACTATTCAGCTAACACAAGCATATAATGACCATCTATTCTAATAGCAGAATAGAACATTAACCATACTGCTAATGTAGTACGAAAGTGCATATTATGCAGTCCTCTAGAACACAGAATGTAGTTTAAGAATAGAGAAATCTCATAAGCTGCCATAACCACTGTAATGCAGCTACAACGAAGTACACTACTAACGAAAATGCAATGTACTACAACGTATGCCACAACTAAAACAAATAAAATTAAAGTAGTAGAAATCCAGACATGTGGTAGACTAACAGAGGTGCCAATTCACTCGCACTTCCATAACTCGCCTAAAAATTGTCCAACCACTAAACTATCGAAAAATACCCCCGCAAAAAATGAAATGGAAGACACGGCAACTGGACGAACAACATCAGCTTTCATTTAAAAATTTCAATTCAAAAAAAGATGATTATACCCGTAATACAATGAATTCCAACCTATAGCAATAGTAATTACAAGATTCAAACATGCATAGACGCACAAAATCCAAAAATTCAACAAGAACAGAGGAGCGGACGAAGCTCACCCGCCCACACAATCAAATTCATAGGAATTGAAAACTAACTCCTAAAAATTAACAAACTGTAGAGTGAACAGACCGATTAAAACAAACGCAATCAAAAATTTCCTACTAACAAACTGCATCCGAGCACAAAAAAGTCGCATCCGACGTGAACACGAACGAACAGAGAAAGCTCGTCCGCCAAATCGCTCGATTTGCAAGCACTCTAGTAGATTTTCCTGTAAATTAGAAAGAATAAAGGTGAAATGAGATGTAGAGACAAACTAAATCATCCCGCAACATACGATTCCACACAAAAAACGCGGGCGAACCACTAGAAAATGAAGCAGTTCTCCCGTGAAGCATTGCAGTGCCCAACGTAAAGACGATGCAGTTCGCTTCTGTTGAGCGTCCAATGCGGAAGTGTTAGCATAATAACTATTCTGCTAATATTATTTATATTATATATATATGAGATTAGAAAAAAAATGGAGCACCTTGTGCACATCCATAATGGGGCCATTCTTGATAAATCTATGTCAAAAGTCAAACTTTGGCATATGATCAAATATTGTTGCATATGTAAAAATTCAAACTTTGACATATGATCAAACTTTGATACATTATCAAATGTTGCATATGTCAAAATTCAAACTTTGGCATATGATATCTAGCTAGCGAGCTAATTCATCTAACATTAATATATCTGTTGGGGAACGTTGCAGAAAATAAAAAAATTCCTACGGTTTCACCAAGATCAATCTATGAGTTCATCTAGCAACGAGTGAGAGGAGTGCATCTACATACCCTTGTAGATCGAGCGGAAGCGTTCAAGGGAACGAGGTTGAGGGAGTCGTACTCATCATGATCCAAATCACCGGAGATCCTAGCGCCGAACGGACGGCACCTCCGCGTTCAACACACGTACGGTCAGCGTGACGTCTCCTCCTTCTTGATCCAGCAAGGGGAAGGAGAGGTTGATGAAGATCCAGCAACCTGACGGCGTGGTGGTGGATCGGCGAGGATCCCGGCAGGGCCGCCAAGCGTCTGCGGGAGGGAGAGGTGTAGCAAGGGGGAAGGGAGGCACCAAGTGCCAGGGTGCGGCTGCCCTCCCTCACCCCTCTATATATAGGGTCCCCAGGGGGCGCCGGCCCTAGGAGATGGGATCTCCTAGGGGGGCGCCGGCCAATGGGGTGCCTTGCCCCCCAAGGCAAGTGGAGGCGCCCCCTCCCCTAGGGTTCCCAACCCTAGGCGCAGGGGGGGGGCACCAGCCCACCAAGGGCTGGTTCCCCTCCCACTTCAGCCCACGAGGCCCTCCGGGATAGGTGGCCCCACCCAGTGGACCCACTGGACCTTTCCGGTGGTCCGGGTACAATATCGGTGACCCCCGAAACTTTCCCGACGGCCGAAACTCGACTTCCCATATATAATTATTTACCTCCGGACCATTCCGGAACTCCTCGTGACGTCCGGGATCTCATCTGGGACTCCGAACAACTTTCGGTTTGCTGCATACTAATATCTCTACAACCCTAGCGTCACCAAACCTTAAGTGTGTAGACCCTACGGGTTCGGGAGACACGTAGACATGACCGAGACGGCTCTCCGGTCAATAACCAACAGCGGGATTTGGATACCCATGTTGGCTCCCACATGCTCCTTGATGATCTCATCGGATGAACCACGATGTCGAGGATTCAAGCAACCCCGTATACAATTCCCTTTGTCAATCGGTATGTTACTTGCCCGAGATTTGATCGTCGGTATCCCAATACCTCGTTCAATCTCGTTACCGGCAAGTCACTTTACTCGTACCGTAATGCATGATCCCATTACCAGACACTTGGTCACTTTGAGCTCATTATGATGATGCATTAGCCAGTGGGCCTAGAGATACCTCTCCGTCATACGGAGTGACAAATCCCAGTCTCGATCCGTGTCAACCCAACAGATACTTTCGGAGATGCCCATAGTATAACTTTATAGTCACCCAGTTACGTTGTGACGTTTGGTACACCCAAAGCACTCATGCGGTATCCGGGAGTTACATGATCTCATGGTCTAAGGAAAAGATACTTGACATTGGAAAAGCTCTAGCAAACGAACTACACGATCTTGTGCTATGCTTAGGATTGGGTCTTGTCCATCACTTCATTCTCCTATTGATGTGATCTGGTTATCAATGACATCCAATGTCCATAGTCACGAAACCATGACTATCTGTTAATCAACGGGCTAGTCAACTAGAGGCTCACTAGGGACATATTGTGGTCTAAGTATTCACACATGTATTACGATTTCCGGATAACACAATTATAGCATGAATAAAAGACAATTATCATGAACAAGGAAATATAATAATAATCCTTTTATTATTGCCTCTAGGGCATATTTCCAACAGTCTCCCACTTGCACTAGAGTCAATAATCTAGTTACATTGTGATGAATCGAACACCCATAGAGTTACGGTGTTGATCATGTTTTGCTCATGGAAGAGGTTTAGTCAGCGGATCTGCGACATTCAGATCCGTATGTAATTTGCAAATATCTATGTCTCCATCTTGAACATTTTCACGGATGGAGTTGAAATGGCGCTTGATGTGCTCGGTCTTCTTGTGAAAACTGGGCTCCTTGGCAAGGGTAATAGCTCGGTGTTGTCACGAGAGAGTGATTGGACTGGCGCATTGGGTATGACTCTAGGTCGGTTATGAACTCATTCATCCATATTGCTTCATCGCTGCCTCCGAGGCTGCCATGTACTCCGCTTCACATGTAGATCCCGCCACGATGCTCGCTTGCAAGCGCACTACCGGTGACTGCTCCACGATTCAACATATACACGTATCCGGTTTGTGACTTAGAGTCCAGATCTGTGTCGAAGCTAGCATCGACGTAACTCTTTACGATGAGCTCTTCGTCACCTCCATAAACGAGAAACATATCCTTAGTCCTTTTCAGGTACTTCAGGATATTCTTGAACGCTGTCCAGTGTTCCTTGCCGGGATTACTTTGGTACTTTCCTACCAAACTTACGGCAAGGCTTACATCAGGTATGGTACACAGCATGGCATACATAATAGATCCTATGGCTGAGGCATAGGGGATGACACTCGTCTCTTCTATATCTTCTGCCGTGGTCGGGAATTGAGCCAAGCTCAATCTCACACCTTGCAACACATGCAAGAACCCTTTCTTGGACTGATCCATATTGAACTTCTTCAATATCTTATCAAGGTATGTGATTTGTGAAAGACCTATGAGGCGTCTTGATCTATCCCTATAGATCTTGATGCCTAATATGTAAGCAACTTCTCCAAGGTCCTTCATTGAAAAACACTTATTCAAGTAGGCCTTAATGCTGTCCAAAAGTTCTATATCATTTCCCATCAAGAGTATGTCATCTACATATAATATGAGAAATGCTACAGCGCTCCCACTCACTTTCTTGTAAACGCAGGCTTCTCCATAAGTCTGCATAAACCCAAACGCTTTGATCATCTCATCAAAGCGAATGTTCCAACTCCGAGATGCTTGCACCAGCCCATAAATGGATCGCTGGAGCTTGCACACCTTGTTAGCATTCTTAGGATCGACAAAACCTTCCGGCTGCATCATATACAGTTCTTCCTTAAGATAGCCGTTAAGGAATGCCGTTTTGACGTCCATCTGCCATATTTCATAATCATAGTATGCGGCAATTGCTAACATGATTCGGATGGACTTCAGCTTCGCTACGGGAGAGAAAGTCTCATCATAGTCAACCCCTTGAACTTGTCAATTACCCTTAGCGACAAGTCGAGCTTTATAGATGGTAACATTACCATCCGCGTCCGTCTTCTTCTTAAAGATCCATTTGTTTTCTATCGCTCGCCGATCATCGGGCAAGTCTGTCAAAGTCCATACTTTGTTTTCATACATGGATCCTATCTCGGATTGCATGGCTTCAAGCCATTTGTTGGAATCTGGGCCCGCCATCGCTTCTTCATAGTTCAAGGTTCACCATTGTCTAACAACATGATTTCCGGGACAGGGTTGTCATACCACTCTGGTGTGGAGCGTGTCCTTGTGGACCTCTGAAGTTCGAAGAGCAACTTGATCCGAAGTACATTGATCATCATCATTAATTTCCTCTCCGGTCGGTGTAGGCACCACAGGAACATTTTCCTGAGCTGCACTACTTTCCGGTTCAAGAGGTAGTACTTCATGGAGTTCTACTTTCCTCCCACTTACTCCTTTCGAGAGAAACTCTTTCTCCAGAAAGGATCCGTTCTTGGCAACAAAGATCTTGCCTTCGGATCTAAGGTAGAGGTATACCCAATGGTTTCCTTGGGGTATCCTATGAAGACGCATTTTTCCGACTTGGGTTCAAGCTTTTCAGGTTGAAGTTTCTTGACATAAGCATCGCATCCCCAAACTTTTAGAAATGACAGCTTAGGTTTCTTCCCAAACCATAATTCATACGGTGTCGTCTCAACGGATTTAGACGGAGCCCTATTTAAAGTGAATGTAGCTGTCTCTAGTGCGAATCCCCAAAATGATAGCGGTAAATCGGTAAGAGACATCATAGATCGCACCATATCCAATAGAGTGCGATTATGATGTTCGGACACACCGTTACGTTGAGGTGTTCCAGCGGCGTGAGTTGTGAAATGATTCCACATTTCCTTAAGTGTGTTCCAAATTCGTGACTTAAATATTCTCCTCCACGATCGATCGTAGAACTTTATCTTTCGGTCACGTTGATTCTCTACCTCATTCTGAAATTCCTTGAACTTTTCAAAGGTCTCGGACTTGTGTTTCATCAAGTAGACATACCCATATCTACTCAAGTCGTCGGTGAGAGTGAGAACATAACGATATCCTCCATGAGCCTCAACGCTCATTGGACCGCACACATCGGTATGTATGATTTCCAATAAGTTGGTTGCTCGCTCCATTGTTCCGAGAACGGAGTCTTGGTATTTTGCCCATGAGGCATGGTTCGCATGTGTCAAATGATTCATAATCGAGAGACTCTAAAGTCCATCAGCATGGAGCTTCTTCATGCGCTTGACACCAATGTGACCAAAGGCGGCGATTACCACAAGTATGTGGGACTATCGTTATCAACTTTACATCTTTTGGTATTCACACTATGAATATGTGTAACATCACGTCCGAGATTCATTAAGAATAAACCATTGACCATCAGGGCATGACCATAAAACATATCTCTCATATAAATAGAACAACCATTATTCTCGGATTTAAATGAGTAGCCATCTCGTATTAAACGATATCCAGATACAATGTTCATGCTCAAACTTGGCACTAAATAACAATTATTGAGGTTTAAAACTAATCCCGTAGGTAAATGTAGAGGTAGCATGCCGACGGCGATCACATCGACCTTGGAACCATTCCGACGCGCATCGTCACCTCGTCCTTCGCCAGTCTCCGCTTATTCCGCAGCTCCTGCTTTGAGTTACAAATATGAGCAACGACACCGGTATCAAATACCCAGGAGCCACTATGAGCACTGGTAAGGTACACATCAATTACATGTATATCACATATACCTTTAGTGTTGCCGGCCTTCTTGTCCGCTAAGTATTTGGGGCAGTTCCGCTTCCAGTGACCCTTCCCTTTGCAATAAAAGCACTCAGTCTCAGGCTTGGGTCCATTCTTTGACTTCTTCCCGGCAACTGGCTTACCGGGCGCGGCAACATCCTTGTCGTCCTTCTTGAAGTTCTTCTTACCCTTGCCTTTCTTGAACTTGGTGGTTTTATTGACCATCAACACTTGATGTTCCTTTTTGATTTCTACCTCTGCTGACTTCAGCATTGAAAATACTTCAGAATAGTTTTCACCATCCCCGCATATTGTAATTCATCACAAAGCTCTTGTAGCTCGGTGGGAGCGATCAAGGATTTTGTCAATGACCGCCTCGTCCGGAGGTTAATATCCAGCTAGGACAAAGCGGTTGTGCAACCCAGACATTTTGAGTATGTGCTCACCGACGAACTATTTTCTCCATCTTACAACTATAGAACTTGTCGGAGACTTCATATCTCTCGACCGGGCGTGAGCTTGGAAAACCATTTTCAGCTCCTCGAACATCTCATATGCTCCGTGTTGCTCAAAACGCTTTTGGAGCCCGGTTCTAAGTTGTAAAGCATGCCGCCCGAGCGAGGGAGTAATCATCAAGACGTGAATGCCAGCGTTCATAACGTCTTGGTTCTCTCGATGGGTGCTTCACCTAGCGGTCCTTCTAGGACATATGCTTTCTTGGCAGCTATGAGGATGATCCTCGGGTTCCGGACCCAGTCCGTATAGTTGCTGCCATCATCTTTCAGCTTGGTTTTCTCTAGGAACGCGTTGAAGTTCATGTTGACATGAGCGTTGGCCATTTGATCTACAAGACATTTTTGCAAAGATTTTAGACTAAGTTCTAAGTTCATGATAATTAAGTTCATCTAATCAAATTATTTAATGAACTCCCACTCAGATTAGACATCCCTCTAGTCATCTAAGTGTTACATGATCCGAGTCGACTAGGCCGTGTCTGATCATCATGTGAGACGGACTAGTCATCATCGGTGAACATTTCCATGTTGATCGTATCTTCCATACGACTCATGTTCGACCTTTCGGTCTCTGTGTTCCGAGGCCATGTCTGTACATGCTAGGCTCGTCAAGTTAACCTAAGTGTTTTGCATGTGTAGATCTGTCTTACACCCGTTGTATGTGAACGTTAGAATCTATCACACCCGATCATCACGTGCTACTTTGAAACAACGAACTGTCGCAACGGCGCACAGTTAGGGGGAACACTTTCTTGAAATTATAATGAGGGATCATCTTATTTACTACCGTCATTCTAAGTAAACAAGATGCAAAAACATGATAAACATTACATGCAATCAAATAGTAGTGACATGATATGGCCAATATCATATAGCTCCTTTGATCTCCATCTTCGGGGCTCCATGATAATCTTCGTCACCGGCATGACACCATGATCTCCATCATCATGATCTCCATCATCGTGTCTCCATGAAATTTCTCGCCAACTATTACTTCTACTACTATAGCTAACGATTTAGCAATAAAGTAAAGTAATTACATGGCGTTAAATCATTGACACGCAGGTCATACAATAATTAAGACAACTCCTATGGCTCCTGCCGGTTGTCATACTCATCGACATGCAAGTCGTGATTCCTATTACAAGAACATGATCTCATACATCACAATATATCATTCATCATTCATCACAACTTTTGGCCATATCACATCACAAAGCAATTGCTGCAAAAACAAGTTAGGCGTCCTCTAATTGTTGTTGCATCTTTTACGTGGCTGCAATAGGGTTCTAGCGAGAACGTTTTCTTACCTCTGAAAAAACCACAACGTGATTTGTCAACTTCTATTTACCCTTCATAAGGACCCTTTTCATCGAATCCGCTCCAACTAAAGTGGGAGAGCAGACACCGCTAGCCACCTTATGCAACTAGTGCATGTCGATCGGTGGAACCTGTCTCACGTAAGCGTACGTGTAAGGTCGGTCTGGGCCGCTTCATCCCACAATACCGCTGAAGCAAAATAAGACTAGTAGTGGCAAGAAAGTTGACAACATCTACGCCCACAACAGATTTGTGTTCTACTCGTGCAAAGAGAACTACGCATAGACCTAGCTCATGATGCCACTGCTGGGGAACGTTGCAGAAAATAAAAAATTTCCTACGGTTTCACCAAGATCAATCTAAGAGTTCATCTAGCAATGAGTGAGAGGAGTGCATCTACATACCCTTGTAGATCGAGCGGAAGCGTTCAAGGGAACGAGGTTGAGGGAGTCATACTCGTCGTGATCCAAATCACCGGAGATCCTAGCGCCGAACGGACGGTACCTCCGCGTTCAACACACGTACGGTCAGCGTGACGTCTCCTCCTTCTTGATCCAGCAAGGGGGGAGGAGAGGTTGATGAAGATCCAGCAGCACGACGGCGTGGTGGTGGATGCGGCAGGGATCCCGGCAGGGCTTTGCCAAGCGTCTGCGGGAGGGAGAGGTGTAGCAAGGGGGAAGGGAGGCTCCAAGTGCCAGGGTGCGGCTGCCCTCCCTCCCCCCCTCTATATATAGGGTCCCCAGGGGGCGCCGGCCCTAGGAGATGGGATCTCCTAGGGGGGCGGCGGCCAAGAGGGGTGCCTTGCCCCCCAAGGCAAGTGGAGGCGCCCCCTCCCCTAGGGTTCCCAACCCTAGGCGCAGGGGGGGGCACCAGCCCACCAGGGGCTGGTTCCCCTCCCACTTCAGCCCACGGGGCCCTCTAGGATAGGTGGCCGCACCCGGTGGACCCCCGGGACCTTTCCGGTGGTCCCGGTACAATATCGGTGACCCCCGAAACTTTCCCGACGGCCGAAACTCGACTTCCCATATATAATTCTTTACCTCCGGACCATTCCGGAACTCCTCGTGACGTCCGGGATCTCATCCAGGACTCCGAAAAACTTTCGGTTTGCTGCATACTAATATCTCTACAACCCTAGCGTCACCGAACCTTAAGTGTGTAGACCCTTCGGGTTCGGGAGACACGTAGACATGACCGAGACGGCTCTCCGATCAATAACCAACAGCGGGATCTGGATACCCATGTTGGCTCCCACATGCTCCTCGATGATCTCATCGGATGAACCACGATGTCGAGGATTCAAGCAACCCCTTATACAATTCCCTTTGTCAATCGGTATGTTACTTGCCCGAGATTCGATCGTCGGTATCCCAATACCTCGTTCAATCTCGTTACCGGCAAGTCACTTTACTCGTACCTTAATGCATGATCCGTGACGGACACTTGGTCACTTTGAGCTCATTATGATGATGCATTACCGAGTGGGCCCAGAGATACCTCTCCGTCATGCGGAGTGACAAATCCAAGTCTCGATCCGTGTCAACCCAACAGATACTTTCGGAGATACCCGTATTATACCTTTATAGTCACCCAGTTACGTTTGACGTTTGGTACACCCAAAGCACTCATACGGTATCCGGGAGTTACACGATCTCATGGTCTAAGGAAAAGATACTTGACATTGGAAAAGCTCTAGCAAACAAACTACACGATCTTGTGCTATGCTTAGGATTGGGTCTTGTCCATCACATCATTCTCCTAATGATGTGATCTCGTTATCAATGACATCCAATGTCCATAGTTAGGAAACCATGACTATCTGTTGATCAACGGGCTAGTCAACTAGAGGCTCACTAGGGACATATTGTGGTCTAAGTATTCACACATGTATTACGATTTCCGGATAACACAATTATAGAATGAATAGAAGACAATTATCATGAACAAGGAAATATAATAATAATCCTTTTATTATTGCCTCTAGGGCATATTTCCAAAAATATCTATACCTATACCTATACTAATTAGTGACTCCCAAGAAATTACCACGTTAATCAGATTTTACAAACCATACATCTAACGATGGGACCAAGTTATTACGGTCTAGATTAGCTCATACAATTTGCGGAAAAAAAAACTAAAAGTGGTACCCGTAAAATATCTCCTCCACCGTTTCTTCCTTTAAGAGTAAAACATACATCAATCAATCTCTCATGTCTCTCTCTCACGTCTCTTGGGCATGGATCCCTCTTTCAATCTCTCTCTCTCTCCCAAACTCTCATCTTGCTCTTCCTCTCCACATGGAAACAGATCCGAGTCTCTCTCAAATTGCAACAAGGGAAGTTGAGGCATGGATCTCCTGCTATGACGGAGCTCATCTACATCAGGTTCGTGTTCTCACACTGATTTGTTTTGAATTTCTTTTACCCAGTTTAGATTCACTGATTTGTTTTGAATTTCTTTGTCCTAGTTTAGATTCATTTTTTTCCTGTCACGCCCTTTGATAGTGCTATCTAGGGATTCAATTTCCTTTATCCTGTGGTTTCTTCAAGCAGATGATAATAGTGGCAAAATAAAATCAGTGTCCTCTATCCCTCCAAAAACAAGAAATAGATCTTCCTATAGAGTATAGAAAAAATGTAATGTCAATCCTTCCTGTACAGGAAGAACACTATTTTCCGAATTATGGTATTAATTTTTGGAAAGTTTCTAGGCCATGACGTTTTATGGATCCAAGGAGTAGATGCACTGACTGTAGATATTAACTTTTGGTTCCTAAATGTCCCAAGCCACAGTCAAGACCTTGATTCACTAATAAACTAACTAATAAGAGTTTTATGGTATGTCGTTCTATTTATGCGTGCTAGGGACCATGGTGCTAACTATGTAGATCGACACTAGATTCATTGATTTATTTTTCTCATCCTTCATTCATATTTGTATACTTCAGACTACTGTATATTCTTTTCTTTTTTGTAGGTTTTTGGACATGCACGTGTGAACATTGCTCCACAATTAATTACACTGTAATACATTAGCAGGTAAGGCGAATCACTTCTTAAGATTACCCATCATGAGTAACCACAGAAACAGGTGGATGACCATGTCTGCTCACGAACAAGCGAAGCTATGCTATCTGATGTTAAATCTAGCATATTCAGCTAGATCTGCTAGGGATATACTCGAATAATTACCTGTTATATTTTAACTTCGTCTTCGCAATTTGTATTTGATGAATCATGCTTTCTCAAAGTTTAACATAAACTTCGATTTTGGACATTTACTGAGAAACTAGAGCTAGGTGTTATGAGCATGATTCTTTAGTGCAGAGAATAATTGGAGGACCAGTAAGAAAATTTTCATGATTTTGCCAAGTGCGTGATACGTCCCCAACGTATCTATAATTTTTTATTGCTCCATGCTATATTATCTACTGTTTTGAACCATATTGGGCTTTATTTTCCACTTTTATATTACTTTTGGGACTAACCTATTAACCGGAGGCTCAGCCCAGAATTGTTGTTTTTTACCTATTTGAGTGTTTCGAAGAAACGGAATATCAAACGGAGTCCAAACGGAATGAAATCTTCGAGAACGTGATTTTCTCATCAGATAAGATCCAGGAGACTTGGACCCTCGGTCAAGAAAGGAGGGAGGCGGCCACGAGGGTGGAGGGCGCGCCTCTACCTCGTGGGCCCCAAGCTCCACCGACGCACTCCTTCCTCTTATATATACCTCGTTCCCCAACAGATCGAATCACGGAGCCAAAACCTAATTCCACCGCCGCAACTTTACAGATCCACGAGATCCCATCTTGGGGCCTGTCCGGAGCTCCGCCGGAAGGGGAATCCACCATGGAGGGCTTCTACATCATCATCATAGCCTCTCCGATGAAGTGTGAGTTGTTTACTTCAGACCTTCGGGTCCATAGTTAGTAGCTAGATGGCTTCTTCTCTCTTTTTGGATCTCAATACAATGTTCTCCCCCTCTCTCGTGGAGATTTATTCGATGTAATCTTCTTTTTGCGGTGTGTTTGTTGAGATCGATGAATTGTGGGTTTATGATCAAGATTATCTATGAGCAATATTTGACTCTTCTTTGAATTCTTTTATGTATGATTGGTTATCTTTGCAAGTCTCTTCGAATTATCCGTTTGGTTTGGCCAACTAGATTGGTAGTTCTTGCAATGGGAGAAGTTCTTAGCTTTGGGTTCAATCTTGCGGTGTCCTGTCCCAGTGTCAGTAGGGGCAGCTCGGCACGTATTGTATTGTTACCATCGAGGATAACAAGATGGGGTTTTTATCATATTGCATGAATTTATCCCTCTACATCATGTCATCTTGCTTAAGGCGTTACTCTGTTTTCATTAACTTAATACTCTAGATGCATCTTTGGATAGCGGTCAATGAGTGGAGTAATAGTAGTAGATGCAGGCAGAGTCGGTCTACTTGTTTGGATGTGATGCCTATATACATGATCATACCTAGATACTCTCATACCTATGCTCAATTCATCAATTGCTCAATAGTAATTGTTCACCCACCGTAAAATACCTATGCTCTTGAGAGAAGCCACTAGTGAAATCTATGGCCCCGGGTCTATTCTCATCATATTAATCTTCCTCGTTTTATTATTGCTTTGCTTTTTACTTTGCCTTTTATTTTACTTTGCATCTTTATACCAAAAATACCAAAATTATTATCTATCATCTCTATCGATCTCACTCTAAGTAAGTGACCGTGAAGGATTCACAACCCCTATTACGTGCTGGTTGCGAGGAGTTATTTGCTTTAATGTAGGTACGAGGGACTTGGCGTGGCCTCCTCTTGGATTGATACCTTGGTTCTCAAAAACTGAGGGAAATACTTACGCTACTCTGCTGCATCATCCTCTCCTCTTCGGGGAAAACCAACGCCAGCTCAAGACGTAGCAGTGCGCCGCCATGCTCCACCCACACTTGCAAGCCCTCCAATTAGATAGGCGTATAACCACGAGTATCATCCATTTACCCCAAGATACGAGAGCTTTCTCTCATGCAGTATTGACTCACAATTTTCCAAGTGACATCATCTCTGTTTTGTTTTATCTTAGAAGTTGGAAATTTGATAGCACCTAACCTCATAGACATGTGTTTGTTCACGTTTTTCTTAAAACCAGACTAATTGTAAGTCTACTTCTATGGCTGATGCAACTCAGCATTAGTATCTTCCAGATCTCATGTATTCATTGTCACTAGATGAATTCAGGTCTGATGGGGTCTTCCCTTTGCACACGTGTGCATTTAGCTAAATTGCCATCTAATTGCTGCCACTAATCACAAATGTAAGTGCAGTCTGAAAGTTGAAGGATGACAGGTTCTCTAGGGTTGGCAATAATTAAAAAATATAGTGGTACCCAAGGTAATACTTGAGAATTGTTCGTGGATGATGTGATTTCTACTTTCTTCTGATGCCTTTTCTCTTTTTCATCTGTACAGATCTCATGATCTTTAGTGACCACAGTGTCATGTAAACTACACATACAGTTGTGGTACTTGATTTGGAAACATCATATAAAACATACTCCAACAAAAAGAATCTTCTATTTTCTATCTTTCACATATTGAACGATGCACTTCAAAATTTTCATTTCTGCTATGCACACATGTAGGCACTCGAGCATAATTCTATCATCTACCTATGGAAGACGATCCAACATGGATGCTCTAAAAAGTACCGGTATGTAGCCTTTTAATTTCTATCGCGTGCACTCACTGCTACCTGCTTTGCACTAGATCTGATGTGTTGATATGTACATTTAACCAACTTATTTGTTCAGATTTTCCACATACTTCACTCAAGTAAAACATATGTATATGTTCAGTTTGTTTTCTTAATGTCTTGACCAATTCGTCAATGAGGATAAATGCATGTAGTTATTTTACGCCTATTATCCTTTAAAATTATTAAAAGAACTTCCCCGAGATATGTAACCCTGATGCTCCTGCTATTTTCGGCCATTATATTATAGCCTATGAATTTATTTCTTCTAACTTAATAAATTCACAAAGGATTATAATATTGCCGAGTTGTTGGATTTAGTAAGTCAATTACACGTACGTCAAAACTTATGGTTTGAGGCTATGACCATAGCTTTCAAGACTATTTGTTCCCTCTTTTGCTCCTGCAATACACATTGTCTCTTTATGTTGGATAACCAATTCTCTTTGTGCTCATTTTCTCTTTGTGAAGCTTTTTTTGCTACGACCATAAGATTTGTCTTGACTAAAGTGTCTATTGATGGATATAAACTTTTAATGGTCCTCACAATTCTATCAATCAATAGACATATGAAGAAAATCGGCCTATATAATATATACACTTTGGCCCATACATGTTGTGAAGAGTATTTTTGAAGTATATTTACATAGTCTTTCTATTTCTATACATAGAAAATATATATTAGGACACAATACGTGCTCACTACTAGAATTCCCAATTTTGCTGAGTGCCAAACGCACTGGGCAAACGCAAAAGAAAAACTCGGCAATGTGGCTCTCACGATCATCCTTCTATGTCACGATTGCATTAGAAGCTCCAATCTCGCCGAACTTATTTCTCAGGTTTCTTTTGTTGCAAAGCCAGATATTAGATTAGAATTATTTTATTTGTACACGGGAGTGATATTTAATTCTATTAACAGAAGTTTTGTTAATTAACTGAATAACATAGCTGCAATCTAACTCTGATCCCATCTTTTAGATTTTCACCAACGTGACTCCCATCTATGGATATTTTCATGTGTTGATAGCAATCATTATGTTATTATGTGTGTGTCTTGCATCCGAGGCTAAGCTCCAAGGTCGCTTTTGCTACAAAGCTAGGTATTTGATAATAGTTTTTTATCTCTAAATAGGAGAGAAATTTTGCTCTTTAACAGAGGAAAACACGACTATGCTGGACGCCTGCTGGCAAAGTTTATTTTGCCGGGTTCTTTTCCACGGGCACTCAGTAGACACCTGCAAAGAATATTGTCGATTGCAAAACACGGGGAACTCAACAAACAAATGACACAGATAGAATGACAAGTTAACGGCCATGCTACATGGCACCATAGTTTTGCCGTTTTCTGCACTCGGCAAAACTATGCTCCCGTAGGGCTACCCAGATGGCGCCATGTGTAATGCTTGCCGAGTACAACATTATGCAAAGGGGTCCTAGATACTAGCATTCTAGCCTAAAGAAGGTGATTCTAAATGTCCATGTTGCTTGATTGCTACCTTGATGCTAATATTTGATCTGTTTTCTGAATTAAAAATCCCCATGCAGGATGTTTCTAAAATCTGCATATAACATCACCTGCATCGGAAATTTCTGTAGCATTTGAGGATGAGAAAATGGTGTATATGGTGTTGAAGGAAGCGTAGGAAGAAGCATCTTGACAAAAGACATGGCAAAGATAATGTCCAAGGGAAAAGCAGGGAAGTAAAACATAATTAGTTTAGAGTGGTTAATGTGAAAGCAGTTTTAGTTTCAGCAAGAGGTGGATTCTGAAGATAACAAGAGGTCAACAACACAAGACTATGATAAGGCATAACATAGTTGCTGGAAGATATATTTGTACAATAACAGGCACGCACATGCATGTGTAGTTATATGGGATTTAAAAAGAGTTAATATGAGAGATTCAATTCCGATAGCTGAAAGAAAATTACAGAACAAATTTCAGGTAGCAGCCCAATGAATTGTACAAATATTGATGCATGCAGGTGATGATATACACTATATCATGTCAAACCCAGAATTAAATGTGTGTTGCGCATTAAGTTTTCAGTTCTTCGTGACATGTTTTGATTAGTTCTGAAGCATCCAGTTTAACATCTTATGTCTAAGACATTTGGAGAAGGATGAGAAAGAATATTTTGTCCTTAATTCTATGTTACATCATGGTATCTAAGGTGAGCAAATTTATGGCCTCAATTATGGTTAACCCTCGAGGTACAAAAGGTCAATTATATTAATAAATATAGTTCTTTCGGCAAAAAAAATACTATTGTCAAGACCCTTAATAATATCTTTCAGACATCCATTCTTTGAACATTGATGAAATATTATATACAACAAATGGGTTTGCTGGAGTTGATTTTATTTGAGATATTCTAGCGCTGATTTAAATATCAATTTCAGCCTCTTATTTGGAGAATGCAAGGCTAGAGTACCACTTGTTTGGGATAGGATATGCTTTCTCCATAACTTCAATAATTTGGAACTCCTGTTTAGAGCATTTGCTGCATTATTGGATCATCCTTCTAAAATTTGTTGCAAAAAGGGGCCTCTTTGATTCTTTGAATTGTTTACAATTTGAATTCTTAAATGGCTCATCTTATTTTTCGACAAAGGTTTCCGGTTTGTAGGATAACAAAATGGGAGTATCTGATGGATCATTTGTTTCTATACATTTCCAAAGGTATCCCCGATAAATGTCTGGTACCATCTCCCATCCACTGTTTCCCATCATGTAAAACTAACCAATATGTCATTCCTACTTATGCTCTTTTCTGGTTGACCATTCTCTTTTTAGATCATGCAAATATAAAGGGCCCTATTCTTATTTATATATAGTACATTACTATATATTTAATTATTGTCTGTAGATTATTTGTGGATAAATATAATCGAGAAATTTGAGTGATTGGCACAAAATAGAACTAAAAATTCATTTTCTATATCAAATTTGCAATATTCAAGATATAAACAGATGATAATTCTATCGGTCTAAAAGGCCAATGCTACATATTTAGGAATATTTTGTGATGTTTCATGGTGGAAAGATTAATGTGGAGTCTATTTTTCAAACATAATATTGTGCAGTGTCATTGAATTATATCGACCATATACAACATATTACTATATTTGACTGATTTGTGAGAAAGTTTGCTTGATTTGAACCATCTTAGACTAGAAGCTAGACATACCAGTTCAAAATTATAATTGTTTATTATTAAAGATAAATTAAAACAAAAGTTTGTAAGAAAAAAAATCCTTAGCTTGATTATTGTAAGAGTTGATAGACAAGAGAGAACTTAATACGTAACAACACATGACTGCAGTATGCCCAAAGTGACCGGACCCCCGTCGCCCTCCCACGGGCGACTCGGGAGGCGACGCAGCCCTCGAGCGCTCCCTCCCCTCCTCCTCCCCCTCCCCCTGCCACCGCCGGTGCTCCCCGCCGGGCAAAGCCCTGGTGGATCCGGCGGCGGCGGGACTTCGCTCCCAGGCAGCCTCCCCCCTCGAGCATGGGGCGACGAGGCTAACGAAGCTGCGCTTCTCCGAACCTAGGATTTTGCAACGGCGGACCAGATCCATAGGGTCGGGCTCTAGGCTGGCGTGGCGAAAGCCTTGCGGGCGGCGCAGCGACCCTTTGAGGCGCGGCTGCGGCTGCTATTGTGCCCAGCGGATCCGGCGGCGGAGGCTGCGGGCCGGCGCGGCAGCAGCCATGGTCGGCGGCGGCAAGGTGCAGGTGGCTGGTCTTCGTGACGGCGCCACTAGCCCTGCTCGACGCGTCCCCTGCGATGGCTGGCCTTGTCTGGCAGCCATCCGGCAGCTGCTGCACTGCGCTGGTCGGTGCTTCCCTACATCGACAGTGACAATACGTGGTTTCCCTCTCGGTGCTGGTGATCCTCTCTGGCGATCTGCTTCCCCATCTCATGTTTGCTCTGCCTCAGCGGTTTTAGGGTTCTGGTCTTGGGACGGGCGAAATCCCTGCACGGCGATGGCCTACGCTGACAACGGCGACACCTGAGGGTGTCGTTACCTCCATGGAAGCGTTGTCATGGCCCGGACTGGACCCTCTCCTCGGGCACTGGGGGAAACCCTTGGTCCAGTCCACTGGACAAGGCAGCGGCGGCGTCTCAGCGCTGTTCCTTTCTTGAAAGCACTGCTTGGGTCGCACTTGGAGTCCCCTATGCGGCAACTGGAGATGGTGGCCTCCCCGGTCTTTCTGGCGAGTTTTGCTGGTAATGCGATGCTGTGATGAGGGCTGTAGCATGGAGCATGGGCGTCCGGGGCGCAATGTACGCCGGTGCCGGCACGTCCGAGACGATGGCTTCGCTAGTTTTGGCTGGGTCTTGCCATCCACCTGCCGTCTCCTAGGCACATATGGGTGGAAGGTATGTTGGCCCGGTCAGCCCTGGAGATGCAGTCTTCTTCGGAGGCGCCTGGCAACGGCTGTGACGCGGCCTTGAGGCTGTGTGTCTAGCTACCTTGCCATTCATGGTTGGAGGCTGGACAAGGCAAGACCTTTCGTTGTTGCGGTCTGTAGTTGGTAGCACCTCCTCACCTGCTTGTCTGGTGAGGACTATGGTGTGTGTGCGTGTGTCCCTCCTCCTGGGAGGTTGTACCTGTACTGTTGTTCTCTTCCTGTTCAATGAAATGAAACGCAAACTCTTTTGCGTTTTCCCGGGAAAAAAAACAACACATGACTGCAAGCTATAAAATAATAGCTTTCACAATTCTAAAACTGCAGAAAATACAAATGTGAACTTAATTAGTTTAAGTATTTTAAAATATACCTAAATTACAGACGTAGAACTTTCAAAACAAATATGGGAAAAATAGGTCTCTCATTAGAATAGAAATTTGTGTCCGGACGTTTACATTAGAAATTCAACCAAAAATAGCATGCAATATTTCTATAAAAATGAATTTTAAATACATAGTAAAATTGAAATTTAATGTTTGTATTTTGGAAATTAACCACTGATAATATTATCACAATTTCATAGATTAAGCAAAAACAAATTGTACAGAGCCAATATTGTATTATTAATAATTATTTCAAAAGATACGTAATGATTGTACTTTTGATGCATGTGACCTTTTCACATTGTTAATGTTTATAATTACTAAATTCCATATAAAGTTCTATTGCATACTAGCCCGTGCGAAGGCACGGGTTGGCGACTAGTCTAGCTAATTCATCTAACATTTGACAAAACTATAAAAAAACTAATTCATCTAACATTTCTATCTAGATAAATCATCTAATTCATCTAACATTTGACATTAATCTAACATTTCTATCTAATTCATCTAACATTTGACATTAATATATCTAATCGATCATCTAAAAGTTTGACATTAATTAGTCTAATTCATCTAGCTAAAACTTTGACATTAATCTAATTCATGTAGTTAAAACTTTGACATTATTCTAACATTTATATAACTAAAAATATAAAAAACTAAAAAATAGAAAATAATTAAGAAAAATGTGTGTGTGTGTGTGTGTGTATTGTGTGTGTGCGGGCGGGCTCGATCGGATGATCGAGGCGCGGCCTACTAACGTGAGGGGGCTCACAATGGGCGACAAAGGGCGGCGACGACGGGCTGGCTGCGGCGACATGGACGGGGCGGCGACGGGATGGCGGCGGCACCTTGACGAGGGCGGGACGGGGGCGGCGACAGGCGACGGCGCCAACGAGGTGGCGACAGGGGCGGCGGCGATGTCGAAAGCAGAGAGGAAGAGGAGATGAAACTGCAAAATTTTAAAGTGTTGTATATATAGGATTGAAACTCCAAATTTTGAAGTTTGGAGTTGTAATTAGTTTTAAAAAATCAAATAGTTTTGTAACAAATGTGTTTTCGTCCGAAACCCTAATACTTTGAAAGAGATTGTCCATTTTGTACACGAAGTGCATCAAGCTTTTGCCGTAACCCTCTTATCTTTTTTGCACATGCTATGTGGGTGAAATCATGATACCATGCCAACTTTCAACCTTTTCAGAGTTCATTTGTAGTGCTTTTCAATTTCAGGTTCATTTAGCTAAAAAAATCCGTAAATGCATGAAAAATAGCAAATGAAGTGACAAAGGGTTGAAAGTTGATGACATGGCTTTGAATGGTGCATACTGAACGCACAAAAAGTCTGGAGTTCTAATAAGATTAAAAAAATAAATGCCTTTGTAAGAGATGAGTTTTCGTCCGAAACCCTGATACTTCGAAAGAGATTGTCCATTTTGTACATGAAGTGCATCAAGTTTTGGCCGTAACCCTCTCTAATCTTTTGCACATGCTATGGGGGTGAAATGATGATACCATGCCAAGTTTCAACCATTTCAGAGTTCATTTTGTAGTGCTTTTCAATTTCAGGGTCATTTAGCTAAAAAAATTAGTAAATGCATGAAAGATAGCAAATGAAGTCAGAAAGGGTTGAAAGTTGATGACGTGGCTTTGAATGGTGCATACTGAAAGCACAAAAAGTCTGGAGTTGTAATAAGTTTTAAAAAATGAAATGCCTTTGTAACAGATGAGTTTTCGTTTGAAACCATGATACTTCGAAAGAGATTGTCCATTTTGTACATGAAGTGCATCAAGTTTTTCTGTAACCCTCTCTACTTTTTTGCACATGCTATGTGCTTTTCAATTGTAGGGTCATTTAGCTCAAAAAAATTAGTAAATGCATGAAAAAAAGCAAATGAAGTCAGAAAGATACACGTTTGTCTGAAGCACAAAAGTACACGTTTCAAATGCCAAAACACATAAGCAACCTAACTATTACAAAGGTTCGCTGCGGTTTGTCCAAAGTGGGACTTTCCAAATATATAAGTCCGGAAACTCACGAGAGAAGAAAGTGATGAGAGTGAAGCCGGTCACATCCCAGAGTGGGATCTTTGGGTGCGAAACTTTTTATTCGCGTGTGTCCCTTTGCGCCGTAACCATGGACAATCTTCATCATTTAACTGGATGCTCGGGTCAATATTCACTATGAAGGGAGCAATTTCATGAAACTTTTCATAATCTTCTGACATGTCTGTCTTGTCATCCACTCCCACGATGTTTCTTTTCCCTGAAAGAACTATGTGGCGCTTTGGCTCATTGTATGATGTATTTGCTTCCTTATCTTTTCTTTTTCTCGGCTTGGTAGACATCTCCTTCAAATAGAAAACCTGCGCCCATCATTGGCTAGGACAAATGGTTCGTCTGCGTACGCAAGATTGTTGAGATCCACTGTTGTCATTCCGTACTGCGGGTCCTCCGTTACCCCGCCTCGTGTCATATTAACCCGTTTGCACCGAAACAAAGGGACCTTCAAACCACGTCCATAGTCAAGTTCCCATATCTACTCTATGTAACCATAATATGTGTCCTTTCCCCTCTTGGTTGCTGCATCAAAGCGGACACCACTATTTTGGTTGGTGCTCTTCTTATCTTGGGCGATCGTGTAAAATTTATTCCCATTTATCTCGTACCCTCTGAATGTCATTATATTTGAAGATGGTAACTGGGACAGCAAGTACTGGTCATCTTCAACAGTGTCGTCATGCATGGCACGTATCTGCATCCAACCGGCAAAAGTCCCCGTTTGTTCACGTGTAATCCAGTCGTCAACTGCTCCGAGTGTTTGGAGCGTATAATATTCTTGTGTTCCTCCATATACGGAGCCACCAAGGTGGAATTTTGTAGAACTGTGTAATGTGCTTTAGTGAGCGAATGCTCGTCCATACATATTATTTTGTTCCGGTCCTAGCGTGCCATTTCAACCCAGTCTGCCCTTATGCCGCGATTCAGGAACACCAATCGGCTTAAGGCCAGGAATAAAGTCAATACAAAACTCAATGACCTCCTCGTTTTCATGGCCCTTGGAGATGCTTCCTTCTGGCCTAGCATGGTTATGAACATATTTCTTTAAGACTCCCATGAACCTCTCAAAGGGGAACATATTATATAGAAATACAGGACCTAGAACGTTAATCTCTTTGCATAGGTGAACTAGGATGTGCGTCATGATGTTGAAGAAGGATGGTGGGAACACCAACTCGAAACTGACAAGAAATTGCACCAAATCATTCTCTAACCTTGGTATGATTTCTGGATCGATTACCTTCTGAGAGATTGCATTGAGGAATGCACATAACTTCACAATGGCTAATCGAACGTTTTCCGGTAGAAGCCCCCTCAATGCAACCGGAAGCAGTTGCGTCATAATCACGTGGCAGTCATGAGACTTTAGGTTCTTGAACTTTTTCTCTGCCATATTTATTATTCCCTCTATATTCGACAAGAAGCCAGACGGACCTTCATACTGAGCAGGCATTCAAACAAGATTTCCTTCTCTTCTTTGGTAAGAGCATAGCTGGCATCACCCTCATGTATGCCGTCTTTTCCGTGCATATGTTGCTGGTCCTCCCGTGCCTTCGGTGTATCTTTTGTCTTCCCGTACACGCCCAAGAAGCCAAGCAGGGTCACGCAAAGATTCTTCGTCACGTGCATCACGTCGATTGCAAAGTGGACCTCTAGGTCTTTCCACTAGGGCAGGTCCCAAAATATAGATTTCTTCTTCCACATGGGTGCGTGTCCGTCAGCGTCATTCGGAACAGATTGTCCGCCAGGACCCTTTCCAAAGATTACCTTAAAATCATTGACCATATCATGTACATCATCACCAGTACGGCGGTGAGGCTTCGTATGGTGATACGCCTCACCTTTGAAATGCTTGCCTTTCTTTCCTACGGGATGCCTGCTCGGAAGAAATCGGCGATGTCCCAGGTACACATTCTTCTTACAATTATCCAAATATATATTGTCGGTATAATCCAAACAGTGCGTGCATGCATGGTATCCCTTGTTTGTCTATCCTGAAAGGTTACTGAGAGCAGGCCAATTATTGATGGTCACAAACAGCAACGCATGTAGGTTAAATTTTTCCTGATCGAGCTCATCGCACGCAGTTGTAAGAGTTCTTCAACTAATGGCCTTAGGTACACATCAATGTCGTTGTCGGGTTGCTTAGGGCCTTGGATGAGCACTGGCATCATAATGAACTTCCGCTTCATGCACAACCAAGGAGGAAGGTTATACATACATAGAGTCACAGGCCAGGTGCTATGATTGCTGCTCTGCTCCCCAAAAGGATTAATGTCATCTGCGCTTAGACCAAACCATACGTTCCTTGCATGACCTGCAAAGTCCCCCCACTTCCTCTTGATTTTTCTCCACTTCGACCCATCAGCGGGTACTCTCAACTTCCCGTCTTTCTTATGGTCTTCTCTGTGCCATCGCATCAACTTGGCATGATCTTTGTTTTGGAACAAACGTTTCAAACGTGGTATCCTAGGAGCATACCACATCACCTTGGCAGGAATCTTCTTCCTGGCGCACTCACCCCCTACATCACAAGGGTCATCGTGGCTGATCTTATAGCGCAATGCACCGCATACCGGGTGTCGGGGATATACCCCGCGGTATGACCCGACCGGATGGATGACCCGGCTGGGACTTGGCGTTTCACTGGTAACCAGCCGGAGGTTTGGCGACTTACGAGTCTGGCGGCTCACATGTCTGACGACTCACGAGCCTGGCGACTCACGGATGGCCTCGACGGCTGGTCAAACGGACGACAAGGCCCAAGGCCCAGTAGAAAGGCTTACATTATGGTAGGCCGGCTTAAGAGGAAGGAAGCAAGACCCGGACTTGTATTCAACTTGTTAGAAAAGATAGACTAGTCCTAGTCCTACTAGGACTCCACATGTAACCCGCCCCTCTAACTTATATAAGGAGGGGCAGGACTCCCCAAAGAGGGACAGCTAACAAGAAACAATCTCTAGGGCTAGACACAAAGAGCCGGCTTGTCGGTGACTCCCTTATGATCATAATGAGACCTAGCCACAAACAGCATGTAGGGTTATTACCGGATGATGTTTCCCGGGCCCCGAAGTTGTCTAAACCCTTGTCTTGTGTGTTGCGTCTCTCGTCCCGATCAACCCCTCACAAGCTACCACATTGATGCGTTGGCCTCGCGACTAAGTCCTGACACTAAGGACATCTGCTGTGACAAAACCACGACAGTTGGCGCCAACCGTGGGGCCTGCGCACGGTGGTGTTGAGTTCTTGGAGGGATCTTTCTCAGGGTTTCGAGAAGTTCATGATTTTGAGATAAAGAAGAGTCAAATCGCGTTTGTGTACACCATCACACGCAAACAGGCGATCCGTTGTGGCCGAATCACTTTCCGCTGCACCGCCGCGAGAACCAAGGGCAGAAGGGGTTCCATCAGTACGGATCAAAATCATCAAATTACGGTTGTTCTGGTCTGATTCAGCGAGTCGCCGCTGCCGTGTATAGGGGTCACCAAGACCAAGACCAAGGCGCTGCCAGATTCGGACGCACAACCGCGTTTTTTCCGTTTACAAGTAGATAATGTCGGGAGGGGCTGATCTGGCTGGCTATTCGCTTCCCTAGCGTACGTCCGCCGCGTCACGCGGGTGCCTGACCGCTGCCCTGGCTGCTGTCGCTCCTCCACCCATGATCCACTTCCATCTGACGATCTGCTAGCCGGTCACGGCCTAGCTTCCCGTCTGCGTTTCTGCTATTACTAGATCTCCGTGGCTACATCATACTAGTCCATGAGATCAAAGCCAACATCTATTACTACGTTGTTTACACCTCAAGTCAAGAAAATAAAAAGCCAAGAGGAGACGTATTCATCTACTCGCGTGTGAGAAAAAAAGGGAGCAGTTGAATTGGTCAAAGCGACTACGACCAGGAGAATAACAAGGACTCGGACTCGGCCGCAGCTGCGGCCATACCTTGTCGGCGCGTCTTCACTGCTGGGCCTCGCCTCCAAGCCGCCGTTTTCATCTTCAAACCGTCCGCTCACCGGCGGCGTGTGACCCTCCCACGTTGTTTCTGCCTCACCTCGCCCCGAGTCGCTTCGGTCTCTACCAAGCCGACGGCCCCCGCAGTGGTTCGCCGGTCCGGTGCCTCCTCAAGACGCCGACTGCTCTTAAGCTGCCCCCGCTGCCTCACCTTCGCTGGGTTTTCTCCACACGTCGAGCCGCCATCACCGTGTTTTGCTCCGGCCTTGGGGCCGCCTTGGATGGCCCTTGTCGCTGCCTCAAACAACCCGCGACTACTGTTGCCCGCGAACCGCTCGTCACCAGTGTGGTGCGCCTCTGCCGAGGCCGGCCCTGCCGAGCCGCTACCTCCGTTGAGATCTGTTCGCGAGCCGCCGTCGTCGCCTACATCACTGCAGCCTCCGCTCAGTTGCACCATTACCTGGCTCCAAGTCGCTCCTGCTCTGCTGCAAAGTTGTCGGGCGTCTCAACTAGCCTCAGCCGCGCCGGGCTGGTCTATTTTTAACCCCGTGAAATCTCCGGGTCAACCTAGCATACGCACAGGGATCAAGGGTCCAAGTCTGATGGATTCCCTAGCCCTTGCATGTGAAGAAATCATCAACTAGTAGAGACACTGTACACGCATAGGAAGGATTAAGAGGCAGCCCCCAACACTGATTTGGATTCAGAAGAATTTTCTACGGGGTCTAGGGTTCAGGTTTGAGGAAAGAAGAATGGGGAGGAACTGCTAGTCGTGCCAAAGTGCATGGAAATCAAAGGGATGTATTAAAAAAAGGGGCCACGTGGGTGCTGACGCTGTCCAGCATTATTCAATACCAACATTTGTGTTCATCTGATAACAGACCAGGTGCTATTATTTCTATCTACTTTTAGTACATATTTTAATCAAAGAGAGCAATTACTTTGGTTTGTATATTTTTATGTGCAGCAAAAGTGGTACCATGTTGTACCGATGAAGTGTGCGTCAGCATCATCATGCACCGGTGTCCGCGCCCGCTTACTGATGGAATGGGTGTGCGCAAGCCGCCGCCCGTACAGCTCAAATCTACATCAACTCGGCGGGACATCGCCCGTGATTAGCTCACCGGCCATGTGGCTTACCACGCCCGCGATTAACTCGCCGGCCGCGTGGTTTACCGCGCCTGCGATTGACTCGCCCGTCCGCACCGGCTTACAACGCCGCGGCCGGCTCATCTGTTGCTCCCACGACTGACTCACTCGTGATTAACTTCAGCGTCACCATAGTGATCATCAACTTCCTGGCGGATTATTTCCGGCCTGACACATCAGGTGATATCCATTTAAAATATATTTTATTAGCCCATATTATTTTTTGTCAAAGAGGAGTTTATCTTTGTCTTGGTCTGCAATATTGTTGATGCAGGACAATTGTTCACTACATCAAAACGACGAGGTTGACTCGCCTGCGCCGGCTTATAATGCCGCGGCCGACTCATCTGTCTGAGCCGCCTCTGATGTTGCGGTCGTCTTTACCGTCCGTCTCTCGCGGCCTGGTCTACATCAACACACCGGGCCGCGCCTGTCTACGTGAGGTGTTTATTGAGTATGAGCAAGTCACTACTAGGGAAGCCCGGTTTTCTTCCAACAAATTGGAGGCAAATTATCATGCATTATCAACCGCCATCTGCACTGGATGGTTCAATGGGAAGGCGCACAAGTCGCCGCTACTACAGTTTGGTTAACTTCAAACAGCCAATTGGAAGGAACCATTGGCCGAGTTGCTGACACGGCTCATATGGGATCATTTATAACCCGCCGCAGTCACCTCAACCTTCTGTGGATTCACATCGCGCTATCAACGCCAATAATATACACCTTCTACTATTGTCAAATATGGAGAATCTCAAGCCAACTCCTCGAGTCGTCTTGAGACTCGAGGGCTACAATGGTATGACTCGGCAAAATTAGCCGGTCTCAATAAATTCAAGAACTCCGGGTCATTGAAGGGAAAAATAACCCGGCCCCAGAGATTACTGCTAGATTGATGAAAATTTAAAGGCCGTCAGAAGATTTCCAGCTCAAAATAAGGACTCTGGTTTAAAATCCGGTTCAAGAGACATCTTCCTCCCACAAAGCACTGAAACTCTCAAATCCGGTTCAAAATCCGGCCCAAGGTAAATTTGACCCTCACAAAATTTTGAAGCTTTCAAATCCGGTTTAAAGTTCCGGTTCAAAAAGAATTAATCTCTCGCAAGTTCGAGTTCTAAGAAAAATTAAACGTTGCCAAAAAGAACTTGCTGCCATGATGCGCGGTTCAAACATAGGTATCCTGCCATACGGCTTATCTTATTATGGTCACTTGGGGGCTTCCTGCTCATCGAGCATAGCTGTTGGTACCCTCTTGATCGGTGCAATGCTAATATATGGTCACTTGGGGGCTTCCTGTTCAAACATAAGACGTATTCGAACCAAAGAGAACATAGCTGTCGAAACCCTTTTGATCGGCACACTGCCAAACTCACTAGGGGGCTTCTGGATCGTATCCGAATCATAGCTTAACCTCTTTTGGGTCCGACATGCATCGTATTCGAATCAGCGTCGTTAAACAACTCTCAAGGTCATTTGGGGGCTTCCTGTTCAAACATAGGTCATATTCGAACCAAAGAGAACATAGCAGTTGGTACCCTCTTGATAGGCAACGCCAAAGCCACTGGGGGCTATATGATCGTATTCGAATCTTAGCTCAACCCCTTTGGAACGGTTTTCTGATCGTATACGAATCAGAAGCCTTAAATTTTTTAAGTTTTTTTTGCGAACAATGTTGGGTTTGACTTGAGACCTTTTTTGGATTATATCTCAAATGTATATAGGTGTTTATGCTTAACCCGACTTGGCTTTTGAATATAAGTTGCCAGCTTATGACAATCATCATCTATGTGGAAGCATTGGCTTCCAAGGATTGGGTTATCACCCTTACTGCACAGGTCATGTAAACCGGCAGTACAAATTCAATATCACAGTGGTTATATGTGAGGTATTATGACCCACCCTGCGGCAAACCGCCAAAGAGTTCTTGTGATCTACTTGTGTGCAGGGTAAGACTACATTTGGGTGGTTACCCGCCCTGGCTCTTGACGTTATGTCGCCAGGGCATATGTTTTTTAAACTCTGTGCAGGATTTGCAGAACTATGACTTATATAAATGTTTTAGTCCAAGCTCATCACTGAAATTGGTGCCTCAAAAGGGTTATCAATTATTGATTTTCTCAAGGGCTATAGGCCAACGGGTTAGAAAAATTCCGGCTTACAATGAATGCGCATTAACTCGTCATCGGCCAAGAGCCGCTAGGTATTTAAACTCCGGATTTACTTGTCAACCGATGAGGTATTCAAATCTTTAATAGCCAAAAGTGGCTGGATTTTCATGATGATATTGAATGATTGAGGTTTTCATACCGGATTATATTATTCAAATCTTGAATAGCCAACATGGCTGGATTTCTATTGTGATTATCAATAACCAGTGTTATGATTGAGGTTTTCAAAGTCGCTTTAGCGCAACGGTTATTATTTTTATCAATGGGCATGATTTATTTCACAATGGAGGAAATAGTCCCGAGTCGCTGCAGGCTTACGACCCAGCACTTGGGGGCTACATTGTTCAAATCATGATTACATCGAATATACAAGTCCCATGTCACTGCCAGCATGCACCACGGCACTTGGGGGCTAATGCAAAGTCATTTTTTGCTCAACTTATTGAAGACCCGACTCATACATTTTAAATGAGCCGGCCCTTGGGGGCTACCAATTGCTCCTGTCGGAAATTCAAGGTACACAAGCCTTAATACATTATATTGAAAGATCCATTATTCAGTTGGTAGAGTACAAAGCTCTTAACCTTGTGGACGTGGGTTCAAGCCCCATGGTGGATATTACATCATTTGATGGTATTATCAATGAATCATATACAAACTCCCAGCTCAGTAATATCTTGTTGAGCCGGCCCTTGGGGGCTACACGTTGTTGCTCAAGTTTACATGATCATATTTACAAAGTCCCTGCTCATTATTGCATAATGACCCGGCACTTGGGGGCTACACTGGTTGAAATCTTTATGAGCATAAGGCTATTACAAGTCCCAGGTTGCTGCAAGCATGACAACCCGACACTTGGGGGCTACAGGTGATATGCATATAAGGGAGGAATAACTTCAAATTATCAGGTTTTGAGCAAATCAGTTATGACCCGGTGTTATCAATATTTACAAGCCGACAATTTTGCTCGCCAGCCTCTACATCTTTAAACCGGCGGATCACCAAATGAATCTTGAGTCCAATATGTTTATTAAGCCGGCGTTTTGGAAGCCGACTCAAATGGATTATTTCTTACAATATTTCTCTACAAGAAGACCAATGTCAGCAAATTGATTCTGAAGCTGGCTTGTTAACCCAGATTTTTCAAAAGAAGTATCTGTATTTTTTTTATTGACAAAGATGAAGCATATCTGTTAAAGAAGATTTTTCTATGAGGTTATGGACATATTTATATCAACATGGAAATGACAAGGACTTAAACATGTTCAGGTGCCGGCTTGCAAGAGTATTTAACCCAGAGCACAACCTGTCAAATTTGTTCTTGAGTTATTTTGCAGGATCAGTTTAACAAGGATAAATCCAAATTAAACTGGGGGCTAATGTCGGGGATATACCCCGCGGTATGACTCGACCGGAAGGATGACCCGGCTGGGACTTGGCGTTTCACTGGTAACCCGCCGGAGGTTTGGCGACTTACGAGTCTGGCGGCTCACATGTCTGACGACTCACGAGCCTGGCGACTCATGGATGGCCCCGACGGCTGGTCAAACGGACAACAAGGCCCAAGGCCCACTAGAAAGGCTTACGTTATGGTAGGCCAGCTTAAGAGGAAGGAAGCAAGACCCGGACTTGTATTCAACTTGTAAGAAAAGATAGACTAGTCCTAGTCCTACTAGGACTCCACATGTAACCCGCCCCTCTAACTTATATAAGGAGGGGCAAGACTCCCCAAAGAGGGACAGATAACAAGAAACAATCTCTAGGGCTAGACACAAAGAGCCGGCTTGCTGGTGACTCCCTTATGATCATAATGAGACCTAGCCACAAACAACATGTAGGGTTATTACCGGATGATTTTTCCCGGGACCCGAAGCTGTCTAAACCCTTGTCCTGTGTGTTGCGTCTCTCGTCCCGATCAACCCCTCACAAGCTACCACATTGATGCGTTGGCCTCGCACTAAGTCCTAACACTAAGGACATCTGCCGTGACAAAACCACGACACCAGGCGCGCGTTTAAATCCTCGTACTCACCGCGGTCCAGGATGCAGTCATTAGGGCATTCATGTATCTTCTGCACCTCTAATCCTAGAGGGCAGACAGCCTTCTTTGCCTCGTACGTACTCTCGGGCAACTCGTTGTCCTTGAGAAGCATCTTCTGTAACATTATCAGCAACTTTCCAAATCCCTTGTTAGATATACCATTCTCTGCCTTCCATTGCAGCAATTCCAGTGTGGTGCCCAACATTTTCTTGTCAGCTTCACAATTCGGGTACAACAATTTCTTATGATCCTCTAACATGCGTTGCAACTTCTTCTTCTCCTTTTCACTTGCGCAGTTTCTCTTTATATCGTCAATGGCCCAAGCTAGATCATCAGCAGACTCATCTGATGCCTCTTCTTCAACTTCTTCCCGCATTACCGGCTCAGCTTCTTCCCCCATTGTTGTACCATCGTATTCAGGGAACCCACGGCCAGGATAGTTGTCATCATTCTCTTCTTCTTCATTGTATTCCATCATAACCCCTCTTTCTTCGCGCTTGGCCCAAACATTATAGTGGGGCATGAAACCGGACTCAAACAGGTGCCAGTGAATGGTTTTTGACTTAGATTAATTCCGATCATTCTTACAGCCAGCACACGGACAAGACATAAAACCATCCACCCGCTTGTTTGCCTCAGTCGCGAGCAGAAAAGTATGCACGCCATTAACGAACTGGGGAGAGCATCGATCATCGTACATCCATTGCCGGCTCATCTTCATTACACAGCACCGAATAGACCAAATTAATACAAGTTCATACATAAAGTTCATACAACACTTATTATCATAAAACAACATACAAACTCTCTAGCTAAAGCATTTAAATGCAAAAACAAATGCGATCAAGATCGCAACTAAGGCAACAATTGATCCAACAACATAATGATACCAAGCCTCACTATCGATGGCATATTTTCTAATCTTTCTAATCTTCAAGCGCATTTTCTCTATCTTGATCTTGTGATCATCAACGACATCGGCAACATGCAACTCCAATTCCATCTTCTCCTCCTCAATTCTATTCAATTTTTCTTTCAAATACTCGTTTTCATTTTCAACCAAATTTAACCTCTCGATAATAGGGTCGGTTGGAATTTCCGGTTCACATACCTCCTAGATAAAAATATCTATGTCAACTTGATGGGAATAATTTGTCATAAACACGAAATGCAACAAATAGTTATAAAAGAGAATATACCACATCCGAATCATAACCCGGCGAGGGCCGATGGGGACGGATATCAAAACCATGGCACTGTGTATAACAAACAACGTATGGGTAAGATAATTATACAAGTAACTATATATCTAAATAACACAAACATGATTTTTTTATATAAAAATATAAGAACAAGAGGCTCACCAAAAGGTGGTGCCGATGACGGGACGGTGCAGGAGATCAACGGTGGTTAGGATGGAGACGGGAAGGCACTAAGTAAACCACACCTACATATGCAAACTAAGAGTTATTTTGACCTGAAATTGCATGTAAATCAAATAAACTACCACATATAATTCCTTCCAAACTAAAAACCCACAAATCACTATACTTATAGAGCATTGCAAGAGATAATCTAGCAATGAGAGATGAAAGGATAAAGTTGTAAACCTTTGTGATCACTTGGATGAATGGGGTGCCTTCAAATCTTGACAAATTTTGGCAAAATTGGAGCTGAGCTCGAGCAAGAGAGGAAGAAAACAGAGGGGATGGGAAAAACAGAGCGCTTCGGCTCGGGCTGGACGAAGCACTATATATAGTGATATCTTTAGTCCCGGTTGGTTATACAAACCAGGACTAAAGGTGCATCTCTAGTCCCGGTTCATAGCACGAACCGGGACTAAAGGTGTTGGTGGGGCCGCAGCCTGACACCAGCCTGCCACCACCTCTTTAGTCCCAGTTCGTGGCACAAACCTGTACTAAAGGTTCGCCACGAACCGGGACTAATGAGAGCTGCCCACCTAGCCGTTGGAACCGACACTAATGGTCACATTAGTGCCGGTTCAATTACAAACCGGGACTAATGAGCTGAACATTAGGCCCTTTTTCTACTAGTGATTCAAATGAAACTAACCGTGGTCCCCAGAGCAATGACTGGCATCGGAGGATGGGCCTGATCGGTCTTCTCGCACACAGACTGCACATTAGGTTGACGAGTCAATCATACTAGTTAGTAATGAAAAGAACATTACATGCATGGTTTGGCTAATATGCAGAAGAAACTCACCGCAAGGAGCTCGTACATGGCCCGGTTCTGCATGTCATTATGTGCCCTCTCCTCCTCCAACATCCTAGTCGACCTCTCCTCCAACTCCCGCTCCTTCTCCGCCAGAAACGCCTAGGTTCTATCTATCTCTCTCTCTGAAGAGGAGCCGGCAGCACCACTCTGAATGAAATATGCCCTAGAGGCAATAATAAAGTTATTATTTTATATTTCCTTATTCATGATAAAGGTTTATTATTCATGCTAGAATTGTACTGATCAGAAACTTAAATACATGTGTGAATACATAAACAAATATCGTGTCCCTAGTAAGCCTCTACTAGACTAGCTCGTTGATCAAAGATGGTTAAGGTTTCCTAACCATGGACATGTGTTGTCATTTGATAACGGGATCACATCATTAGGAGAATGATTTGATGGACAAGATCCACCCGTTAGCTTAGCATAATGACCGTTCTGTTTATTGCTATTGCTTTCTTCATGTCAAATACTTATTCCTTTGGCTATGAGATTATGCAACTCTGGGATTATGCAACTCCCGGGTACCGAAGTTATACCTTTTGTGCTATAAAACGTCACAACGTAACTGGGTGATCATAAAGATGCTCTACAGGTATCTCCGAAGGTGTTTGTTGAGTTGGCATAGATCGAGATTAGGATTTGTCACTCCGAGTATCGGAGAGGTATCTTTGGGCCCTCTCGGTAATACACATCATAAGCTTGCAAGCAAATGACTCAGGAGTTGGTCCCGAGATGATGTATTACGGAACGAGTAAATTAGGAGACTTGCCGGTAACAAGATTGAACTAGGTATGTAGATACCGATGATCCAATCTCGAGCAAGTAACATACCGATACACAAAAGGAATTACGTATGTTGTCATAACGATTCGACCGATAAAGATCTTCGTAGAATATGTAGTAGCCAATATGGGCATCCAGGTTCCACTATTGGTTATTGACCGGAGAGGTGTCTCGGTCATGTCTACATAGTTCTCGAACCCGTAGGGTCCGCATGCTTAACGTTCGTTGACGATATAGTGTTATATGAGTTATATGTTTTGGTGACCGAATGTTCTTCCAGTCTCAGATGAGATCACAGACATGACGAGGAGTCTTGAAATGGTCGATAGGTAAAGATTGATATATATAGTACAATTGTATTTGACAACAAAAGTGTTTACGGACGTACCGGGAAGAAATCGGGTCACCGGAAGGGGTTCCGGGCACCCCGGCATGTATATGGGCTTAATGGGCCAAGGGAGGGACATACCAGCCCATAGGGGGATGGTGCGCCCCTTTCCCTAGCCAAACAACCCTAGGGAAGGAAAAAGGGGAGGGCTAGCCCCTCTTGCCTTTCCCTCTCATGGGAGAAAGGAAAGTGGGGGTGCCACCCTCCCCTGCCTTTCCGCCGTTCCTATACATGGCAGGGGGCGCCACCTTGGCCACCCCCTTGGCTGCTCCCCTCTCCCTCCCATCTATATATATGTAGGAGGGGGGCGCCTAGCACACACCAGACAATTGCCTAGCTGTGTGTGGCACTCCCCTCCACCGTTTACACCCTCGGTCATATTTTTGTAGTGCTTAGGCGAAGCCCTACGGGGATCATTTCACCATCACGGTCACCACGCCGTCGTGCTGAAGGAACTCATCTACTACCTTCATGTCTTGTTGGATCAAGAAGGCGAGGGACGTCACCGAGCTGAACGTATGCAGAAGGCGGAGGTGCCGTGCATTCAGTACTTGATCGGTTGAAGCGTGAAGAAGTTCGACTACATCAACCGCGTTGTGAAACGCTTCTGCTTACGGTCTACGAGGGTACGTAGACACACTCTCCCACTCATTGCTATGCATCTTTATGGATAGATCACTGCGTGTGCGTAGAATTTTTTTTGTTTTCCATGCACCATTTCCCAACAGTGGCATCATGACCCAGGTCTATGCGTAGATGATATGCACGAGTAGAACACAAAGAGTTGTGGTTGGTGATAGTCATACTACTTACCACCAACGTCTTATTTTGATTCGGCGGTATTGTGGGATGAAGAGGCCCGGACCATCCTTACATGTCCACGCACATGAGACCGGTTCCACCGACAGGCATGCAACTAGTTTTGCATAAAGTTGGCTGGCGGATGTCTGTTTCTCCTACTTTAGTTGAATCAAATTTGACTATGGCCAGTCCTTGAAGAAGTTTAAAATAGCAAACTTGTCGAAACACTGATGTGGTTTGATGCGTAGGTAAGAACGGTTCTTTCTAGAAGCCCGTAGCAGCCACGTAAAACTTGCAACAACAAAGCAAAGGACGTCTAACTTGTTTTTGCAGGGCATGATTTGATGTGATATGGTCAAGACATGATGTGATATACATTATTGTATGAGATGATCATGTTTTGTAAAAGTTATCGGCAACCGGCAGGAGCCCTAATGTTGTCTCTTTGTTGTATGAAATGCAAACGCCATGTAATTGCTTTACTTTATCACTATGCATTAGCGATAGTTGTAGAAACAATAGTTGGTGAGACGACCATGACGAAACAATGGAGATCAAGGTGTCGAGCCGGTGACGATGGAGATCATAAAGATGCTTTGGAGATGGAGATCAAAAGCACAAGATGATGATGGCCATATCACTACTGGAATCAGGGAATTTGCCGTCTGCCAGTTCTTTGCCGTCAGCTAGCGGACGACAAAGAAGGTCTTTGCCATCAGCTGCCAAGAAGCAGACGCCAAACAACTGGCAGACGGCAAAGAAGGTCTTTGCCATCTGCCATTTCTTTGCCGTCCGCTGGCTGACAGCAAAGAATCTTTGCCGTCCGCTGGATGACGGCAAAGAGGGAGGTGGCACCCACTAACGAAAAAACTTAACGTCCTCCCTCTTTGCCATCCGCAGCAGACGACAAAGATAAACAAAAAGCGGACGGCAAAGGCGGGGCGGACGGCAAAGGCTAACCTAACTAACCTAACTAACGGCCGAGCCCCCCCCCCCCCGCCCGTTACTCTATCTGTTTCTCCCTCTCTCCCCTCCTCGACGCCCACATCCACCCACCGCGCAGCCCCCGCCGCCCTGCGCCGTCCCCACCACCGCCCCCCCCCACCATGGCCCCCCATCCATCCCGCCCGCCTTCGCCGCTAATCATCATCGCCCCGACCCCACCCCTCCACCCCACCGCCCCCCCCCCCCGCCCTTGCCGCCGCCCACCGCCCCCCCCACCGTCGCCCCACCATCCCTTGCCCGGCGCCCGCCTCCAGGCGCCGCCCATCCCGTCCCTCCCCACCATGTCCGTCCCACCCCCTGAGCCCCTACCCCCACCGCCCACCACCCAGTGCCAGCCTGTCGCCCGACTCGGTGAGTATTCTTTTTTCTTTTTTTTTTTTTTTTTTTTGCTGTTTAATTGTTAGTGTTAGAATTAGTGCTAGATATGTGTTAGTGTTAGTGTTAGTGTTAGATTTAGTGCTACATATGTGTTAGTGTTAGATTTAGTGCATGGGTTTTAGATGAAAAAGATGAAAAAGAAGAAGAAGAAAAGAAGAAAAGAAGTAGAAGAAAAAGAATATGTAGAAGAAAAGAAGAAGAAGAAGAAGAAGAAGAAAAGAAGTAGAAGAAAAAGAATATGTAGAAGAAAAGAAGAAGAAGAAGAAGAAAAGAAGTAGAAGAAAAAGAATATGTAGAAGAAAAGAAGAAGAAGAAGAAGAAAAGAAGTAGAAGAAGTAGAAGAAGAAGAAAAGAAGAAAAGAAGAAAAGAAAAGAAGTATAAGAATTAGAAAAAGATGAAAAAAGAAGAAGAAAAGAAGTAGAAGAAGAAGAAAAGAAGAAAAGAAAAGAAGTAAAAGAAGTAGAAAAAAGATGAAAAAAGAAGAAGAAGAAACGAAGTAGAAGAAGTAGAAGAAGAAGAAGAAAAGAAGAAAAGAAAAGAAGTAAAAGAAGTAGAAAAAAACACCCCGACACCACACCCCGACACCACACCCCGACACCCCGACCACTTGACCCCCTGACCCAGACACTCCGACCCTGATACCACACCCCGACACCCCGACAAGACACCCCGACACCCCGACCCCCAGACCCCGACACCCCGACCCCGACACCACACCCCGACACGACAACCCGACACCCTGACCCCCTGACCCAGACACCCCGACCCCGACACCACACCCCGACCCCGATACCACACCCCGACCCCCTGATCCCGACACCACACCCCGACACCCCGACCCGACACAACACCCCGACCCCGACACCACACCCCGACCCCGACAAGACACCCCAACACCCCGACCCCCTGACCCCCTGAGCTCGTCATTGATTATAGTGATGAGGATGATTATGCATTTATTGATGATACTGATCGAGATTATTATTGTACTTGATGATGATGATTATGCATTTATATGTAGTGTCAGGTATTCAATTTTTTTATGTTGTACTTGATGATGATACACTTAAGTGATATACATATTTTTTATTCATGTCGGTATTATTTTATGTTGTACTAATTTCGTTTACTCTTTGTCATGGCAGGTGTTGAAAGATGGTGGGCGCTGGTCGAGAGCGCTCGAGACCCTTCTTCGTCGGCGGCGTGGTGCGAGGTCTTCTATTCCACACGCACCTCTCCGCCGGCGTTCTTTGGACAGATGGCGACACAGCCGGGCCCTTCTTCGTCGACCGCGGTGCGAGCGGGGGCGAGGTAAGAAGAAGAGAGGAGCTGGAGCACGTGGTCGCGGGAGAGGAGGTAGGGTGACTGCCAGAGCACCTTCCTCACCGCCACCCCCAGCTGTTTCACCCGAGCACGTGACTGCTAGGGTGGACTCGTCCGATGAGGAGGCTACACGGACTCCGGTCCACGAGCCTCCGGTCCACGGGCCTTGACCCACGAGCCTCGGGTTGGCGGGCCTTGACCACGAGAGTTCGCCCACGAGACCCCGAGGAGCACACGTCTGGATTGGGTACTGGCGAGATCAGCTGAGGGGCAGTGGCCATCTTGATGATGGCGGGAGCCGATGATATTGAGGAGGAGGGGGGCACCATCTACCAGCGTGGTTGTACACGGCTCCCGCGTGTCGGCGACCCGCGAGCAGAGGTGGTTGATTTTCCCTTATGGGGAGAGGTAAGTGCATTTAATCTTTTTGTACCCTTCTGCATTCATGTTTCTTCAAATATCTAATGTGTTGGCCTTGTCATGCTGCAGGGGTTGGGACCACCATCATAGTGTCCGCCGGCCCAACTCCGTCCTTGGAGTTCTTTGTCGGCAAAACTTCCCGGGGTTTGTCACGTTGCCTGGTGAGGGTCGGCTTCCAGAGCTTGGATTGAGTTGGGAGCACTACTTGGCTGCCTCGGCCCCGCCGGGTGAGATTATCGACGGTGTCTTGTGCAAGACGAGGGCATACGTGGTGATTAGAAAGTTCTGGGTAATTTCTCCTTTACACAATTAAAAATCTTCAACTAGCTAGTTATTAATTGTACTAATCAATATTGTCTCATTTGATTGTAGACATTCTACAGGTGTAAGGAGGGATACGAGGAGGAGGCGGCAAATGTTATCGATAACGTCTGCAAGCGCCTACTACAGAACTTACGGCACGAGGCTCGGGTGCAGGCTGTTCGAGACTACTACGCCTCGCGTGGTATCAAGAAGACCAAGCCGGCGTGCCGCGAGAAGTTCTTGAGTAAGGAGGACTACATGAAGGTATTTATTAAGGCCTTGTACTTTACTTCCTTCATTTAGTAATTCATAGCCGTAGCGCTCAAGTTTCTATTTCCTAACTTAGGCCCCTCCGAGATGGTGTGCGGATCAGATGGATTGTTGGGAGGTGTTGGTCAATGAGTGGTGCTCAAAAGAATGGCTAGCCCTCCACAACAAGGCCAAGGACAAACGTGCCCAAATGGAAGGTGTGCCACACCATCAAGGCAGCTCCAACATATATCAGTACAGGCGGAACTGGGTATGTGGTTTGCTTCATGATTCATGCAATTCGTTCATCATGCAAGCTTCAGCCCTTTAATTACTAATTTACTTTGTTTCTCTCTTTCAAACACGCTACAACAAGGCGGATAAGGTGCCAGAGGTGTACAACATGTATGCCATGGCCCACACTGGCTCTTACAAGAAAGTCAAGGCATTCTCTGCGTCTGACCTCGATGATCCAAAAAACTTCACCAACATCTCCTCCCACGACAAGCTCGTGAAATATAGAGATCAGGGGAAGGCGAGGAAAGGGGAGGACTTTAACCCGAGCCAGGGTCCCATTGATACAAAGCTGCTGATCATATCTGGTGGCGGGAGGTCCCATGGCTCCATAGCCATGGGAGATGGACTTATCCGTTGTCCTAGCACTCTCCCGGAGATCAAGGCGCGCCAGTCCAGCTCCGCTCCTGAGATAAGGCCTCGTGAACGGCCAGTCCAACTCGCCTTCAAGGTTAGTTATACGTACTCAGCTATCTTTGTCCATTACATTGTGTGTGCTTCCATCAATGATTACAAATGGTAACGAGGAGTGGTGTTGCAGGCTGCTATACAGAGTGAGAGAGATAGAACAGAGAAACTTCTGGCGGAGGCGGCGGAGAGGCAGCGGGAGTTGGAGGAGAGGACGACAAAGATGTTGGAGGAGGAGAGGGCACGGAATGACATGCAGGCAAGGGCCATGTACGAGCTCCTTATGGTAAGTTTCTTCTACACATTAGCCAAAACATTCATGTAGTGTTTGTCTCATTACTAACTAGTATGACTGAGTCGTCAAAACCAAATGTGTAGTCTGTGTGCGAGAAGTCCGGTCAGACCGCTCCGCCGATGCCAGTGATTCCTCCTGGGACCATGGTGAGTTTAATTTGAATGGACATTACTTGCTAGTATTAACATTTGAGTGTCATCTTGCTAACAAGACATTGGAAATGATCTTTGGTGCAGCGTAACTCCAGACAAGCATCGCATGATCCTTCTCCAGCTACCGGCACGAGCCACCCCGCTACTACACCTCCATGATCACGGTAAGTGTCTCTAGTGTTTTGCTTAACAAATGTATAAAGACGTAGACTTAGCTTTATTTCCTCCAATATGCTTACCACAATGACTTAGAGTTAGCTTCTTTTCCTCCAAAATGACTTAATAAGCTTACTGACCTCCAAAACCATCCATTTTACCTAAGTTAGCTCTAAAATGATCTATACTTAGCTTACTTATGTAAAAAATGGCATAATTAGCTTAGTTAGCTCATAAACGATCCATTTTACCTAAGTTAGCTCTAAAATGACCCATTTTACCGTTCTTAGCTTATAAATGATCCATTTTACCCAAGTTAGCTCTAAAATGACCCATTTTAACTAGATTAGCTCTTAAATGATCCATTTTACCTACGTTAGCTCTAAAATGACCCATTTTACCTAGGTTAGCTCCAAAATGACCCATCTTACCTAGGTTAGCTCTAAAATGATGCATTTTACCCAAGTTGGCTCTAAAATGACCCATTTTACCTAGATTAGCTCATAAATGATCCATTTCACCTAAGTTAGCTCACAAACGATCCATTTTACCTAGGTTAGCTCCAAAATGACCCATCACACCTAGGTTAGCTCTAAAATGATGCTTTTTTACCTAAGTTAGCTCATAAACGATCCATTTCACCTAGGTTAGCTCATAAACGATCCATTTCACCTAAGTTAGCTCTAAAACGATCCATTTCACCTAGGTTACTCCAAAATGACCCATCTTACCTAGGTTAGCTCCAAAATGACCCATCACACCTAGGTTAGCTCTAAAATGATGCTTTTTACTAAGTTAGCTTACAAATGATCCATTTCAACTAAGTTAGCTCATAAACGATCCATTTCACCGAAGTTAGCTAAAAAATGATCCATTTCACCTAAATTAGCTCATAAAATGATCCATTTCACCTAAGTTAGCTCATAAATGACATATACTTCTTGTTCTACTCTTCTTCTTCTAGTCACCTTTTTCTAACTTTCTTATTTTCCATTTTGCAGATTTCATTCACTTCACGGAAGCTAGCTTGCTATGATGGAGTGCTTATTTTTTCTTTCATTCTCTTCAAGTATTCTTCTAGCTTGCTATCTTGATGAAACTTTGCATTGTAATATGTATGGATGGAACAATGTGTACGTGCAACTTGGTATGTATGAATGGATGGAACTATATATGTATGTACGATGAAACTTATGTGCTAGATATGTCATATGTTTGTCGTTAAATAGCCCATGAAATATATATATATATGTATATATATATATATATATATATATATATATATATATATATATATATATATATATATATTTTCTGTGAAAATTGTTGGATTTAAAAAACAGAAAAAAAAGAGGCAATGCAGGATCTTTGCCGTCACCATCGATAGCAAAGCCACCTTTTGCCGACAACCATGACGGCAAAAAGAAGCCACGCGGCGGCCACCTGTGCTTCCTGGTGGGCTGACCCATTTGGTCAGTTTTCCTACAACGGCGGACGGCAAAGGCTTCGCCTACAGCAGCGGAAGGCAAAGGCTTTGCCTACAGCAGCGGACGACAAAGGCTTTGCCTACAGCAGCGGACGGCAAAGGCTGCCGTTAGCCACCTAACGGACTAACAGCATAATTATTGTCGTCTGCTTTCTTTGCCGTCAGCTGCTGACGGCAAAGGCCCCTTTGCCATCAGCATCAGAAAGCAGACGGCAAAGTAGCTCTTTGCCGATCCTTACTTTGCTAGAGCCTTTTGCCGTCCGCGGCAGACGACAAAGACCTTTGCTATCCCCCGTTCCTGCCTTTGCCGAGCTTAATGATGATTTTGCTATTCAGAATAATGGACTAGGTTTTCCTCTTGAACGAAGGCTTGTAGCTTTTTGCCAAAAGAATGCTCTTAATGATGAATTGGTTGTGCAATATGAAGGGCCTAAGGAGGAACCCATACCTCCCGAGATTGGTCTTGGGGACTTTTGTCCCATTAAATTTAGCCCTTTTGATTATTTTTGCTTGCCTCAAAGAAAACTTGCTGCCGAACGTAGAGAATATGAGAGAATTTTTCATGATTTGCCATACCACTATTATGGCAATACCTAGATCTATCCTTGCTTTTATGCCTAGCTAGGGGCGTTAAACGATAGCGCTTGTTGGGAGGCAACCCAATTTTATTTTTAGTTTTTTTTGTTTCTGTTTAGGAATAAATAATCCATCTACCTTATGTTTAGATGTGGTTTTATGTTTTAATTAGTGTTTGTGCCAAGTTAAATCTATAGGATCTTCTTGGATGATAGTTATTTGATCTAAATGTAATTTCCAAAAACTTTTGGTTCACAAAAATAATTGTTAAAAATCACCAGAACGTGATAAAATAGTGATTCCAATTTATTCTGATCAATAAACAAATTTCCTAGGTCTTCCTATTTTGGCTGAATTTTTGGAGTTCCATAAGTTTGCGTTAGTTTCAGACTACTACAGACTGTTCCGTTTTTGACAGATTCTGTTTTTCGTGTGTTGTTTGCTTATTTTGATGAATCTATGGCTAGTAAAATAGTTTATAATCCATAGAGAAGTTGGAATACAGTAGGTTTCACACCAATATAAATAAAGAATGAGTTCATTACAGTACCTTGAAGTGGTCTTTTGTTTTCTTTCGCTAACGGAGCTCACGAGATTTCTGTTGAGTTTTGTGTTGTGAAGTTTTCAAGTTTTGGGTGAATTATTTTGATGGATTATGGAACAAGGAGTGGCAAGAGCCTAAGCTTGGGAATGCCCATGGCACCCCCAAGATAATCCAAGGACACCAAAAAGTCAAAGCTTGGGGATGCCCCCGGAAGGCATCCCCTCTTTCGTCCACTTCCATCGGTAACTTTACTTGGAGCTATATTTTTATTCACCACATTATATGTGTTTTGCTTGGAGCGTCTTGTATGATTTGAGTCTTTTTTTATAGTTTACCACAATCATCCTTGCTGTACACCCTTTTGAGAGAGCCATACATGAATTGGAATTTGATAGAATACTCTATGTGCTTCACTTATATCTTTTGAGCTATATAGTTTTGTTCTAGTGCTTCACTTATATCTTTTAGAGCAAGGTGGTAGATTTGTTTTCTAGAAACTATTGATCTCTCATGCTTCATTTAGATTATTTTGAGAGTCTTAAATAGCATGGTAATTTGCTTATAATAATAATATGCTTGGTATTCAAGATTTATAAAACTTTCTTTTGAGTGCGTTGAATACTAAGAAAAGTTTGATGCTTGATAATTGTTTTGAGATATGGAGGTAGTAATATTAGAGTCATGCTAGTTGAGTAGTTGTGAATTTGAGAAATACTTGTGTTAAAGTTTGTGATTCCCGTACCATGCATGTATCGTGAACCGTTATGTGATGAAGTCGGAGCATGATTTATTTATTTATTGTCTTCCTTATGAGTGGCGGTCGGGGACGAGTGATGGTCTTTTCCTACCAATCTATCCCCCTAGGAGCATGCGCGTAATACTTTGATTTGATAACTTGTAGATTTTTGCAATAAGTATATGAGTTCTTTATGACTAATGTTGAGTCCATGGATTATACGCACTTTTCTCACCCTTCCACCATTGCTAGCCTTTCTAATACCGCGCACTTTTCGCCGGTATCATATACCCACCATATACCTTCCTAAAACAGCCACCATACCTACCTATTATAGCATTTCCATGGCCATTCCGACATATATTGCCATGCAAATTTCCATCGTTCCATTTATTATGACAAGCTCCATCCTTGTCATATTGCTTTGCATGATCATGTAGTTGACATCGTATTTGTGGCAAAGCCACCGTTCATAATTCTTTCATACATGTCACTCATGAGTCATTGCACATCCCGGTACACCTCCGGAGGCATACACATAGAGTCATATTTTGTTCTAAGTATCGAGTTGTAATTGTTGTGTTGTAAGTAAATAAAAGTGTGATGATCATCATTTTTTAGAGCATTGTCCCAAGTGAGGAAAGGATGATGGAGACTATGATTCCCCCACAAGTCGGGTGAGAGTCCGGACGAAAAATAAATAAATAAAAAAGAAAAGAAAAGAGGCCATAAAAAAAAGAGAAAAGGCCCAATTAAAAAAATAGAGAAAAAGAGAGAACGGACAATGTTACTATCCTTTTACCACACTTGTGCTTCAAAGTAGCACCATGATCTTCATAATAGAGAGTCTCTCATTTTGTCACTTTTATATACTAGTGGGAATTTTTCATTATAAACTTGGTTTGTATATTCCAATGATGGGCTTCCTCAAATTGCCCTAGGTCTTCGTGAGCAAGCGAGTTGGATGCACACCCACTTAGTTTCTTTTGTTGAGCTTTCATATACCTATAGCTCTAGTGCATCTGTTGCATGGCAATCCCTACTCACTCACATTGATATCTATTAATGGGCATCTCCATAGCCCGTTGATATGCCTAGTTGATGTGAGACTATCTTCTCCCTTTTTGTCTTCTCCACAACCACCATCCTATTCCACATATAGTGCTATATCCATGGCTCACGCTCATGTATTGCGTGAAGATTGAAAAAGTTTTGAGAATATCAAAAGTATGAAACAATTGCTTGGCTTGTCATCGGGGTTGTGCATGATTTAAATACTTCATGTGGTGAAGATAGAGCATAGCTAGACTATATGATTTTGTAGGGATAACTTCCTTTGGCCATGTTATTTTGAGAAGACATGATTGCTTTGTTAGTATGCTTGAAGTATTATTATTTTTTATGTCAATATTAAACTTTTGTCTTGAATCTTTCGAATCTGAATATTCATACCACAATTAAGAAGAATTACATTGAAATTATGCCAAGTAGCACTCCGCATCAAAAATTCTTTTTTTTTTGTCATTTACCTACTCGAGGACGAGCAGGAATTAAGCTTGGGGATGCCTGATATGTCTCCAACATATCTATAATTTTTGGTTGCTCCATGCTATATTATCTATTGTTTTGGGACCATATTGGGCTTTATTTTCCACTTTTATATTACTTTTGGGACTAACCTATTAACCGGAGGCCCAGCCCAGATTTGCTGTTTTTTGCCTATTTCAGAGTTTCGAAGAAATGGAATATCAAACAGAGTCCAAACGGAATGAAACCTTCGGGAGCGTGATTTTCTCACCGAACATGATCCAGGAGACTTGGACCCTACGTCAAGCGACCAACAGGGAAGGCACGAGGTGGGGGGCGCGCCCTCCCCCCCAGGCGCACCCTCCACCCTCGTGGGCCCCTGTTGCTCCACCAACATACTTCTTCCTCCTATACATACCTACGTACCCCCGAAGGATCAGATACGGAGCCAAAAACCTAATTCCACCGCCGCAACTTTCTGTATCCACGAGATCCCATCTTGGGGCCTGTTCCGGAGCTCCGTCGGAAGGGGAATCCACCCCGGAGGGCTTCTACATCATCATAGCCTCTCCGATGAAGTGTGAGTAGTTTACTTCAGACCTTCGGGTCCATAGTTAGCAGCTAGATGGCTTCTTCTCTCTTTTTGGATCTCAATACAATGTTCTCCCCCTCTCTCGTGGATATCTATTCGATGTAATCTTCTTTTTGTGGTGTGTTTGTTGAGATCGATGAATTGCGGGTTTATGATCAAGACTATCTATGAGTAATATTTGAATCTTCTCTGAATTCTTTTATGTATGATTGGTTATCTTTGCAAGTCTCTTCGAATTATCCGTTTGGTTTGGCCAACTAGATTGGTAGTTCTTGCAATGGGAGAAGTGCTTAGCTTTGGGTTCGATCTTGCGGTGTCCTTTCCCAGTGACAGAAGGGGCAACAAGGCATGTATTGTATTGTTGCCATCGAGGATAACAAGATGGGGTTTTTGTCATATTGCATGAATTTATCCCTCTACATCATGTCATTTTGCTTAAGGCGTTACTCTGTTTTCATTAACTTAATACTCTAGATGCATTATTGATAGCGGTTGATGAGTGGAGTAACAGTATTAGATGCAGGCAGGAGTCGGTCTACATGTCTCGGACGTGATGCCTATATACATGATCATACGTAGATACTCTCATAACTATGCTCAATTCTGTCAATTGCTCAACAGTAATTCGTTCACCCACCATAGAATACTTATGCTCTTGAGAGAAGCCACTAGTGAAATCTACGTCCCCCGGGTCTATTCTCTATCATATTAATCTTCCGTCACTTTATTATTGCTTTTCTTTTTTTCTTTGCTTTTTATTTTACTTTGCATCTTTATACCAAAAATATTATTGATCATCTCTATCAGATCTCACTCTCGTAAGTGACCGTGAAGGGATTGACAACCCCTAATCGCGTTGGTTGCGTTGAGCTATTTGTTTTGTGTAGGTACGAGGGACTTGCGCGTGGCCTCCTACTGGATTGATACCTTGGTTCTCAAAAACTGAGGGAAATACTTACACTACTTTGCTGCATCATCCCTTCCTCTTCGGGAAATCCAACACAGTGCTCAAGAGGTAGCAAGAAGGATTTCTGGCGCCGTTGCCGGGGAGTCTACGCAAAAGTAAACATACCAAGTACCCATCACAATCCCTTATCTCTCGCATTACATTATTTGCCATTTGCCTCTCGTTTTCCTCTCCCCACTTCACCCTTGCCGTTTTATTCGCCCTCTCTTTTCTGTTTGCCTTTTTCTTGGTTGCTTGTCGTTATGTCTAGATTTGGGGAAATTATTGCCGATATGGACAATAATAATATCATGGAAAATTCTGAAGCTCCTGCTAAAGAACCCCCTACCTTACATACAAAAAAACTTCGAGTTGGTAGTGGTAATATTATTAGAAAAGGAGTTATTCAAGATTTCTTTACTTGTGCCGGTACTTTGCCTTCTATGGGCGGTTCTATTCTTCATAGAACCAGTAGTCTTGCGGACGCCAGAGCCATGCTTATAGTTGAACTTGAAAGGCAATTTATGCACATGCACCCTTGCATACAAAGAATTTTCTTAGAATTCTCTAATATTGAGCATTCTTCTGTTAAGCGTGCCGCCACTATCTTTTTGGCTCATGAGTTTAGATTTATAATGAAAGAGACCAAAGAAATATTTACGCATTATAGGGTAGATGCTAGTCATCCTCCCATTGAAGCTATTCTTTTTAATCAAGAAGACATGATGTGTTTACAATCTTTAGATCATATTGCTTATAATTAAAATCTTAGGAAAAAGGTTCCTGCCGATGTTCTAGTTGATAAAATTTCCGAGCTTAATGATGATTTTGCTATTCAGAACAATGGACTAGGTTTTCCTCTTGCACGAAGGCTTGTAGCTTTTTTCCAAAAGAATGCTCTTATTGATGAATTGGTTGTGCAATATGAAGGGCCTAAGGAGGAACCCATACCTCCCGAGATTGATCTTGGGGACTTTTGTCCCATTAAATTTAGCCCTTTTGATTATTTTTTCTTGCCTCAAAGAAAACTTGCTGCCGAGCGTAGAGAATATGAGAGAAGTTTTCATGATTTGACATACCACTATTATGGCAATACCTAGATCTATCCTTGCTTTTATGCCTAGCTAGGGGCGTTAAATGATAATGCTTGTTGGGAGGCAACCCAATTTTATTTTTAGTTTTTTTAGTTCTTGTTTGTTTTTAGGAATAAATAATCCATCTACCTTCTGTTTAGATGTGGTTTTATGTTTTAATTAGTGTTGTGCCAAGTTAAACCTATAGGATCTTCTTGGATGATAGTTATTTGATCTTGCTGTAATTTCCAGAAACTTTCGGTTCACGAAAACAATTGTTAAAAATCACCAGAACGCGATAAAATAGTCATTCCAATTGCTGCTGCTCAATAAATAAATTTCCTAGGTCGTCCTATTTTGGCTGAAATTTTGTAGTTCCATAAGTTTGCGTTAGTTTCAGATTACTACAGACTGTTCCTTTTTGACAGATTCTGTTTTTCGTGTGTTGTTTGCTTATTTTGATGAATCTATGGCTAGTAAAATAGTTTATAATCCATAGAGAAGTTGGAATACAGTAGGTTTAACACCAATATAAATAAATAATGAGTTTATTACAGTACCTTGAAGTGGTCTTTTGTTTTCTTTCGCTAACGGAGCTCACGAGATTTCTTTTGAGTTTTGTGTTGTGAAGTTTTCAAGTTTTGGGTGAATTTCTTTTGATGGATTATGGAACAAGGAGTGGCAAGAGCCTAAGATTAGGAATGCCCATGGAACCCCCAAGATAATACAAGGACACCAAAAAGTCAAAGCTTGGGCATGCCCCCGGAAGGCATCCCCTCTTTCGTCCACTTCCATCGATAACTTTACTTGGAGCTATATTTTTATTCACCACATAATATGTGTTTTGCTTGGAGCGTCTTGTATGATTTGAGTCTTTGTTTTTTAGTTTACCACAATCATCCTTGCTGTACACCCTTTTGAGAGAGCCATACATGAATTGGAATTTGATAGAATACTCTATGTGCTTCACTTATATCTTTTGAGCTATATAGTTTTGCTCTAGTGCTTCACTTATATCTTTTAGAGCACGGTGGTGGATTTGTTTTATAGAAACTATTGATCTCTCATGCTTTACTTAGATTATTTTGAGAGTCTTAAATAGCATCGTAATTTGCTTATAATAATAATATGATTGGTATTCAAGATTTGTAAAACTTTCTTTGGAGTGCGTTGAATACTAAGAAAAGTTTGATGCTTGATAATTGTTTTGAGATATGGAGGTAGTAATATTAGAGTCATGCTAGCTGAGTAGTTGTGAATTTGAGAAATACTTGTGTTAAAGTTCGTGATTCCCGTACCATGCACGTATGGTGAACCGTTATGTGATGAAGTCGGAGCATGATTTATTTATTGATTGTCTTCCTTATGGGTGGTGGTCGGGGACGAGTGATGGTCTTTTCCTACCAATCTATCCCCCTAGGAGCATACATGTAATACTTTGCTTTGATAACTTGTAGATTTTTGCAATAAGTATATGAGTTCTTTATGACTAATGTTGAGTCTGTGGATTATACGCACTTTTCTCACCCTTCCACCATTGCTAGCCTATCTAATACCGTGCACTTTTCGCCGGTATCATATACCCACCATATACCTTCCTCACAACAGCCACCATACCTACCTATTATGGCATTTCCATAGCCATTCTGAGATATATTGCCATGCAACTTTCCACCGTTCCGTTTATTATGACAAGCTCCATCCTTGTCATATTGCTTTGCATGATCATGTAGTTGACATCGTATTTGTGGCAAAGCCACCGTTCATAATTCTTTCATACATGTCACTCATGAGTCATTGCACATCCCGGTACACCGCCGGAGGCATACACATAGAGTCATATTTTGTTCTAAGTATCGAGTTGTAATTGTTGAGTTGTAAGTAAATAAAAGTGTGATGATCATCATTTTTTAGAGCATTGTCCCAAGTGAGGAAAGGATGATGGAGACTATGATTCCCCCACAAGTCGGGTGAGACTCCGGACGAAAAATAAATAAATAAAGAAGAAAAGAAAAGAGGCCATAAAAAAAAGATAAAAGGCCCAATTAAAAAAATAGAGAAAAAGAGAGAAGGGACAATGTTACTATCCTTTTACCACACTTGTGCTTCAAAGTAGCACCATGATCTTCAATATAGAGAGTCCCTCATTTGTCACTTTCATATACTAGTGGGAATTTTTCATTATAAAACTTGGCTTGTGTATTCCAATGATGGGCTTCCTCAAATTGCCCTAGGTCTTCGTGAGCAAGCGAGTTGGACGCACACCCACTTAGTTTCTTTTGTTGAGCTTTCATATACCAATAACTCTAGTGCATCTGTTGCATGGCAATCCCTACTCACTCACATTGATATCTATTAATGGGCATCTCCATAGCCCGTTGATACGCCTAGTTGATGTGAGACTATCTTCTCCCTTTTTGTCTTCTCCACAACCACCATCCTATTCCACATATAGTGCTATATCCATGGCTCACGCTCATGTATTGCGTGAAGATTGAAAAAGTTTTGAGAATGTCAAAAGTATGAAACAATTGCTTGGCTTGTCATCGGGGTTGTGCATGATTTAAATACTTCATGTGGTGAAGATAGAGCATAGCCAGACTATATGATTTTGTAGGGATAACTTCCTTTGGCCATGTTATTTTGAGAAGACATGATTGCTTTGTTAGTATGCTTGAAGTATTATTATTTTTTATGTCAATATTAAACTTTTGTCTTGAATCTTCCGAATCTGAATATTCATACCACAATTAAGAAGAATTACATTGAAATTATGCCAAGTAGCACTCCGCATCATTTTTTTTATCATTTACCTACTCGAGGACGAGCAGGAATTAAGCTTGGGGATTCCTGATACGTCTCCAACGTATCTATAATTTTTGATTGCTCCATGCTATATTATCTATTGTTTTGGACCATATTGGGCTTTATTTTCCACTTTTATATTACTTTTGGGACTAACCTATTAACCGGAGGCCCAACCCAGATTTGCTGTTTTTTTCCCTATTTCAGAGTTTCGAAGAAACGGAATATCAAACAGAGTCCAAACGGAATGAAACCTTCGAACGTGATTTTCTCACCGAACATGATCCAGAGACTTGGACCCTCGTCAAGCAACCAACAGGAAGGCACGAGGTAGGGGCGCCCCCCCAGCGCGCCCTACACCCTCGTGGCCCCCTGTTGCTCCACCGACGCATTTCTTCCTCCTATATATACCTACGTACCCTCGAAGATACGGACCAAAAACCTAATTCCAGCGCCGCAACTTTCTCAGATCCACAAGATCCCATCTTGGGGCCTGTTCGAGTTCACTGAAAGGGAATCCACCACGGAGGGCTTCTACATCATCATAGCCTCTCCGATGAAATGCGAGTAATTTACTTCAGACCTTCAGGTCCATAGTTAGTAGCTAAATGGCTTCTTCTCTCTTTTTAGATCTCAATACAATGTTCCCCCCCTCTCTCGTGGAGATCTATTCGACGTAATCTTCTTTTTCGGTGTGTTTGTTGAGATCGATGAATTGTGGGTTTATGTTCAAGACTATCTATGAGTAATATTTGAATCTTCTCTGAATTCTTTTATGTATGATTGGTTATCTTTGCAAGTCTCTTCGAATTATCCGTTTGGTTTGGCCAACTAGATTGGTAGTTCTTGCAGTGGGAGAAGTGCTTAGCTTTGGGTTCAATCTTGCGGTGTCCTTTCCGAGTGATGTAAGGGCAGCAAGGCACGTATTGTATTGTTGCCATCGAGGATAACAAGATGGGGTTTTTATCATATTGAATGAATTTATCCCTCTACATCATGTCATCTTGCTTAATGCGTTACTCTTTTTCATTAACTTAATACTCTATATGCATGCTGGATAGTGGTCGATTTAGTGGAGTGATAGTAGTAGATGCAGCAGAGTCGGTCTACTTGTCTCGGACGTGATGCCTATATACATGATCATACCTAGATACTCTCATAACTATGCTCGATTCATCAATTGCTCAACAAGAATTGTTCACCCACCGTAGAATACTTATGCTCTTGAGAGAAGCCACTAGTGAAATCTATGGCCCCGGTCTATTCTCTATCATATTAATCTTCCGTCACTTTATTATTGCTTTGCTTTTTTACTTTGCTTTTTATTTTACTTTGCATATTTATACCAAAATACCAAAAATATTATCTGCCATCTCTATCGATCTCACTCTAAGTAAGTGACCGTGAAGGATTGACAACCCCAATCGCGTTGGTTGCATTGAGCTATTTGTTTTGTGTAGGTACGAGGGACTTGCGCGTGGCCTCCTACTGGATTGATACCTTGGTTCTCAAAAACTGAGGGAAATACTTACGCTACTTTGCTGCATCATCCCTTCCTATTCAGGGAAATCCAACACAGTGCTCAAGAGGTAGCAAGAAGGATTTCTGGCGCTGTTGCCGGGGAGTCTACGCAAAAGTCAACATACCAAGTACCCATCACAATCCCTTTTCTCTCGCATTACATTATTTGCCATTTGCCTCTCGTTTTCCTCTCCCCCAGTTCACCCTTGCCGTTTTATTCGCCCTCTCTTTTCCGTTTGCCTTTTTCTTGCTTGCTTGTTGTTATGTCTGGATTTGGGGAAATTATTTCCGATATGGACAATAATAATATCATGGAAAATTCTGAAGCTCCTGCTGAAGAACCCCCTACCTTACATACAAAAAAATTTCGAGTTGGTAGTGGTAATATTATTAGAAAAGGAGTTATTCAAGATTTCTTTACTTGTGCCGGTGCTTTGCCTTCAATGGGCGGTTCTATTCTTCATAGAACTAGTAGTCTTGCGGACACCATAGCCATGCTTATACTTGAACTTGAAAGGCAATTTATGCACATGCACCCTTGCATACAAAGAATTTTCTTATAATTATCTAATATTGAGCATTCTTCTGTTAAGCGTGCCGCCACTATCTTTTTGGCTCGTGAGTTGAGATTTATAATGAAAGAGGCCAAAGAAATCTTTGCGCATTATAGGGTAGATGCTAGTCATCCTCCCATTGAAGCTATCCTTTTTAATCAAGAAGACATGATGCGTTTACAATCTTTAGATCATATTGCTTATAATGAAAATCTTAGGAAAAAGGTTCCTGCCAATGTTCTAGTTGATAAAATTTCCGAGCTTAATGTTGATTTTGCTATTCAGAATAATGGACTAGGTTTTCCTCTTGAACGAAGGCTTGTAGCTTTTTGCCAAAAGAATGGTCTTAATGATGAATTGGTTGTGCAATATGAAGGGCCTAAGGAGGAACCCATACCTCATAGCTGCACAGAAGAATTATGTCCTTGATACACCGCTAGGTGACAGACCTATTGCAGGAGTAGATGTAGACGTTATGAACATTTGGCAAGCTCGATATGATGACTACTTAATAGTTTAGTGCGCCATGCTTTACGGCTTAGAATCGGGACTTCAAAAACGTTTTGAACGCCACAAAGCATATGAGATGTTCTAAGAGCTGAAATTGGTATTTCAGAATCATGCCCATGTCGAGAGTTATGAGACCTCTGACAAGTACTTTGCCTACAAGATGGAAGAGAATGGCTCAGCCAGTGAGCATGTGCTCAGAATGTCTGGGTGCTACAATCACTTGACTCATTTGGGAGCTAATCTTCCAGATAAGATAGTAATTGATAGAATTCTCTAGTCACTATCACCAAGCTCCTAGAACTTCATGATGAACTATAATATGCAAGGGATGACGAAAACGATTCCTGAGCTCTTCGCAATGCTGAAATCTGCGAAGGTAGAATCAAGAAAGAGCATCAAGTGTTGATGATTAACAAAACCACTAGTTTCAAGAAAAAGGGCAAGGGGAAGAGAGGGAACTTCAAGAAGAATGGAAAGCAAGTTGCCACTCTCAGGAAGAAGCCCAAAACTGGACCCAAGCCTGAAACTGAGTGATTCTACTGCAAAGGGAATGATCATTGGAAGCGGAACTACCCCAGATACTTGGTGGATAAGAAGGATGGAAAAGTGAACAAATGTAGATTTGATAGACATGTTATTGATGTGTACTTTTCTAGTGTTTATAGCAACACCTTGAAATTTGATACTGGTTCAGTTGCTAAGACAGGAATTGCAAAATAAATAGAGACTAGTTAAGAACGAGGGGGGACGATGTGTGTTGGAAGTAATTCCAAGGTTGATACGATCACCATCGCACATTCCCTCTACCATCGAGATTAGTGTTGAACCTAAATAAATGTTATTTGGTGTTTATGTGGAGCATGAATACGATTTGATCATGTTTATTGCAATACGGTTATTCATGTAAGTTAGAGAATAATTGTTGTTCTGTTTATTTAAACCTCTAAGGATGCTAGCCGACCCTCCTCCACGAAGCTCCTCCCGTGCGCATCGATTGTGGCCGTCGGATGGCGTTTGACTTTTGCTATTGGTCATTGGATTGGTTGACTGCATGATAAATTTTGTTACCTTTTTTTCTGTTTTTCTGGTTGGATGACTTGTGGACCTTCTTCTGTGTGATTCGGTTGATTCGTTGTGGGTATTTTCAAATCTTGGTGTAAGTCAACCAGTACGGTGCGTGCGCGTGCTGGCGTATGAGTCGTCTGACACGCACCGTGGCTGACGAAGCGAGTGCCACGGGCGGGAACCAGAGGACGTGCCAGAAGGGAGTGCCACGGGAACCACAGAACGTGGGAAAGAGCGCCGCGCGCGTGAGGTCTTTCATCGTCCAATCCCCCCCCTCCCGCCACGCAAACACTATTCCCTTTCCAGCAAACCCCGCAGCCTCCCTCCTTTTCCACCCCCTCCTCCCGCATCTGCTCCTTCCCCATGGCAACCCACGTCGGCCGAGCCCAACGGCGAGGCTGTGGCGGCTGGTCCGGGGCGGCCGAGCGCCAATGGTGCGGCAATGGCTGTTCCAGGAGGCGAGGGCGAGGGCGCGGGCGTTGGGCGTTGGGCGCGTGGACAAGGAGGGAGGAGTTAACTTGAGGGAGGAGAGGAGAGAGGTGAGGGTTGGCAGCGATTGCAGGGAGAGGAGGAGGAGTCTGGAGGCAACGGACGATTTTTTGAGGGTGGTCGGCGACCTACAGCCTACAGGCAAACGGCAACGACGGCGGTGCTTGATTTGATGCGGCGCCATGAATCGGCCCCTGTTGATCAACGAGGTTGCTGGACTGCCTAAATCTGTCTTCCATCGTGCAGTGCCTCCTGCGAGTGCTGCCTCGCCCACCAACTTCGAGCGCCGTGGATCCATCGGGGATGGAGGGAAGCAAGATGAAGGCTGCACAATACCAAGGCAGGCTCGACTACTTTTCTCCCCTCTCAGTTTCTGCACCAATTGTTAGATGGATTCTTATTGATCTCAGATGTTAGTTAGTGATTTTATTCTCTCATTTCCATCGCATGGTATGATTCCTTTTTCTGAGATGAATTAGTAACTTCGTGTGGAGGTGGCAGCACAACCTGCAGGTTTGCCCACCACATGTTTGTTGTATTGCCTACCTCAAAGAGATTTAACTGCTTACAAAATTATTTTCTACTTGGTTGTTTTGCAGATGATGATGTATGAGTTGGAATGGTTGGGTTTTGAGTGGTAGCTGATCCCTATGCCGGCGGTGGTAGCGGCCATCATTGATATACAACAATTCAGCAATTGTCTCGGGTGTGCTCCTGTTCTCGAATGTAATCTAGGTTCTTCTTGACCTCTACGGCTGGCCTAAAATTGGTAATTCGGCATTGGCACACTTTACTCAAATCTATACTGCAAGCCCCAGGTGAATACCTTGTCTATTTGGTTTTTTCATCATGAATGCTAATAACTTGTATCGTTCATGTTTTTGAATAATAATTGCATTAGTTGTCCTTTGTTTTTAACTTAGTCGAGTGTTTTGGTTGTAGATCGATTCAATTCTGGATAGAAACTTCTTTGTGAAAATGTGAAAGATTGATTCATGCCTCTATGGGCTTCTCATGCCTCTATGGGCTGAAGCTGAAGGCTGTGCTGCTCTGTGTGCGGGTGGGTAGTCAGAGGAGGTTGCTGGTGGAAAGCCTCCTGCTGATGCTGACGCCTGAAGCAACCCTGTGAGTGGTAGGTTGTTTGACTGTTGGCCATTTACTGCTCTAACCACCATCTGATTGCTGGCAACATTAGTTCTTGGTCTAGCCATCTTAGTTCTGTAGTTGGGAACAATATTCCGATGTTTGAACTTGTCCATCACAAGTGTTTTGAGTGGAATGGTTATGTCCAATGGCAGCAGGATCTCCTCCAGTTCATGCCGCTCAAGATCTTCCTGGTCTCCAACTTGATAGACAACACTGCACCAATTTCTTTCACTGTCATACTTGACAACTTTCCCTACATAGTACGTGTCTGCAAACAGCTTTCTCACTTTCTGCTCTTCTAGCCATTCCCCAAAGCGATGGTCAACTCGAGATCACGAAGCATCTCTTACTGCAAGTTGTGAACCAGATGTGAATTCAGGAGGCAAGTCTGGGACACGATTGGTAATGATGGCAGGCTCTCTGGGTACTTTAACAATAGGTTCAGTGTATGGCTCTTGCATGCCCTTACTCCCCTCCATGACCTGATATTGCACCAATTCCTAGGATTTAACCAAAACAAACTAGAGCAGAAAGAAAATAGTTTCATCCATAAGACGAGTCATCATAAGCAAGAGAAGTCAAAAATAAGTCGCCATAAACCAAATACTTTCACAGCTACAATTATTTTGACGATCCAGGCATGTCGAAACACAAGAGATACCAACCAACACTTGGGATTTAGGAAGCACGGTACATCGCACCAGTGATACAGGTATCATGTCATAATAGGCATCAGGTCTCAACACAGTAGTCTGGCACTTAGGTGAAGTACATATGTATTAAGGATATTATTATTTCAATAACATGTGATGTGTTCTCATACGTGGTGCGAAGTGTACAATATGCTACTGTATCAAGAGATAAAAAATCCCATTTCCCACTATCTACAAACAACATAGTAATGCAGCTACAGCATGCCTGTTGTGTACAATGTCCAATGTATACAAACAACATGGCAATGCATGCTATCTCCACACATATCAATTGGAAAGTAAAATGCCCACTATACACATGCTTCAACTGAAAAACTGATTTTTTTTAGAACAGCAGCCAATAGCATCAGCAAAACAACCCATCCATGGCACAACAGAACAGTAGCACAAGCAGCAGCACAACACCAGTAGCTCAAGCGGGAGCAGCTAGCACACACACGAGAGTGGAAGAGGAGCTCATCGAGGCGGCTTTCGGTGATGAGGCAGATCTAGGTCGGCGACCGGCCGACTTTTGAGAGGAGGGAGAGGCGGGTCGTTGTCGAGGAGCGCGGCATCCAGAGGAAGAGAGAGCGCGTCGGCGTCCCGCCTGGATGATCGTGCTTACCACCAAATTTTCAATGACCTTCATTAGTCAATTTCTTCACAGAATGGCGTACTATACGTTTTCTTGTGTTTAATCGGCATGCTCGCATTAGTGGACTCACTATAAACACATACACGGGCATGGCGTATGGGGTGGCGGCCAGGACTTTGGCCATCGGCGCGAACTCGATGTTTTGTGGTCTGATTTCAGCTTGATTTTGTTTTGTTTCACTTGCTATCGGCAGCCTCTTACTCTCTAGGTAGAAAGTATTTAAAAGAGTTGAGTTGTTAGTTTCCTAAAATTTTCTTCCATGAAAGAATATGATTACGATCTTTAGGGTTGTTTTGCTGTTCCAAAGGCACATGGGAGTCTGCGGGAAAAAAGCTGGCGATGTTTTCTCTTGGATATTCAGAAAAGGGAGACACTCGGCGATCTGGCTCTGCTGCAGGTATGCCTTTTGTGCCCCTCTATTTACTTACTTACTATGAGCATGGTTTAGTTTAGAGAGAACTACAGTGCTTTGAGGCTACTGTATGTGTTGTGTTCCCTATTGTTCATGGAAGTTGTTTTTTTGGGCATTATTCTACAAGGACCGTGTGTAACTACATAGAAGCATGAAGTTGCTATGTAGCCATCTGCCCAGCCAAGTACAAGGTAAAGTTCCTTCTTGTAATAGTAGCCTTACATATTAAGGTAATGGCTTTCATTCTTTGGGATATAGGTGTTTCATGGTATGGTAGAAAGTACTGATTGTGCAGGATGGTTGCAACATCTGAGCAAATAGTTGGTTTGAACATTTTGTAGTTGTGATTTGCACTAGGATTTGCTGGCCTTTTTCGTATCAGCTTCGTCGTCGCCATACTTTTTTGGTAGATATTTAAACACAGCTCAGTACGTATCATACTCGCAAAGGGAGAGACAAAGCATAGTTAAAGTCGCACAAGCTACTTGCTTCTTTCCTGAACAATTAGATTCTGTTATTAATGCATTGCCGATTCCTACTTTCAGGTTTATTAGTTGGTTTTTTCTATTGGCTTTAGGACGTCCAGTGTATTTTGGTTAATATATAATGTTCTGCCATTTGTTAACTTAAATATATTTTCATGCATTTTCTTTGTACATTCTTTCCGTTCAGGTTGTTTAATATATATGTACTGCCATTTATTAACTTAAATATATTTTGATGCATGCCCTTTGTATATTCTTTACGCTTAGGTTGGCAATCCAATCACTTACTCATCAATTATATTTCCTTTTCTGTTTTCTATCTCTCTTTACATACATGCCATTGCCCACCAAGTAACATACTACCTCCAATTTGGGACAAATGAAGTACCTTTTAGTTTTGTATGCCACTGAGTATTGTTTGATTACTACAAATCCAAGATTGTATGCAAATTCAAGAAAATGTAATTTACTGTACAGATCAATGATTTATGCTTCCCAACACAGTAATGGAACCTGCAGTATGCAAATTCCAGAAAATGTAGTTTCGGGCACAATATAGTTTCCTATGTGCACGACTGCATGTTGTTTCCAAACCTTTAGTACAGGTTACAGTATGATAGGGAAACACATCAGCAACCCAATCTACATAAGTGATGAAGAAGGTCATGGCAACTTACTCCCTCTGCAAAGAAATAATAAGAGTGTTTAGGTCACTAAAGTAGTGATCTAAACACTCTTATATTTCTTTACAGAGGGAGTAATTGTTTACTTTATAGTCTTTTTACACCCTTTGATTAATGCTGACTATTTGAGCACCGACTAATTACTTTGAAGCCCACCACTGCACCAAGAAGCTGAAAGATTCAGCTTAAAACAAAACAACATGCCAACATCACAAGAACCTCAACTAAGGTACCAATTTTGCTAATGTCAAAAGAGTTCTACATTTGATTTTGCCGTGTCAAAAGCTGAGTGGTTATTTCTCGAAAGAAAAGAAAAACATTGAGTAGTATATTTGCCAGTCTATTTTGTGGGTCAAACAGAGTAGCATGGAGGAACTTTGCCTCCATTGTTTTTATTTATTAAATTGGGCGGAAAATATGAAGGTACATCTTACTGTGAGCAACAAGCCTCATTTCTTTTTTCTTATTAAAAGAGAGTAAATTTGTTAAAATGTGCTTGCCCACAACTAAACCAACTAATATATGGATTTTTTTTCATTGCACACATGGATTTAGAAGGCCTCTGCGCCACCAAATTTTTGTGTGCAGTGGGCTGGGCCTCTGCACCATTTGGCGCAACAGATTGCCGCAGTGGGCTGGGAGCCGGGGTCATCCTTCTCGCCACCAGTCGAACATACTACCAAATTTCTGTGCACAGTGGGCTTGGAGCCGGGGTCATCCTTCTCACCACCAGTCGAACATACTACTTCATCCACCATGTCGAGCGATATAAAACTGTTATCTGTTTCATAGAGCAACAACACGAGATTGTGCCCCCTCTTGATCCTAGTGCATGTTGCTGCCATCCTCCCCCCTTTGATTCGACTTTCTTTACATTGTGTGAAGTTGTGTACTTCCAACTTTACAAAGCTATACCAAGTTCGCAACTATACTTGGCTATACCTGTAACGTGATGCATTTCTCTGCAGGTTACTGACACTTTCTGAAAAAGTATGGATATTGAATGGAAGACGGGAGAATGATTGATGAAAACAGACAACACTAGAAGTGAATGCATTATTAGTCAATGGAAACATGATTGTTTTATACACTTTCTTTTACTGAGGATGAACTTTGTGTTGCATGCTATGAAGAAATGTAGTGTTTGACTAATTTTGAATTCTACGTTCATGCAACAAGTTCATTCTTTCTGATTATAGTTTATTGTTTTGTGGAATCATAATGTGGGTGATCCATTTCTCTTAAATGGAGTATTCAATAATGCTTCACTTATGGGCCATATCTATATTTGCTGCTTGCGGACCTGTGCTTAATGATCACTATACCAATATGTTTTTCTTTTTATACATAAGAATCTAAATTCTTAGCATGCACGTTCGCATCATGATACACACACACACACACGCACACACAACAACACACCATTTTTTTGGCTAAAGGATATTTGATTTATTATCATACGTGCTTGGCCAAAGCTAAACTAACTAAAACATATATTTTCTTTTAAATGAGACTTGATACTATTGAATATGCATCTCATTGTAGTCAACAATCTACTATATTTCCTATTAGAGTGAATTAAACCATGTTTTTCTTTTCATCGCGAGCATGGGTTTAGTGTGTCTCTGCGCCATTTGGCACAACGGGTCCACTAGTATGAATAAAACCTTCTATGGTCATACACCCAATGTGAATGGTTTATTGAATCTCAATCGTAGTGATACACATATTCATAATATTGATGCCAAAAGATGCAAAGTTGATAATGATAGTGCAACATATTTGTGGCACTACCATTTAGGTCATATTGGTGTAAAGCACATGAAGAAACTCCATGCAGATGGACTTTTGGAGTAACTTGATTATGAATCATTTGATACTTGCGAACCATGCCTAATGGGCAAGATGACTAAAACTCCGTTCTCTGAAACAATGGAGCAAGCTAATGACTTATTGGAAATAATACATACCCATGTATGCGGTCCGATGAGTGTTGAAGCACGCGGCGGGTATCATTATTTTCTGACCTTCACAGATGATTTGAGCAGATATGGGTATATCTACTTGATGAAACACAAGTCTAAAACATTTGAAAAGTTCAAAGAATTTCAGATTGGATTGGAGAATCATCGTAAAAAGAAAATAAATTTTGTACGAACTGATCACAGAGGCGAATATTTGAGTTACGAGTTTGGCCTTCATTTAAAACAATGTGGAATAGTTTCACAACTCACGCCACCTGGAACACCACAATGAAATGGTATGTCCGAATATTGTAACCGTACCTTATTGGATATGGTGTGTTCTATGATGTCTCTTATCGATTTACCACTATCGTTCTGGGGTTATGCATTAGACATAGCTGCATTCATGTTAAATTGGGCACCATCGAAATCCGTTGAGACGACACCGTATGAACTATGGTTTGGCAAGAAACCTAAGCTGTCATTTCTTAAAGTTTGGGGTTACGACACTTATATCAAAAAGCTTCAGCTTGATAAGCTCGAACCCAAATCAGAGAACCGTGTCTTCATAGGATACCCGAAGGAAACAATTGGGTACAACTTCTACCACAGATCCGAAGGCAAGATTTTTGTTGCCAAGAATGGAACCTTTCTAGAGAAGGAGTTTTCTCTCGTAAGAAGTGAGTGGGAGGAAAGTAGAACTTGATGAGGTAATTGTACCTTCTCTCGAATTGGAAAGTAGCACGTCAGAGAAATCCGTTCCGGTGATGCCTACACCAACTAGAGAGGAAGCTAATGATGATGATCATGAAACTTTAGATCAAGTTACTACTGGACCTCGTATGTCGAAAAGAGCACGATCCGCACCAGAGTGGTACGGTAATCCTGTCCTGGAAGTCATGTTACTAGACTATGGTGAACCTACGAACTATGAAGAAGCTATGATGAGCCCAGATTCTGACAGATGGCTTGAGGCCATGAAATCTGAGATAGGATCCATGTAGGAGAACAATGTGTGGACTTTGGTGGACTTGCCCGATGATCTGCATGCCATAGAGAATAAATGGATCTTCAAGAAGAAGACTGATGCTGATGGTAATGTTACTGTCTACAGAGCTCGACTTGTCGCAAAAGGTTTTCGACAAGTTCCAGGGGTTGACTACTATGAGACTTTCTCACCCATAGTGATGCTTAAGTCCGTCCGAATCATGTTAGCAATTGCCGCATTTTATGATTATGAAATCTGGCAAATGGACATCAAAACTACATTCATAAATTAATTTCTTAAAGAAGAGTTGTATATGATGCAACCAGAAGGTTTTGTCGATCCTAAAGGTGCTAACAAAGTGTGCAAACTCCAGCAATCCATCTATGGACTGTGCAAGCCTCCCGGAGTTGGAATATACACTTTGATGAGGTGATCAAAGCATATGGTTTTATACAAACTTTCGGTGAAGCCTGTATTTACAAGAAACTGAGTGGGAGTAGCATTTCTGATATTATGTGTGGATGCCATATTGTTGATTGGAAATGATATAGAATTTCTGGATAGCATAAAAGGATACTTGGATAAGAATTTTCAATGAAAGACCTCGGTGAAGCTGCTTATATATTAGGCATCAAGATCTATAAAGATAGATCAAGATGCTTGATAAGATTTTTCAATTAATACATACCTTGACAAGATTTTGATGGAGTTCAAAATAGATCAGTCAAAGAAGGAGTTCTTGCCTGTATTGTAAGGTGTGAACTTGAGTAAGACTCAAAGCCCACCCACGTCATAGGATAGAGAGGGAATGAAAGTCATTCCCTATGCCTCAACCTTAGGTTCTATAAAGTATACCATGTTGTGTACCAGACCTATTGTGTACCTTGCCATGAGTTTGGCAAGGGGGTACAATAGTGATCGAGGAGTAGATCACTGGATAGCAGTCAAAATTATCCTTAGAGGACTAACGAAATATTTCTCGGTTATGGAGGTGATAAAGAGTTCGTCGGGAAGAATTACGTCGATGCAAGCTTTGACACCGATCTGGATGACTCCGAGTCTCGATCTGGATACATATTGAAAGTGGGAGCAATTAGCTAGAGTAGCTCCATGCAAAGCATTGTAGACATAGAAATTTGCAAAATACATGGGGATATGAATGTGACAGACCCGTTGACTAAACTTCTCTCACAATCAAAACATGATCACACCTTAGTACTCTTTGGGTGTTAATCACATGGCGATGTGTCGGTGCAACAAACCCTGGGTCTGTTGCCCAGACTGTGCACAGGCACGGGAGCAAGATTACAGCATCGGACCAGGACAAAGTACAAGAGACCAAGATCTTCAAAGGACGAACATACAAATCAAGAGGACCAAGACCAAGCCAAAGAAGTAAGAAACAACCAGGAGAAAGGCCTCCCTTGCCGGGCAGGCGAGCCTGGCGAGGACGGGGTTACCCCGGGAGGAAGACCTCCAAGACGCCCCGGCAGGGCCTGTCGGCACTCGCGGAGTTGGAACCACCTCACCACAACGCACGTCATCGATCAGTGGCGTGTCAAGCCGCAATGTGACTAAGTGACAGCCATTTGCCACATGGCAACCTCTTTCTACAGGAAAAGCCTATATGCAATACCCGTCTTGTGACATGTCAACCGAGCAGGCGCGAAGCTGGCAAAGAATCCCGGCAAGGCTTGCCGGGGAAGCGACGATGTGACGTTGAGCAGCGCATTTAATGCACCATGTCAGCATGTAGAGTTAGGTATGATAGCACTATTTGCTATCATATCAGTGCATAATGACTGATTTACCACTATGGTGACCCCTTAGCCTATAAAAGAAGGCCCATGGAAACCTTAGAAAGGGTTGGACCCTGTGTTAGTGAATCCACCCCCTCATATTTCATACGCTCATAGTTGTTTCGACCTGAGGCAACCCTGCTGGGCAAACGCACTACGACCACCACCATTTTTCCACCATCAATCCACCAAAGTAGGAGTAGGGTTTTATGCCTCACGGCGGCCTGAACTTGGGTAAAATTGCCCATGTGATATCTTCCGTGCTGCCTCATGCTCTTCCGCTCTTTGTGCAACCTGACATCCCCCCGCCGGACCAGCAAGGGGCCTTTGGTCCCATAGGTGGCTGTGGTTTCCCACGACAGCTTTGGCACGCCAGGTAGGGGGATCACTTGCGCGAACCTAAAAGCGTGAGCAGCGCGTCATCTTCATCGCCATCTTCATCTTCGACGGCACCATCGACCATGGCGCCCAAGAAGAAATCCGGTGCTTCAGCTCACCCGTCCACCTCGAAGGCTCCGCCGCCCGCAGCCACCAACACTACGGGGGATGCGGAGGCGCGCGAGGACGTGGACGCTGCTGGGATGTGGTCGGAGCAGGTGGCACCGTCACCACCTCCCCCACGGCCGAAGCGGGAGCAGGAGACGTCAGAGGAGAGCAGCATCAGCAACATCCCCGTGGCCACGCTCCACTGGGTACGGGCGAAGGGATTGCTCCATCTGCGCCCCTTCCCCTTGCCGACAGGCACAACCACAGTGCTGGTGCTCGGTCCGGGGCGAATCGCCGCCCTCCGGCCGCCCCCACCACGGGAGCAACCACGGCGTGTGCACCTCCTCCAGGGCGAGTCGACCAGGTCACTGCACCCAATGGAGCCGCTGGCCCTCAAGCGCCTTCACCAAGACACCCTGCCATCCAGATGGCCGCCTCGCAACAGCAAGGACGTGGTGCTATCGCCGCTGGCACCGCCAGAAGCCGAGCGACGGTGCAGTCCACATCATCATCACCCATGCCAAGCACTGCTACGGAAGCCATGGCATGGGCTCAGCTGCTACTGAGGTTTCTGTTAGCAGCCGAGAAGATGGATGAGTGGCATGCCACCATCCAGAGTCTGCTCGGTTTCGCCAAGGCTGGGGCCTCACAGCGAGCTGGCCGCCAGGGCCTCCCCAAGCAACAATGATGGCTCGCGTTGCTGGTCATACGGAAGGGGCCACCGCCATGGTACAGTCCCCACCACGACAACCAGCGCGAGCGTGACAAAATAAAGAACCTGACGACGTCTCGATGGCCTCCTCTGACCCTCGAGCACGTCCAGGCCAGCGGTGAGCCCTGGAGGACAGGCAGAGGGGAGACGCGCACGTCATCATCGAGCGACGCCGCGATGACCACCACCGGACAAATGGGTGCGACGGTCCCAACGTTGACGAGCTTGCGCTCGAGGTTGGCGGGTGCCTACCTTTCAAGGTTGGGTGCCCTGCCTTTGCTCATGAGCTGCGGCAAGTCCGTTGGCCGTCCGTTCGTACGTTCAAGCCAGAGATACCCGAGAAGTATGATGGGAGGCTAAACCCGGCAGAGTTTCTAAGCATCTACACTATCGCTGTTCAGGCTGCCGGGGGAAGAGATGAGAAGGTGTTTGCCAACTACTTCCCTTTGGCACTCAAGTCCCATGTGAGGTCTTGGCTGATGCACCTACCGGAGAACTCCATTTTGTCATGGGCCGACCTGAGCCATGAGTTCATTGGCGCCTTCACTGGCAGCCATCAAGAACCAGGGCGGCCGAGCGATTTGCAGCTTCTCCTGCAAAAAGAAGGACTCTCTCGAAGTACTTGCAGAGATTCAGCAGTGTCCACAGGAACATCCCAAATATCCATCCAACAGCTGTGATAGCTGCCTTCCAGTCCAATGTGCGCAACCGAAGGATTCGTTCCAAGATGAACGTGCGGTGGCCCAAGACGGTGAAGGAGCTTTACACCTTGGTGGACAAGTGCGCTCGGATGGAGGAGGGAAGGAAACTCCCTGGAGAATAGGATTGTATCCTCGTTGACTCCGAGGACAACAACAAATCCACCAGTCAGAAGAAGAGAAAGAAGCGCAGCAAGAGGCACAAGGATAAGGCAGTGATGAGTGTCGAAGGATCGGGCACACCTAGTACCAGCAAGTGTGCGCTGACTGCCGGGAGTCTGCGGCTGCCGTGTGCGCTGACTACCGGGAGTCTACGGCTGCCGAGAAGGCTGGGAAAGGCGACGGGCCATACTGCAAGATTCATCGGACCAAGGGCCAAGACCTTCAAGAGTGTTATCAGGTTGAGCAACTCGTCAAGAGGCAGAGAGCAGAATATGAGAAGTGTGATAATGAAAAAGGTCAGAATGTTGCTGGCGGTAAGGACCGAGGCGGTGAAGCAAATCGCCCGACAAACCCTTCCAGAACCAAGGAAAACCCGCCAGGGGTCGAGAGAAGGAAGCTTGCAATGATGAGAGTGATGGTGGGGATGAAGAGGAAACCAGCGAGCAAGAGTTCTAGAAGGCCACTGACGCCCTGTGCATTGACGGGGGTGCATCAATGCACTCCTCTCACTGCCAACTCAAACGGTGGGCACATGAGGTCAATGCCGCGGAACCAGCGCTAGAGGCTCGGAAACCACTCAAATAGTCATGCACCATCCTGACCGTACCACTGCGGTAGGATGTTTGCCATTGTTGGTCTCTCCAACCATTCGCAGCCTCAAGGTCACAAAGATGTTGGTTGACGGTGGGGCCAGGTTGAATCTGATTTACCGAAAGGTCATCAACAAACTTCAGATAGTAGAGGAAGAGCTAAAGGTCACGGGCACGTTTCAAGGAGTTAATACCGAGAGTCATCCTAAGGGAAAAATCACGTTGCTAATGACATTTGGGGGGGGGGACTGAACTATCGGACTGAGAAGATTGTGTTCGATGTGGTCGACCTCCCCTGCCGTACAATGGGATCCTAAGACGCCCAGACTTGTCTAAATTCATGGCGGCATCCTACTATGCCTACAACACATTGAAGATACCTGGCCAGTAGGAGTCATTTCCATCCTGTCAGATGAGAAGGACACAATCATTTGCGTGGACAAGATGTACTAGGACACAGTCGCAGCAGAGGCAGCGGCAGTAGCAGTTCCTGCCAAGGAGAACAGAGGAGAGAATAAGGATAGCAGGGATGCTGGCAAAGAATCCAGGAAGCATACCTCTTCGGAGTGTGCTGCGCCTGTTGATGACTTGCCGAAGAGTCAATAGCAAGAGGTCCAATGTTGTTGCACCACAAGTGAAGAAGGTCCTGGCAGGGCTGGCTGGCATTGATGATACCTTCACTATCAGCGCCACCCTTGTTGACAAATTGGAAAGCACACTTGTTGACTTCCTGCGGGAGAATTTCAATGTGTTTGCCTGGCAACCATCTGATATCCCTGGTGTTCGCAGGGAGGTAATCGAGCACCACCTTGCTGTCTGCCCACACACGCGACCTGTCAAGTAGAAAGTTCGGAAGCAGGCCATGGAGAGGCAACAGTTCATTACAGAGGAGGTCAAGAAGCTTGAGGCGGCTGCTCTGGTCAGAGGAGTGCTACATCCAACATGGTTAGCAAATCCAGTGGTTGTTGAGAAGGCTATCGGGAAATGGAGGCTTTGCATAGATTTCACATATCTCAACAAGGCTTGCCCGAAGGACCCATTTCCTTTGCCGCGCATCGATCAGATTGTGGATTCCACTTCAGGCTGTCATTTTCTCTCCTTTTTGGATGCATATTCTGGATATCATCAACTCTACATGTCCAAAGAAGACAAAGAGAAGACCTCGTTCATCACCCCATGCGGTACGTACTGCTTTGTCCGCATGCCATTGGGATTAAAGAGTGTTGGGTCTACTTTTGCAAGGGCAGTCCAGATTGGTTTTGTGCCACAACTACACAGAAACATTGAGGCTTATATGGATGATATTGTGGTCAAGACAGAGGACAGAGGATAGAGCAACCCTCATCCAGGATTTGGAGGAGACATTTGCTAATCTACACAAGATCAACTTGAAGCTCAACCCGGAGAAGTGTGTGTTTGGCATCCCCTCCAGCAAGCTACTTGGGTTCTTTGTATCCCATCAGGGGATCGAAGCCAACCCAGACAAGATCAAAGCTATCGAGCAGATTCAAGCGCCAGGATAGTCAATGATGTGAGGCGTTTGACAGGGTGCTTTGCCGCGCTAAGCAGATTCATCTCCAAGTCTTCCGAGCGCGCCTTGTCGTTCTTCAAAATCCTGAAGAAGGCAGGACCCATGAAGTGGACCCCAAAAGCAGATGCAGCTTTGCAAGAGTTGAAGGTCTACTTATCCTCTGTGTCCATCTTGGTTGTCCCCAAACCCCAAGAGTCGTTGCTGCTATACTTGGCGATAGCCAATCAAGTGGTTAGTGCGGCCTTGGTGGCACAACGGGAAGTGGAAGAAGCAGAAAGTGAGCAAGGACCGGCAGAGCCAGACAAGGATCAAGGCAGAAATGGGCATGGCAATGAGGGCAACCCCAAGGAAGCAGCAAAGAAGAAAGTGGTGTAGCGCCTAGTGTACTTCGTCAGTTCCCTGCTACAGGGAGCTAGATCGAGGTACTCTGGTGTGCAAAAATTGATATTTGTTCTCATCACGTCCTCAAGGAAACTGTGCCACTACTTCCAAGCCCATGAGATCACAGTTGTCACTCGCTTCCCGTTGCAGAGGATACTCTGAAACCCTGAGGCTACCGGCAGAATAGTGGAGTGGGCTTTGGAGTTATCCAACTTTGGCTAGAAGTTTGAGAGCACATCAACAATTCAAAGCAGGTCATTGGCAGAGTTTATTGCAGAATGGATGCCAACCCCTGATGGGGAAGTGCTGGAAACAGTTATCCCCGGCAAGGAAGCGCCCCAAGAATGTATCATGTATTTCGATGGTGCCTTTTCCCTACAAGGTGTAGGGGCTGGCGTGCTTCTCATTGCCCCCTCCGGGGAGCCCTTGAAGTACATCTTCCAGATGCACTTTTCCCGGGAAGAGGTGACCAACAGTACAACAGATTACGAAAGGCTCCTTGCCGAGCTCAGGATTGCTGCAGAATTGGGAATCAAGAAGCTGATTATTCGAGGAGATTCACAGCTTTTGGTTTGAGAAGTCAACAAGGATTACCAAAATCCATTGATGGAGGCATACATTGAGGAAGTGAGAATATTGGAGGAGCGCTTTGACGGATTGCAAATAGAGCATGTACCCCGTGCGGAAAACAGCATAGCTGATCATCTGTCAAAGTGTGCTGCGCAGAAGCTTCCTTTGGAACTAGGAACTTTTGCTCTCCATATTACTCAGCCCTTCGTATCCCCAGCAACAATGGCCTGGAAAAGGAGAAAGATGGACTTTGGTAAGCCTCTCCCGGTAGATCCCCCCGGGTCTCCTGGTAGGGACCCTGCCGGATACAACTCCTCATCGCTTGCCGGACCACACCCTCCAGCTGGGCCTATGGTCCTCGCGAATGAGGAACATGCCCCCGCGGTGGAGGACGTGCCACTAGTCCTTATTGTCGAGCCCCAGGCTCCAACTTGGGTAAGGCACATAGTCCATTTCCTCCAAACCAGAGAACTTCTCGATGACCAATATGAAGCTGAAGGAGTAGCCCGGAGGGCCAGTATGTATCAGTTTGTTGATGACACTCTATATAGTAGGAGGCCCAACGGTGTGAAATTGAAGTGCATCTGCCGGAAAGAAGGAAAGAAACTGTTGGCTGAGATACACAAAGTCATGTGTGGCTCCCACATTGGATCAAGGGCATTAGTTGGGAAGGCATTTCAACAAGGATTCTATTGGCCCAGGATGCGGTGGAGCTAGTCACCAAATGTGAAGCCTGCGAGTTCCATTCCAAGAACATCTACCTGCCTGCTCAAGCTCTTCAGACAATCCCTTTATCATGGCCATTTTTGGTCTGGGGGCTCGGTATCCTCGGCCCTTTCCCCCGAGCTGTCTGGGGCTTTGAATTCTTGTTCGTTGCTATCACTTTCAGTCAGCTATCAAGTTCTTGAAAGAATTGGTGTGTCATTTTGGAGTCCCGACAAGGATCATTACCGACAATGGCACCCATTTCACTAGCCGCGCCTTCAAGCAATATGTTCATGACCTCGGAAGCAAGATCTCATTTGCCTCTGCCGTGCATCCCAGGAGCAATGGGCAAGCTGAGAGGGCGAAAGCTGAAGTGTTGCGAGGACTCAAGACAAGAACCTTTGATACGCTGCAGAAGCATGGCTGGCGGTGGATCGATGAGCTACCGGTAGTTCTCTGGTCCCTCAGAACGGCACCAAATCGAGCTACCAGGCAGACTCCCTTCTCCCTAAGCTATGGGACAGAAGCAGTTATCCCCACGGAACTCATTAACCGGTCTCTATCACAGCCACAGGGTTCATGCCCGGTGTTTTGAGGAAGGCGGCCTTGTCCTTAGGCGCATTCGGTCCGCCAAGGGTACAAACAAGTTGATGCCGAAGTGGGAAGGCCCTTACCCGGTAGTTCGAGTCACCAGACCTGGAGCAGTCCGTCTGGAGACCGGAGATGGCATTCAATTGCAAAACTCATCGAATATTGAGCATCCTGCAAGTTCTATCCATAAGGTGCGGCTGTCGGGCCCTGCTATCGGTGTCAAAATCGGCGAATCTCGGGTAGGGGGTCCCGAACTGTGCGTCTAAGGTCGATGGTAACAGGAGACAGGGGACACGATGTTTACCCAGGTTCGGGCCCTCTCTATGGAGGTAATACCCTACTTCCTGCTTGATTGACCTTGATGTACAAGATTTGATCTACCACGAGATCGTAATGGCTAAAACCCTAGAAGTTTAGCCTGTCTGATTATGATTGCCTCTACGGACTAAACACTCTGGTTTATATAGGCACCGGAGGGGACTAGGTTTGTACAAAGTCGGTTACAGAGAAAGGAATCTTCATATCCGAATGCCAGGCTTGCCATCCACGCCAAGGAGAGTCCCATCCGGACACGGGAGAGAGTCTTCTGTCTTGTATCTTCACGGCCCATCAGTCCGGCCCATGTCCAACAGGTCGGACGCCTGAGGACCCCTTAATCCAGGACTCCCTCAGTAGCCCCTGAACCAGGCTTCAATGATGAGGTTTCCGGTGCGCAGATTGTCTTCGACATTGCAAGGCGGGTTCCTCCTCCGATCACTTCAAAGCACCTGACTTAGAGAGTTGTATTCGGCCTTCCATTTAATGTCGTACCCATCGGCTTCCGAGCCTCCACACCTTTTGCTTCCACGTGTCGAGCGAATACGAGAGGTCGGGGTATTTTTTGCACATAACTCCCCGGCCATGCAAGAAAGTCATCTATTTAAAGGGATTGGATCTGAGATTCATTCCATATCCAGCGGAAAATCCTTTAGAGTTTCGCCAGGGGAAACCATTCAACATGACTAGCGTCCCCAATTCTTCCTCCCGCCCTCATGGCTTCAAAAAAGGCGATTAGGAGAGATGTCCGGTATCCCACGAGCAGTTGGTTAAGCTCCAAACACAGGGATTCCTTCCCCCCGCGGATCTGGTCCCTGTCCGAGCAGGATTGACCTCCTTCACAGCCGTAGTTCTGGTGGAAAATTTCCCCAATCCAGCTAGGGGGAACGGGTGTGCTTCGTGCCCTACTTGTTAAGAGGCATCGGGTTTCCAATCCACCCTTTCCTCCAAGGACTCCTGGAGTATTACGGCCTCCAACTGCACAACATGACGCTGGCCTCTGTCCTGCACATCGCGGGTTTTGTCGCCCTTTGCGAGCTTTTTCTGGGCTGCGAAGCCCACTTCAATTTGTGGAGGAAACTATTCTGCCTCGTCCCTCGCAACCAAGAGGGGTCGATATTCGAGGTGGGCGATGCTCAAGTATGGCGCATAGCCGGGACCGGATGCCTGTCCGACACGCTGAAGAAGGCGCCCGAAGAATGGCCCTCAGAATGGTTCTATATCGAGGACGTTGCTCTTCCCGACCCAGTTCGAATGGGTCTTCCCGAATTTTCAAATGCTACATTGAAGAAACGCCACAGCTGGTGCCCTCGGAGTCTCAAGGAGGAAGATAGCGCGGAAGTCCGTCAATTGATGGGTAAGATAAGGACACTTGCCCAGTCCGGACTATCAATAATTGAGGTAATGGCGACTTCCATAGTGCGGGGGGTCCAGCCACTCCAATACAGAGGGCTTCCCATGTGGCACTATAATGGGGAAGATGACGCCTCACACTGCGGCCGGAAGGGTGCGGACACCCCCGCCGCTTTGGCCAAAATATTGGCTGAACTGTACAAAGGGGAGAAAGAGGAGTTCACTCATCTCAAGCGTCAAGATGGATATTCCATGTACAGTCCTCCTAGTTGGGTGAGTTCTAATCCCACCACATTACTCACTTCTCTCCCTGAGTCACTTTTAACAAGCATCAATCCATCCATTTGTAAAAGGAATGGAGGAAGGTTACCGAGGGGATCCATAGCCCGGCCCCACAGCCAGAGGATCACAACCGGGACCTTGACCCTGGATTCGAAGAGGATCCGGATATATTTGTGGAGCTTGAGGATGGAGTATTCTACCAGGTGAGCTATGATGGTATGGAAGTGGCCATCATCGCCGACTATCCCGGCCTCCTCCCTGCTTTGCATGTAAGTAATCAAGAGACACCTTCTTCGAAGAGCTTCCTCATTACGCCTCACCCACCTCACTATCTCGTGCTCTAAAGGGGAGGCGCCCAACGCCTGAACGTACACCAGAGGCATCTCCTAAGAGAGCGGCGCCAGCGCCGAGAAAATCCTCAAAGAGAAAGGCAAACGACAACACGACAGAGCCTTCGTCAAAGAGGTATGGTTTTTTAATCATGTCCCCTGGCAGTCACATCAAACTGTGACATTATCCGTTGTGTCTTATCAGGAAAAACGTTCGCCGGACTATGTCTGGGGATCCTGTCGGCCGCGCCTCCACAAGTCAGGTTCTAGACCCTGCCTTAAAGGCGAGGGTTGATACAAGAGCGATGCCGGATTATCCTTTCACAGAGGATTCAGATGATGTATCCGTCACAAACTCTGAAGTGGAAAGTGCTATGAATCATCGGCAGCGGCCGGCTGCTCTTCGCGACCCGGCTTTACAAAGGAGGCATACTTTACAGAACCTATGGATGAGGCATAGGGAATGACTTTCATTCTCCCTCTATCTTCTGCCGTGGTCGGGTTTTGAGTCTTACTCAACTTCGTACCTTAGAACTCAGGCAAGAACTCCTTCTTTGGCTGATACATTTTGAACTCATTCAAAATCTTAACAAGGCATGTACTCATCAAAAGTCTTATCAAACATCTTAATCTATCTCTATAGATCTTGATGCCCAATATGTAAGCAGCTTCACCAAGGTCTTTCTTTGAAAAACTCCTTTCAAAGACACCTTTATGCTTTCCAGAAAATTCTACATCATTTCCGATCAACAATATGTCATTCACATATACTTATCAGAAAAGTTGTGTGCTCCCACTCACTTTCTTCTAAATACAGTCTTCACCGCAAGTCTGTATAAAACTATAAGCTTTGATCAACTCGTGAAAGCATATATTCCAACTCCGAGATGCTTGCACCAGTTCCATAGATGGATCTTTGGGGCTTGCACACTTTTTTAGCACCTTTAGGATCGACAAAACCTTTGGTTGCATCATATACAACTCTTCTTTAAGAAATCCATTAAGGAATGCAGTTTTGACATCCATTTGCCAAATTTCATAAAATGCGGCAATTGCTAACATGATTCAGACAGACTTAAGCATCACTACGAGTGAGAAAATATCATCGTTGAACTTGTCGAAAACATTTTGTGACAATTCGAGCTTTGTAGATAGTAACACTACCATCATCGTCCGTCTTCCTCTTGAAGATCCATTTATTCTCAATGGCTTGCCGATCATCGGGCAAGTCCACCAAAGTCCACACTTTGTTCTCATACATGGATCCTATCTCAGATTTCATGGCCTCAAGCCATTTTGCAGAGTCTGGGCTCATCATCGCTTCCTCATAGTTCGTAGGTTCATCATGGTCTAGTAACATGACTTCTGAGTAGGATTACTATAGCACTCTGGTGCGGAACATGCTCTGCTTGACCTACAAGGTCCGGTAGTAACTTGATCTGAAGTTTCATGATCATTATCATTATCATTAGCTTCCTCTCTTGTTGGTGTAGGCATCACGGAAATGGTTTTCTGTGATGAGCAACTTTCCAATTCGAGAGAAGGTACAGTTACCTCATCAAGTTCTACTTTCCTCCAACTCACTTCTTTCGAGAGAAACTCCTTCTCTAGAAAGGATCCATTCTTAGCAACAAAGATCGTGCCTTCGGATCTGTGATAGAAGGTATACCCAACAGTTTCTTTTGGGTATCCTATGAAGACGCACTTCTCCGATTTGGGTTCGAGCTCATCAGGCTGAAACTTTTTCACATAAGCATCGCAACCCCAAACTTTAAGAAATGACATCTTAGGTTTCTTGCCAAACCACAGTTCATACGGTGTCATCTCAACGGATTTAGACGGTGCCTTATTTAATGTGAATGCAGTTGTCTCTAATGCATAACCCCAAAACGATAGTGGTAAATCGGTAAGAGACATCATAGATCAACCATATCTAATAAAGTATGGTTACGACGTTCAGACACACCATTACGCTGTGGTGTTCTAGGTGGCATGAGTTGTGAAACTATTACACATTATTTTAAATGAAGGCCAAACTCGTAACTCAAATATTCGCCTCCGCGATCAAATCATAGAAACTTTTATTTTCTTGTTACGATGATTCTCCACTTCACTCTGAAATCTTTGAACTTTTCAAATGTTTTAGACTTGTGTTTCATCAAGTAGATACCCATATCTGCTCAAATCATCTGTGAAGGTCAGAAAATAATGATACCCGCCGTGAGCCTCAACACTCATCGGACCACATACATGGGTATGTATTATTTCCAATAAGTCAGCGGCTTGCTCCATTGTTCCAGAGAACGAAGTCTTAGTCATCTTGCCCATGAGGCATGGTTCGCAAGCATCAAATGATTCATAATCAAGTGTTTCCAAAAGTCCATCTGCATGGAGTTTCTTCATGCGCTTTACACCAATATGACCTAAACGGCAGTGCTAAAAATATGTTGCACTATCATTATCAACTTTGCATCTTTTGGCATCAATATTATGAATATGTGTATCACTACGATCGAGATTCAATAAACCATTTATATTGAGTGTATGACCATAGAAGGTTTTATTCATGTAAACAGAATAACAATTATTCTTTGACTTAAATGAATAACCGGTATTGCAATAAAACATGATCCAATCATATTCATGCTCAACGCAAACACCAAATAACATTTATTTTAGGTTCAACACTAATCCTAAAGGTCAAGGGAGTGTGCGATGGTGATCTTATCAACCTTGGAATTACTTCCAACACACATCGTCACCTCGCCCTTAACTAGTATCTGTTCATCCTGCAACTCCTATTTCGAGTTACAAATCTTTGCAACTGAACCTGTATCAAATACCCAAGGGCTACTATGAACACTAGTAAATTACACATCAATAACATATACCTTTGTTCACTTTGCCATCCTTCTTATCCGCCAAGTTTTTTTTTGGGGGGGGGGGGGGCAGGTCCGCTTCCAGTGACCATTTCCTTTGCAGTAGAAGCACTCAGTTTCAGGTTTGGGTCTAGCTTTGGGCTTCTTTACGGGAGCGGCAACTTGCTTGTCATTCTTCTTAAAGTTCCCTTTCTTTCCCTTGCCCTTTTTCTTGAAACTAGTGTTCTTGTTTAACCATCAACACTTGATACTATTTCTTATTTCTACCTTCGCAGATTTCAGCATCGCGAAGAGCTTGGGAATCATTTTCGTTATCCCTTGCATATTATAGTTCATCATGAAGTTCTAGTAACTTGGTGATAGTGACTAGAGAACTCTGTCAATCACTATCTTATCTGGAAGATTAACTCCCACTTGGTTCAAGCGATTGTAGTACCCAGACATTCTGAGCATATGCTCACTAGATGAGCTATTCTCCTCCATCTTGTAGGAAAAGTACTTGTCAGAGGTCTCATACCTCTTAACACGGGCATGAGTCTGAAATATCTTTTTCAGCTCCTGGAATATCTCATATGCTCCATGGTGTTCAAAACATTTTTTAAGTCCTGGTTCTAAGTCGTAAAGCATGGTGCACAAACTATCAAGTAGTCATCATACCGAGCTTGTCAAATGTTCATAACGTCTACATCTGCTCTTGCAATAGGTCTGTCACCTAGCGGTGCATCAAGGACATAATTCTTCTGCACAGCAATGAGGATAATCCTTAGATCATGGACCCAGTCCGCATCATTGCTACTATCATCTTTCAACTTTTCCTTAGGAACATATCAACATATATATAGGAGCTATATCGCGAGCTATTGATCTACAACATAGATATGCAAATACTATCAAGACTAAGTTCATGATAAATTAAGTTCAATTAATCATATTACTTAAGAACTCCCACTTAGATAGACACCTCGAGTCATCTAAATGATTATGTGATCCAAATCAACTAAACCATGTCCGATCATCACGTGAGATGGAGTAGTTTTCAATGGTGAACATCTCTATGTTGATCATATCTACTATATGATTCACGTTCGACCTTTCGGTCTCCAGTGTTCTGAGGCCATGTTTGTACATGCTAGGCTCGTCAAGTTTAACCTGGGTATTCCGCACGTGCAAAACTGTCTTGCATTCTTTGTATGTGAACATAGAGCTTATCACACCCGATCATCACGTGGTGTCTCGGCACGACGAACTTCCACAATGGTGCATACGCAGGGAGAACACTTATACCTTGAAATTTTTAGTGAGGGATCATCTTATAATGCTACCACCGTACTAAGCAAAATAAGATGCATAAAAGATAAACATCACATGCAATCAAAAATATGTGACATGATATGGCCATCATCATCTTGTGCCTTTGATCTCCATCTCCAAAGCACCGTCATGATTTTCATTGTCACTGGCTTGACACCTTGATCTCCATCGTAGTGTCATTGTCGTCTCGCCAACTATTGCTTCTACAACTATAGCTAACGCATAGTGATAAAGTAAAGCAATTACATGGCGATTGCATTTCATGCATTAAAGCGACAACCATAAGGCTGCTCCCAGTTGCCGATAACTTTTTACAAAACATGATCATCTCATACAACAGCGTATATCACATCATGTCTTGACCATATCACATCACAACATGCCCTGCAAAAGCAAGTTAGATGTCCACTACTTTGTTTTTGCAAGTTTTACGTGGCTGTTACGGGCTTCTAGTAAGAACCGTTCTTACCTACGCATCAAAACCACAACGGTGTTTCATCAAGTTTGCTTTTTTAACCTTCAACAAGGACTGGCCGTAGTCAAATTCGATTCAACTAAAGTTGGAGAAACATGCACCCCCCAGCCACCTTTATGCAAAACTAGTTGCATGTCTATCGGTGGAACCGGTCTCGTGAACGTGGTCATGTAAGCTTGGTCTGGGCCGCTTCATCCAACAATACCGCTGAATCAAAATAAGACATTGGTGGTAAGCAGTATGACTATCACTGCCCACAACTCTTTGTGTTCTACTCGTGCATATCATCTACGCATAGACCTGGCTCTGATACCACTGTTGGGAAACGTAGCATGCAATTTCAAAAAAAAAATCCTACTATCACGCAAGATATGTCTAGGAGATGCATAGCAACGAGAGGGGGAGAGTGTGTCCACGTACCCTCATATACCGAAAGCGGAAGCGTTTGACAACGCGGTTGACGCGGTTGATGTAGTCAAACTTCTTCTCGCTTCGACCGATCAAGCACCGAACGAACGACACCTCTGAGTTCTGCACACGTTCAGCTCGATGACGTCCCTCAAACTCTTGATCCAGCAAAGTGTCGAGGGAGAGTTTCGTCAGCAGGACGGCATGGGGATGGTGATGGTGAAGTGATCTGCGCAGGGTTTCGCCTAAGCACTACGTGAATATGACTGGGGGCATAAACTGTGGAGGGGGGCACCGAACACGGCTAATAATTGTTGGTGTGTGTTCTAGGCGCCCCCTCCCCATGTATATATAGGTGGGAGAGGGAGGGGAGCAGCCTTGGGGTGCCCCAAGTAGGAGGAATCCTACTTGGGGGCCTCCCCCAATTCGGCCTCCCCCTTTCCTTATCTCCGGAGGGGGGAAGGAAAGAGGGGAGAGGGGAAAGGAATGGGGATCCTATTCCCTCTATTTCCTTTCCTCCTCCCCTTTTCCTTTATCCACTTAGATCAACCCATATGGGGGCGCACCAGCCCACAATGGGCTAGTCTGTCCTGCCCTAGGCCCAATAAGGCCCATATCTTTGCTGGGGGGGTGCCCGGAACCCCTTTCGGTGACCCAATACGTACCCGGTACCCCCGTAATACTTATGGTGTCCGAATACTATTGTCCTATATATGAATCTTTACCTCTCGACCATTTCGAGACTCCTCGCCATGTCCATGATCTCATCCGGTACTCCGAACAACATTCGGTCACCAAATCACATAACTCATATAATACAAAATCGACATCGAACGTTAAGCGTGCGGACCCTACGGGTTCGAGAACTATGTAGACCTTACTGAGACACTTCTCCGGTCAATAACCAACAGCGGAACCTGGATGCTCATATTGGTTCCCACATATTCTATGAAGATCTTTATTGGTCGTACCGTAATGACAACATACATTATTCCCTTTGTCATCGGTATGTTACTTGCCCGAGATTCGAACGTCGGTATCTTCATACCTAGTTCAATCTCGTTACCGGCAAGTCTCTTTACTCGTTCCGTAATGCATCATCCCGCAACTAACTCATTAGTCACATTGCTTGCAAGGCTTATTATGATGTGCATTACCTAGAGGGCCCAGAGATACCTCTGCGATACTCGGAGTGACAAATCCTAATCTCGATCTATGCCAACCCAACAAACACCTTCAGAGATACTTGTAGAGCATCTTTATAATCACCCAGTTACATTGTGACGTTTGATAGCACACAAGGCATTCCTCCGGTATCCGGGAGTTGCATAATCTCATAGTCAAAGGAATATGTATATGACATGAAGAAAGCTATAGCAATAAATCTAAACGATCATTATGCTAAGCTAACATGGGTCTTGTCCATCACATCATTCTCCTAATGATGTGATCCCGTTCATCCAATGACAACACATGTCTATGGTTAGGAAACTTAACCACCTTTGGTTAACAAGCTAGTCTAGTAGAGGCTTACTAGGGACACGGTGTTTTGTCTATGTATGCACACATGTATCAAGTTTCTAGTTAATACAATTATAGAATGAATAATAAACATTTGTCATGATATAAGGAAATATAAAATAACAACTTTATTATTGCCTCTAGGGCATATTTCCTTCACAGGCCTTGATGGTGCCAACCACTATGGCGTCCATGACGAAGAACAGGGCGACGACCATGGTGACTCATGGCATGAAGACATCTGTTGTGAAGAGGAAGAAGAAGTGGGCGTCAACATTGAGGAGGAAACATTGTTTATCGATGAGCTCACCCAAAGGGCCGATGCACAAAAGTAGGAGACAAATCATTTGCACGGGAACTTACACCTAAGGATGGCAATGGATCGGGTTCGGACAGGGTTGAACAATATCAAATCCATATCCAAATCCATGAAGACATTATGTGCCCATCCATGAAAAAATCCATGGGCGAAAAACAATGTCCATGTCCAAACCCGATGAATATCCATCGGGTATGGATATCCATCGGGTCCTCTCAACACGTATAAATAAAACATAGCACAACCGCACAATATTCACATAAGCTATCAAACTTTGACAAAATGACATAGCACAAGTGCACAACGTCAAATCATCTCTTTTATTCTAACAAAATAACATAGAAAAGTGCAGATCGCCAAATAATCTCTCAGATTCACAAGGGCATACATAGCAATAACACAACATTTGTTTAGATAATAGGCTATTTCCCGACCTTTGATTGATGCCCTCAGATTCAAGATTGAAGTGTACACCAATAACAGTTGCAACTATAGTAAAGAAAAGAGGTACCAGCAGGCTGAAACAACATCTAGAGAACATCAAGGGAGACACAAGGTTCATAAACTAGCCGGTTGACTGACCCAGCAAGAAACTTATTACATCGCACCTCGTGCGAAACAAGACACAATGCCCAGAGACTGAAGACCGGAGTGCCACGCAGACTAGAGCAATAACACAACATCATTTTTCTATGTTTGTTCTTTTAGCGAATAAGGTAGACCTGCCAAAATTATATGTCAGATTGAAATCCACTTATGTGGCAATACCTAATTACTCCCTCCGGTCCTTTTTACTCTGCATATTAGGTTTGTCTGAAGTCAATCTCATCCAACTTTGACCAAGTTTATAAAAAATTTATAGACATTCACATAACAACACCAATACCATTATATTCATCTTGGAATATATTTTCATATTATATTTATTAGATATTATAGATGCTAATAATTTCTAATATAAATTTGGTCAAACTTAGCAAAGTTTGACTTTCGGCAAATCCAATGTGCAGAGTAAAAAGGACCGGAGGGAGTACTAATTAACCTGCATATCTACAGACTACGGATCATGCCATATACCATGACTCAATTAGTAACCAGTGAAAGTTAATACTAATGTTCTAGATTACTTTGCAGAAATTGGTACTATAAACTGAAGTACAAGAGTACTCTGCACAAATTGCTTCTGTAAACTGAAGTACAAGAGTACTTTGCAGAAATTCACGAACAGCACAAGCTGCACACCGACGTACATGAACACTAGACATACAAGAGTGGGATTGATGGAACAAAAGATTACTCTAAGCGTCGGCTGTTTGGTGTGGCCGTCACCTCCTCAGCACGGCCAGGCTCCTCGTCATGGTCTGCGTCCGCCTCCCGGCACACCAGCGCCATCGTGCTCCTGGTCCTGCACGCAGCAGCGCTTTTAGACGCTGTTGCCGCCGGCATCGCAGCTCGAGCCTTGCGCCAGCCCGCTGCCGCCGCCGCCCGCCATCGCTCCTGCGTGCGTGGAGAAGCGAGATGGAGGGTCAAGGGATATGGAGTTAGGCGTTGGGCTGCCACTATCTAGTTGTGGCGCTTGTTGTCAAGCATCTTGCACCATAAGTAGTGGTGAGGTTCAAGGCGCCGGGCGGTACCTAGGGCTGGAGGAGGAGCAAGTCGAGGAGACAGAGTCGCTGCTTAATGCCGAGTTGTTTAATGAGGAGATACAATAATGAGTCTGTTCAAAAACAAAGAATGTGAAGCGGCAAGGAGTAAGTTACTGTTGGGGCGATTATGAATTTATTTACCATTTTTATACAGAAAGTAAATAAATTGGAAGGTGAGATAGTGTGGATCATTGAATTTTGCCCCACATGCCATACTGCCAGGTCGGGTTCGGCTATATCCATGGATACATAATTATGTCCATGCCCTATCCATGAATAATCGGGTCGGGTTTGGATGTTGTCCATGAATGTAAAAATGTATCCAAACCCTACCCATTCGGGTCGGGTTTCCGCGGATATCCATGTCCATGGATAAAATTGACATCCTTACTTACACCAAAGAAGAGGACGTGTTGATTTGCGAGAGTTGGAAGGAGATAGGCCAAGATACCAAGACTAGTGTCGAGCAGAAAGAATCTGTTTTTTGGAAGAGAGTTCATAAAACCTTTCATGAGCAGAGGAAGTTTCTGCCCTACGAGTCCGCGAGCACCCATGGCATCAAGTCAATCCAAAAGAGATGGGTTTTTATTCAACAAGAATACAACAAGTCTTGTGCCGCGCTTGAGAGCATTGAAACCCGTCCTGTGAGTGGCCTAGGCATGGGCGACCTGGTATGGCCTCTTCCTCTTTCATTTCTATGCCATGTTCACGTTTGTTTCATCTTGTGTCCTTCACCATTACATTTCCATGGCATGATGACCCAAAAGAAAGTGAGGGACAAGAGGAAGCCCAACAAAAGGAGGAGCAAATGAAGATATACTTGAAGCTCCAAACAAAGAAGCTCGACATGAAGGAGGCCATCAAGAGGAGGAAACTCGACGCGGAGGATGCCGTTGATAACCCACAAGTATAGGGGATCACAACAATTTTCAAGGGTAGAGTATTCAACCCAAATTTATAGATTCGACACAAGGGAGCCAAAGAATATTTGCAAGTATTGGCAGCTGAGTTGTCAATTCAACCACACCTGGAGATTAAATATCTGCAGCAAAGTGATCAGTAGCAAAGTAGTATGATAGTTTTGATAATAGCGGTAGCAGTAACAGTAACGATAATAATGATAGCAGTAACAGTAACAGTAATAATCTCACATCTGTCATGGATACACTCAAACCCAATCCACGTCTACCCACCCACCCCTAAACCCTAGGCCACCGGCGATCTCCTCCTCCTTCCTGTGATTTGGTATTTGGTTCCGGTCATCTTCCTCGGCGCTCTTGGATCTCTCTTCCTATGCCCTTTGTGATGGGTTCTTCCTCTGGATCTACCCTTGGCTTGGACTTCTCCAAGGGTAGAGTTTTTGCTGAGGAGATCTACAAGGCTTCGGGTCTCACAGTGCACCCCATGGAGAATTTGGGATCCTTCACCTTAGTGGTTTCTTTCAGTCGGCATGATTTTCGTCTTACAGAGGATTCAGTGGCAGCGGCTTTGGAATCTGCTTTGGGTGGATCTGCCATTGATTTTTTGGTCTCAACCATTGGTGATAAGGTATTCAGCTTCAATGTTTCTTGCAAAGATGTGGGGTTCTACATTGTGGATACACGTTCTTTTTCCTGCCCTCAGTTTAAATGTTACTATCATTTGTGGGGAAATGGGGGACCCAATTGGGTTCGTGAGTTTAAGATTTGGAAGAAAGAATGTGATGCTGAGTGGATTTTGGTTAGTCCTTCTAAACGTAGGGCTGCATTGGGCATGCTAGCTATGCATAATCCACCAGTAAAATCTGCTCTTAAGTCGGGATCTGCTACTCGCAAGAAGCTATCTTTTGCTACGTTTCAAAATTATAGTGTTTGCAAAGGCTATCGTTATCATGCCTCGGCGGAGTGTATTGTTGCATTTGAGGATGCGGGTTATCACATTCCTTCTGCTGAGTGTGTGGTTATTCATCCCCCTAAACCTATTGATTTGCAATGGATTGTTGCTTCGCCTCCGATCATCTTTGGGTCGGTGAGCTCATCGGTGATTCAACGTCGTCGCGAGTTGGGCGATCTTCCTCCTCATGATCCGCCACGTTGTTTGCATGGGTCGGATGGTTCTGCCTTGTTTGCCCATGATGGGCCCTCGCCTGACAGGCCCTCTCCGCTTCGTATGGATCTTTCCTCGGCTCAGATTGGGCCGGGCCCGTTTTCTTCACCTCAGATTATTCCGGGGTCTCAGGAGGCACATGTTGCATCTGAATCTATGATTGATAATATGGTTGAAGAAGTTTTGACTTGCCCAAAGTGCTCCTTATCTGGTCATTTTCAAAACAATTGTCCTCTTAATATTGTTTGTGAGTCTTGTACGCGTGTGGGCCATCGTAAGCGGGATTGTGTGAAGATTGCAACTGCCAACGGATTATTTTGGAGGCCAAAATAACAGCCACCTCCTCCGGTTCCCGATACCGGTCTCGAGTCTGCCGCCACCACCTTTGACAGGCCTGCCCTGTATAGTCCAATTACTCCTGCACCAAAAACCCCAACATCCACACCTCTGGCGACTCCTCCACCTCCTGAGTCTCCTCCAGCGTCAAGTTCCTCGGAGCCCATGGTGGTCTTCGCCATTGATCCTCTGCGGTACGTGCCGGCGGGTTATCACATCATCGATGGTGGTGCCAATCGTGTACCCCGGACCTTTGTTTCGCCGCCCTCCCCCATTATGAAGCAGCATGAGCAGTACATGGTGGCGGAAGTGATGCCACTGCCTCCTCCTAATCAGGTGGGAGCTGCTCGAGAGGCGGTGGTCGACTTCTTGGAGCATCGTGGGGTTCAGGTTCGATCTGCGTAGCCATGGGTCTGTGGTGTTGGTTTGTTCGAGTTAAGGGATGCTGGGGTTCGTTTTCCTCTGCTGCAATTGCCACCACAGCCTCTTGGCAATGCCACTTTCGTTCGATTTCATAAGCATGATGAGGGTGTAGGCTTTCGGGGACAACATAGTTTTCGTGATGGCTGCTTGATGTTTCTGGGAATCCCTCTTGATCTCCGTAATATTGAAAATATCCGCGCTGCTGTTAACACTTTTGGGAAGTTTCAGCATTGGGTTCATGATGATCCTTATATGGTTAGATCCATTGTTTTTTGCTTCTTTCCCTGAAGATATATTGGTCCCACGAGATGTGGTGTTCACGGATTATGCTGCTTATGGGGGAGCAAAGGTTTCTTGGACTGCACCCTGTTATATCCTAGATGCCAACTTTGCGGACCAAATGCCTGAAGATGAAGACCCAATGCCCATTGATGGTAATCCACATCCTTTTCCGGGTGCTCTGTTCCCTGACAATCACAATTTTGTGCTTCCTCCATATCCTGCTATTGGATGGAATGACCTCCCGCCAGTTCCTCCTCCAATGCACAATCATGTTGATCCAGATAATTGGGATCATGAGCACTGGGGTGATGCTCAGGCAGACCATGTTGGAGAGCTCAACCCAGAGCCTGTGGTTCATGACCAAGAGTCGATTGTTATCGACAATTCATTGCAGCAGTCAGAGTCTGAAGTTCAGCTGGTGGACTCTCCTGAGCAGTTTCTTGATGTTAATGAGTGGGCTATTGTGCCATATCAGCCGCCTGTTATCCAATACGATCGCATTATTATTGCATCTGTTAAGGTTGTTTATGGGCCTGTTTTGCCACCGGAGTTGGCATGGAAGCGCACTTTTGAGTCTCTAATGAAGTGATGTCCTGTTTATGAGGTCCCTGTGCAGATGCCATTGGTGGATTTGCAGCCGATTGTTCTGTCCAAGAGGAACTGGGCTCTTGCCTTTGATGATGTTCAACATGTCTCCCATCTGCAGTTGATTGATGTGCAAACTGCCAGCAAGACCAGACCAGTTGCGCAAGCCCTCTTTCCTGAACCTGCAATTTCTGACAGCTCTGTCTCTAAACTTGTGGACTCCAGTGTATCTGCTCCTGTTCAGGAGAGCCAAACCTCTCTTCCTTCTTCTATGCTAGATCAATCCGATGAGGTCTTTTCCTTTTATGCGTAGTGTGGCAAAAAGAAGGCGCGACGTCGCAAGACCCTGGCTCCAACGCCAATGGTGGATACTGAAGTTCATCGCTGCACGCGTGGCTCAGTTAAAAGGGATGGCTTCAAACCTGTTTTTCAGGAGCTTCAGCAGCAGCCGAAGAAGAAGAAGCCTCGTTGCAAGCCACTCTTTGATGAATCGCCCCGTCCAGGTTCTTCTTCTGAAGTGCCCCCACCAACTCCAATTAGGGTGATCCAAGACATTGGCAGAAATCTGCAGATTCCGGATGACCAACTCACAGTGGATAAGCTTATGGCTAATCCTGCAACTGACAGCACGTCTGGTGGAGATGTTTAGCACTCTTTGGAATTTTGGGGTCTGCCATGCCCCTATGATGACCCTGCTGTTGGGTCTTTTGGTCTTTTTTAAGCTTTGTAATAACTTAAGCCTGAAACTTTCTTGCTTGTTGGGATTTTATGTGCTGTGGTGCTATTATGTAGTGCTCTTTTGCTATCATTTATTATATGGTTATTATGAGTGATTATCATTGCAAGAATTGGAGTGTGCTCTGTTGGAATGTGAGAGGGCTTAATGCACCTGCTCGAAAGCGTGCTGTTAAGCAGAAAATTGAGGAAAGCCAGTGTGATGTTGCTTGTTTCCAGGAAACTAAATGTGAAACCTTTGATATAAGGGAAATTAGGGCCTTCTGCCCTCGGCAATTTGATACTTTTTCTTTTGCACCTTCTGTGGGTGCTTCTGGTGGGATTCTGGTGGCCTGGAATTCGGCTGTGTTGTCTGGTGTGCTGGTGGAAATACAACCCTTTGCTGTTGTGGTGCGTTTTACCTCTAAACAAAATAATGAGCAGTGGTCTTTAGTTTCTGTCTATGGGCCTTGTCAGGGGGAAGCCAGGGATAATTTTGTGTCCTGGTTATATAATTTGAATATTCCAATTGATGATAATTGGTTAGTCATTGGAGATTTTAATTTCATCAGGTCCTCTGAAAACAGAAATTTACCAGGGGGGATGTCAATGACATTTTTATCTTCAATGAAATTATTGGTCATCTGGGTTTGCTTGAATTGCCACTTAAAGGAAGGTCTTATACTTGGTCTAACATGCAAGATTCCCCTTTGCTTGAGCAAATGGATTGGTTTTTTACCTCCACTAACTGGATATCTATTTATCCTTTTACTGAAGCTCTGCCTCTAGCTAAAACTGCTTCAGACCATGTGCCTTGTGTTGTGGTTATTAAAACTTCCATTCCTAAGTGTAACATCTTCAGATTTGAGAATTACTGGGTGCATATGGAAGGGTTTTTGGAGTGTGTGCAGAAATCTTGGAGCAAACCATCTAATAAAACACACTCCTCTGCTATCATTGCTGATAAGTTGAAATCCCTCAGGCAGGATCTAAAGAGATGGCAACCTAATTTTTCCAAAATGAAGCTTCTCATCTCTAACTGCAACAAGGTCATTTTACTGCTTGATAACTTGGAGGAAATCAGGCCTCTTTTTAGGTAGGAATTTAACTTCTAGAAAATTGTCAAACTGCATTTGGAAAATCTGTTGCACCTTCAGTTCTTGTACTGGAAGAAGAGATGTACTATTAGATCCATCAAAGTGGGTGAGGAGAACACCAAATTTTTCGATGCAATGGCTACTGAGAGGTTCATAAGAAACTCTATTGCTAGTCTGCAACAGCCTGATGGTGCTGTTATTTCTGATCACTCTCAAATGGAAGGTATGATTTGGAGTGCTTTTAAAGGAAGGATGGGAGTTTCAAGAGGAATTGTTATGGGTTTTGATCTGCCTGTTCTGCTTAAACATGTACCTGGCCTTGAGGTTTTGACAATACCATTTACAATTGAGGAAATGGACTTGGTGGTCAAGCATATGCCAATTGATAAAGCCCCTGGGCCAGATGGGTTCAATGGCCTTTTCTTCAAGAAGTGCTGGCATATTATTAAGTATGAGTTTTATGCTTTAGCCCAGGAGTTTTATGATGGCAAAGCCACCTTGGAGAACATCAATGAGTCTTTCATCACCTTGATTCCTAAGAAACTTTCACCTGAAGTGGTGGGATATTACATACCTATTTCTCTGACTGGCATGGGCATTAAGTTTTTTTCTAAAATGATGGCCAATAGATTTCAGGAATTGATAATGATGTGCATCCATAAAAACCAGTATGGTTTCATTAAGTCTAGGACAATACAAGACTGCATTGGATGGACTTTGGAATATCTGCATCAGTGTCACCAGTCCAAAAGGCCAATTTTAATTCTCAAACTTGATTTTGAGAAAGCCTTTGACTCCATTGAACATGAAGCTATCTTTCAAATCATGAGGCACAAGGGCTTTAATGGCAAATGGATTGGTTGGGTCAGATCTCTTTTGTCTTCTGGGACTTCCTCTGTTCTACTCAATGGGGTGCCTGGGAAAAAAATTGTTTGTAAAAAAGGTGTCAGGCAAGGAGACCCAGTTTCTCCCCTTCTCTTTGTTCTTGATGCAGATCTCTTGCAATATGTGGTTAATGATATGCACATCAGAGGGGAAATTAAACTGCCTATTCCCTGTCATGACAAGGACTATCCAATTGTGCAATATGCTGATGACACCTTGATTGTGGTACCTGCTGATGATGCTCAGCTCTTGGCTCTCAAGAAAATGTTGCTGATTTTTTCTCAGTCCACTGGCCTGGAGGTTAATTACCATAAGTCTTCCATGATCCCAATAAATGTTTCCCAAGAGGAAACTCTCAGATTGGCATCCCTTTTTGGTTGTCAAGTGGGCAGGATGCCTTTTACATATCTTGGTCTGCCTGTTGGAACTACCAAGCCTGCAATGTCTGATGTGCTGCCTCTGGTTACTTGTATGGGGAGGAGAATGTCTGCTAGTTCATCTTTTCTTGCTCAGGGAGGAAGACTGCAGTACTTGAACTCTGCTTTATCCTCTCTACCCATTTTCTTCCTTTGCAGTTTGATCATTGCCCCTGGTATTTTGAAGCAACTACAGAGAATTCAAAGGCAGTGCTTGTGGAGGAAAATAGGCAAGAACCAGCTCCTTCTCTAGCTGCTTGGGATTTGATCATGAGACCCAAAAACAAAGGAGGGCTGGGTATTCTTGATCTTGGCCTTCAAAATGTGGCACTTCTACTGAAACATGTGAACAAGTTCCTCACCAAGGCTGATGTTCCTTGGGTTCATCTCATTTGGAACTCATATTATCATGAACTTTCCCACAAGGAACTGCACCATGTGGATCCTTTTGGTGGAAGGATGTCCTTAAACTCTTGGATCAATTCAGGAAGTCACATGGGTCAAGGTTAATGAAGGGGACACTGCTCTTTTCTGGCAGGATAAATGGCAGCTTGGAAATTCTGTTTTGCCTTTGCAGCACAGGTTTCCCAGATTATTTTCTTTTGTCAAAGATGCTCTGGTTACAGTCAAGGATGGATTTTCTACCCTGGACCTGATATCTTGGTTCCATCTTCCACTTTCAGAGCAGGCTCACAATGAGCTCTTGGTTTTGAAATCTCTTATGCTGCACCATGATAGGGACTCTGATTTGAAGGATGTTTGGTCTTGGCATGGATCCGACAAACCCTATACTCCTAAACAGTTTTATGTATCCGTGTTCATTCTTCATACTTTTAATCCTGTTTTGACTTGGATTTGGAGGAGTTGTTGTACCATGAAGATTAAGGTCTTTGCCTGGTTGTTAATAATGGATAGGCTTAACACCAAGGATATGGTGGAAAGAAGGCATTGGCATATAGATGATGGGATCAATTGTGCTTTATCCCACTCACACCGGGAAAATAGAGATCACCTCTTCTTCAATTGTAATTTCAATGAGGGTTTGGAACTATCTCCGATTGAGTGGGAAGTCGGGAATGACATGAGTCGATTGTGCTCAAGGCAAGGAGGAATTTTGCTCATCCTTTCTTTGTCAAGTGGTCTTTACCGCTTGCTGGAACATTTGGATCATCAGAATGGAAAGGTCTTTCGCAAGGAAAGGCCAAGTTTTAATAGGTGGAGAGGATCTTTGTGAATGATATGTTTTACTCTCTCATAGAATTAAGGTGAGATACAAGGAAGACCTGATTAGATGGGTCTCCTTTCTCCCTCCTTAAATGTAATTGTTTTATTTTAGCTTTTTCCTTTTTCTCTTGCTACTTCTGGTAGCATTTGTAATCATTGTAATTATGCTTGTTAAGTCAATAAAAGGCTGTGGGGGCTTTCCCTACAGTGTTCAGTCAAAAAAAATGATAGCAGTGATTTTGTAGCAAGTGTAACAGTAACAACAGTAGTACTAACTTAGCAAGAACAATATATGAGAAATTTGTAGTCGGTGAATTCGTTGGATGATATTCATCATATAACAAGCATAACCTAGGGAGATGCAAAACTAGCTCTACTTTATAAATATAATGTAGGCATGTCTTTCGTAAATAGTCATACATGCTTATGGAAAGAACTTGCATGCCATCTTTTGTCCTACCCTCCCGTGGCAGTGGGGTCCATAAGGAAACTAAGGGATATTGAGGCCTCCTTTTAATAGAGAGCCAGAACAAAGCATTAACACATAGTGAATACATTAACTCCTCAAACTACGGCCATCACCGGAAAGTATCCCAACTATTGTTACTACGGGGTTTACGGATCATAACATTTAATAGGTGAATATGACTTGTAAGATCGGATCTAGAACACAAATATAATGATGAAAACATAAACGGTTCAGATCTGAAATCATGGCACTCGGGCCCTACTGACAAGCATTAAGCATGGCAAAGTCATAACAACATCAATCTCAGAACATAGTTGATACTAGGGATCAAGCCCTAACAAAACTAACTCGATTACATGATGAATCTCATCCAACTCCTCACCGACCAGCGAGCCCATAAAGGATTTACTCACTCCCCGTGGGGATCATCATGGAATTGGCGATGAAGGAGGGTTGGTGATGACGAATATCGAAGGTCCCCCTCTCCGGAGCCCTGAACGCACTGGTGCGCGTCGGTCCTAAACAAACGGTTTTAACCCCTTTCCGCGACGGCATTTGGAACCATCGCCAAGTAAGTGTGTGCGATAGGGTGTCCTTCCCACATGACCCAGAAATCATCGGGGATAGGCCCTCCTAGGACCCAGGCTGGGGCTACGTGTGATCGGGCGAGGCATCAAAACCCAATCATTTCCGTAGGTATGTACATCCCACACGGTATGCGAGAAAATCATTTCCTAGGTATGTACATCCCACACGGTAATCCGAGAAAATCATTTCCGTAGGTATGTACATCCCACACGGTGAATCCCCAAAAAAACATTTCCATTCGTATGTATATCACACACAGTCAATCCAAGGAATACGTTTCCGTTGTTATGTACATCCCACATAGTCAATCCAGGGAAAACGTTTCCGTTCGGATGTACATCCCACACAGTTTTATGTATATGCTCGTGTGTCAAAGGTGTAACTATCACACACGCTCTGCCTTGGTTATCTGCTTGCTTTCATTAACTACATCACACACAATTTGATGTAGAAAACTATGTGGCATTGGGCTATCCATCACAAGCGCTTTTACTGCCAGAACCGTTTGCAAAGTTCCATGACCGTCTGTTTTCTTTTTATTTTTTCCTGTAATTTATTATTCTAATTGGAAATTTTGAAATACGAAACGTGCAATTCAAATTCTCAGCATAATGGTTCAACAACAAATCCATAAATAAAATTGCCAGTACAATATGTTCAGTAATTATAGGATTAGGCAGCAATTAACTATGATGAACCATATTATTTAAAGGCGGTAAAGGTGAAGAGACAAGTGTAAATCATTTTTACTGCCGACGGTGTTGAAGAAGCGGAATGCCCATAATGTGCCTTCCTGCATGCCATAGGCATGAACCACTTTTGTCCAACCCCTTGTGACGATCGCCCGCCCATCCTTCACCGCCTTCAGGAAGACTTCTAGAGCATTATCATGGTAGCATGAATTATATACTTTAACCTTAGTTGCCTCCACTCCGGTCATGTATTTTGCAAGGTAATCATCAAGAATAGCTTCGTAAACCACCAAAAAGAAAAATATCAGATACTGAGGTCTAATAGAGTAACTTGTTGTGGGCAGGGGGAAAAGGCAACACATTACTTACCACCCTAAAATTCACTGTTGTCTTGGGCAAAGTGTAAATAAAGAGCTTAATTCCAATCACCCGTTTCTTTCGCCTAACAATCTTTCTTAGTTTCCTCACTTGACGCTTGTTCATGAATATCTCATTGCCCCATATGCAAAAGGGATCGAAGTGTGGATCAGTACCCCTCATATATGTACCTACAAGAAACCAGTAAATGTTAGAAGCTAAACTGAAATTGCACAAATGATGTAAAATACAACTACCTATGTTCCTAAGTACAAGTATATTTTTTAGATTTCAATATGAACTACATACAGATGTATATAGAATTATAGATATAGTTTAGATTAGAATCTAGATTCACTCATTTTGCTCCTTATGTAGTCTATATTAGAATCTCTAAAAATACTTATATTTAGGAATAGATGGTGTATAAGACATGGGATGCAGCTAACCTCGACGACAAACAACAGCATCGCCCATTGTAGCCCTGTGTAAGTACATGGAAAGCCAACGTTAACTACAATAGGGTTAGCATCCACCAAAAATAGCAAATGGTAATAAAACGGCAGCATCGGTAGTGATATCTTCATTTCGAAAGAGTAGCACGGTAGCAAAGGGACGGATTAAAAAATGGATACAACTGTTAATTGCAACATGCTTAACAATATCCTAATTCATGTTTTGTAAGTTTGTAGCTATTAAAATACAACTCTTTAAAAAATGAATACAACTGTTAATTGTAACAGGCTTAATGGCCATTGAAACCGGTACTGATAAAAATGCAATTGGTAGAGTTAAACATCACAGGACAGGTGTTGCCAGAGCAGATAATGGCCCAGTTGTCTATAAAAAGGTAGGGAAAATAGCTCAAATGTGTTAGGCATGTTTACTACAACATGCTTAATACATCGACAGTACAAAACATAGCCATTAATTGCAACTGGTATTGGTAAGATTGAACTGGTGGGTACATACTTGGTAAGTCCTGAGACGTAGTTGCTGGGGCACTTCATCTTGGCCAGAGCTCGCCCAAAGTCAGCAGCGGCGGAGGCGAGCTGTTCCTCCGGGTCGAAGCATGGATCAGTGCCACTGACATGTGTACCTACATGCAACCAGTAAATGGGTAGAAGTTAAACTGCAATTGCACAAATTATGTGAAATATTGTAAGACATGGGATGTAGCTCACCTCGACGGCAAACAAAAGCATCGGCCGTTATGACCCTGCGTAAGTACATGGACAGGCATGTTAAGTGCAACAGGGTTGGCATCCACTAAAAATAGCAAATGGGCAGCATCTCTAGTGATATCCTGAGTCATGTATTGTAATTTTCTTGCTGGTACTGGTGAAATTGAGCTGGACACGGTAATATTTGAACATCACACAGTGTGTAGTACTGAAATCAACAAAGAACGAACATGCTTAATACATCAACCGTACAATTCATAGCCGTTGCAAGTGGTATTGGTAAGATTTAGCTGGTTAGATCTTACCAGTTAAGTCCTGGGGGGTAGTCGCTGGGGGACTTCATCTGGGCCAGAGCCTTCACCATGTCGGCGGCGGCAGCGGAGGCGAGGTGTTCCTCCCGGTCAACATGAACAACGGCCATCGCGCCATGGACCGCCATCAGCTCCTGGTGGGGGGGGGGATTTGGAGGCATGAGGATGTTTCGTAGGCGCCATTTAAGCAATCAGGCCGGGGACGTGATAGAGATCGGTGGGTTACCTGACTGGATCCTAGAAGAACATAGATGTGGTTGAAGCTATGGTTGCGGCAGCGGCAGTTTGAGATGCCGGTAGGGGAAGGCGCGAGGGAGGGGGATACTGAGGGGAAGGGGATGTGGTTGGAGGAATAAATTCTGAAATTGCGCGCCTAATGAAAATTTCAGTGCGGAACTTGAAACTTGGGTGGGGGAAACACACAACACAGACGAAGCGCGTAAAATACTCGTGTGCGAGAAAAAAAAGTTGGCAGATCCCATCTCCAAAACAATGTACACATGTACTTGATTTTTTTGGTCAATGGTATGCCTGGTTTATTAGGTAATATCGCACAGGTAACTGACTTATGGGTCATTAACGCAAAAAACATAGACGGGTACGGCATAGAAACCGTGTGTTTTGTGATCTTCTAATGATTAACGCAAAAAAACGCACACGGGCACACATGCTAATCAATGCTCAAAGCCCTCAAAGGATGCTCTTACCAACATTGTACATTAATACTACAAACTTAAAGTACTACTGGCAATTTGCTCTAATACTACAAACTTAAACTACTTCTCACATGTTGCCATCAGGGCATGCTGGCCAGACGTCGGCGTTCTCCTTCCCGGCCTTGTAGGCGGCAGCCCACCGTGCTTCGATCTCCGCCAATCTCTCCTCACCACGGCTTGCGGCCTCCTTTTTCTTGCGGCGGCGGGACTCTCTTTTCTTGATCGCTTTCGCTTTTTCCGCTTCATTCAGGCGGCTTTGGCCGCCTCTAGATCCACCACCCATTTGGCCATGGAAGCCTCAAAGTCCGCCCATGTAACTGTCTGGCCGCCAGCGGTGATGAACTCGGCGTGACGATATGCCATCGCTTCCTTACCATGTGTGCGGTCGCGGGCGGCGAGGAACGCGGCGCGGCGGGATGCCATCGCTTCCTTACGTTACTGTGCACCGCGTGCCATGGACGACACCTGGAGAGAGCTCTGGGACGGAGGGGTCGGGCAGCCGTACAGTGCGGTGGTATTCAAGAGCTCAACCACAAATGACAATAGAAATTTAGCTTCCCTAACAATTTTGCTCGTTCATTATTGCACACGGTTCATCTCCGTCGCTTCCGGAAACAGTGTGCGCTGAGCCTATTGTGTGTTGCGTTATGATTGACCAGAACCCCAGCCACACGGATCGCGCGTGTGCACCGTTGGATGCGCCGCGATCGAACGGCAATCCACGTCCCTCACATCACACCCGTGCACCGGGAGCTGGATTGGATTTATATGCGCTAAATGCCTAGAAAATGCACATAATCCCCTAAATATGGTAAATGAGCACGGAAAAATGCCAAATTTGAACACGGTGATTTGCAGGGTGTATGTTCGTCGTAGAAAAAACTCCAGGGCAAAGAACAAAGAAAATTTGGGTTCCCCTTCAATCTTGAGGATTTCCCTTTCGAAAGCATGGAACTTCCTCGGTGATGGTTCGGTTTATGAAGGGCTTGCATGACGACATAAGCCAAACCTTCTCAAATTTTTACCAGGGCATGGTGAGTTCATACCATGGCACCATGCCAAGCGTCATGTTTTTTAAGCATTTATTTCATTTTTTTCTATAGTTGAAAACCCAACAAACAAACATTTGTGGTTGACTATTTCCACACATTTCATTGAAATATCTGTCCATTCCTTGTAAAAGGCATGAGAATCTACTAAATGGCACGAGCATGGTTTTCTAGGCCGTTCTTGTGGACCCTTTCATGCATCGATGTTTGAACTTGAATTATGCGCATTAATGCCTAGGAAATGCACATGATCCCCTAAATATGGAAAATGAACTCGGAAAAGTGCCAAATTTGAACACGGTGATTTGCAGGTTGTATGTTCATCATAGAGAAAAACTCGTGGACAAAGGACAAAGGAAATTTGGACCCCCTTCAATCTTGGTGATTTCCCCTTGAAACCATGAAACTTCCTCGGTGATGGTTCAATTTATGAAATGCGCGCATCACGATATAAGGAAAACATTCTCCAATTTTTACCAGGGCATGGTGAGGCCATACCATGGCACCACGCCAGGCGTCATGTTCTCCAACCATGTGTTTGATTTTTTGTATAGTTGTTAACCGAGTAAACGACGTGCTTATGGTTGACTATTGCCACACATATCCTTGAAATGTCTGCCCATTCCTTGTAAAAGGCATGAAAATGTACTAAATAACACGAGCATGGTTTTCCAGACCGTTCTTGTGCACCTTTTCATGCACCAATTGTTAGAATTTGAATTATGTCCATTTAATGCCTAGAAAATGCACATAATCCCCTAAATATGGTAAATGAGCCTAGAAAAATGTCAAATTTGAACACGTTGCATTTTAGGCGGTATGTTGATCGTTGGAAAAATACTGAATGACAAACTAGGACGGAAATTTGGATTCCCCTTCAATGTTGGTGATTTCCCTCTCGAAAGCATTGATCTTCCTCGGTGATGGTTGGATTTATGAAGGGCGTGCATGACGACATTAGACAAACCTTCTCAAATTTTTACCAGGTCATGGTGAGGTCATACTATGGCACCATGCCAGGCGTCATGTTTTTAAGCATTTATTTCATTTTTTCTATAGTTGAAAACCCAACAAACAAACATTTGTGGTTGACTATTGCCACATATTTCAATGAAATATCTATCCATTATTCCTTGTAAAAGGCATGAGAATTTACTAAATGGAACGAGCATGGTTTTCCATGCCGTTCTTGTGGACCCTTTCATGCACCGATTGTTTGAACTTGAATTATGTGCATTAATGCCTAGGAAATGCACATAATCCCCTAAATATGGCAAATGAACCACGAAAAGTGCCAAATTTGAACACGGTGATTTGCAGGTTGTATGTTCATCATAGAAAAAACTCGTGGACAAAGGAAATTTTGACCCCCCTTCAATCTTGGTGATTTCCCCCTCGAAACCATGAAACTTCCTCGGTGATGGTTCGTTTTATGAAAGGCGTGCATGACGACATAAGGAAAACATTCTCCAATTTTTACCAGGGCATGGTGAGGCCATACCATGGCACCACGCCAGGCATCATGTTTTCCAACCATGTGTTTCATTTTTTGTATAGTTGTTAACCGAGTAAACGACGCGTTTATGGTTGATTATTGCCACACATATCCTTGAAATGCATGCCCATTCCTTGTAAAAGGCATGAGAATGTACTAAATAACACGAGCATGGTTTTCCAGACCGTTCTTGTGCACCTTTTCATGCACCGATTGTTAGAATTTGAATTATGTCCATTTAATGCCTAGAAAATGCACATAATCCCCTAAATATGGTAAATGAGCCTGAAAAAATGTCAAATTTGAACACGTTGCATTTGAGGCAGTATGTTGATCGTTGGAAAAAAAACTGAATGACAAACTAGGACTGCAATTTGCATTCCCCTTCAATGTTGGTGATTTCCCTCTCGAAAGCATTGAACTTCCTCGCTGATGGTTCAATTTATGAAGGGTGTGCATGACGACATCAGACAAACCTTCTCAAATTTTTACCAGGGCATGGTGAGGTCATACCATGGCACCATGCGAGGCGTCATGTTTGAAAACCCAACAAACAAACATTTGTGGTTGACTATTGCCACATATTTCAATGAAATATCTATCCATTATTCCTTGTAAAAGGCATGAGAATTTACTAAATGGCATGAGCATGGTTTTCCAGGCCGTTCTTGTGGACCCTTTCATGCATTGATTGTTTGAACTTGAATTATGTGCATTAATGCCTAGGAAATGCACATAATCCCCTAAATATGGCAAATGAACCCGGAAAAGTGCCAAATTTGAACACGGTGATTTGCAGGTTGTATGTTCATCATAGAAAAGAACTCGTGGACAAAGGACAAAGGAAATTTTGATCCCACTTCAATATTGGTGATTTCCCCCTCGAAACCATGAAACTTCCTCGGTGATGGTTCGTTTATGAAAGGCGTGCATGACGACATTTTTACCAGGGCACAGTGAGGTCATACCATGGCACCACACCAGGCGTCATGTTTTTCCAAGCATGTATTTCATTTTTGTATAGTTGTTAACCCAGTAAACGACGCCTTTATGGTTGACTATTGCCACACATTTCCTTGAAATATCTGTCCATTCCTTGGAAAAGGCATGACAATGTACTAAATAGCACGAGCATGGTTTTCCAGACCGTTCTTGTGCACCTTTTCATGCACTAATTGTTCAAATTCGAATTATGTGCATAATAATCCCCTAATTATGGTAAATGAGTTCGGAAAAATGTCAAATTTGAACACGTTTCATTTGAGGCGCTATGTTGATCGTTGGAAAAAAACTGAATGATAGACTAGGACGGAAATTTGGATTCACCTTCAATCTTGGTGATTTCCCTCTCGAAAGCATTGAACTTCCTCGGTGATGGTTCGATTTATGAAGGGAGTGCATGACGACATAAATCAAACCTTCTCAGCTTTTAACCAGGGCACGGTGAGGCCATACCATGGCACCATGCCAGCCGTCATGTTTTTCAAGCACATATTTCATTGTTCTATAGCCGATAACCCAGTAAATGATGCGTTTGTGGTTGACTATTGCCACGCATTCCATTAAAATCTCTGCCCATTCCTTGTAAAAGGCTTGAGAAATTACTAAATACCACGAGTATGGTTTTTCCAGACCGTTCTTGTGCACCCTTTCATGCATCGATTGTTTGAATTTGAATTACGTGCATTAATGCCTACAAAATGCACATAATCCCCTGAATATTGTAAATGAACCCGAAAAAGTGTCAAAGTTGAACATGGTGATTAGCAGGGTTTATGTTCATTGTAGAAAAAAAAATTCATGGATGAAGGATAAAGGAAATTTGGATTCCCATTCAATCTCGGTGATTTACTATCGCACACGATTCATCTCCGTCGCCTTTGCGAATCGTGTGTGTTCACTGACACATGCAAAAGCAAAAGAAAACCCTCGCCCACTTCGTCCCCACTCACTCGCCGCAAACTCCTCCGCAACTCTGCACCCTCAACTCGACGGCTATTGGCGGCGGGCGTAGGTCGCGCTCCAAACGGCACCAGATTTCGCCTCCACCGCTTTCCGCCGCCTATCTGCACCGACATTCTAGACTCTGGTCGACTAGGGTTTTCTGCGGGATTGGGCCAAGGATTTTTCTCATGGAGAAGGTAATCAACTTCATTAGCGATATTCACTCATCTCTTATCGCAGTCCGTCCGTCGTTGTTAATCAACCGGCAGAAATCGCCGTTGAATCATTTTTTTTTCTAGTTGATTCGTGGGTGTTCATTCATGTGTGCACAGTGCGAGCACAAATCGGGAAACTGTGGTCGTGGCCAGTCGGAAACGAAGTTCTATCTCACCATTCCGGATGACTTCAGGGAGCGCTCGATATGTTCAATCTCAACCTACAATGGTCGGCATGGCCTAAATTTGTGAACATATACTGTCTGTTGCTACATTATCTATATATTTGCATCAAATCGTCGTTACATTATCTATTTTTAATTCTATATTTTTGTACTTTGCTTGCATCTATATATGGAAATGTTCTATCAATTACTCCCATATTTGCATCTTGCTCTGTTATTTCAATATATCTAATTTATTTATCTTAATTTTCATTTCAAGCAGTACATCTCTTGCTTTGCAAGAACAGGAGTAGAAGGAAATCTTGGGCTTTACTTTGCTGATGACTCCCAGGATATCATATTGACAACGCAACATGTATTTACAATGACGGTTAGCGTAAAACTTGATAAACATGGTCACTCCTATTTTAATGCGGACCTTTGGATAAAAATGTCTAAGTGTTATGAACTGAAAGCTGGCAATAAAATTCTAGTGCGTGCACCATAGCCTGGTCTAATTAACATGGATGTTTACTTCCCCAACGTCATCAGCCGATCAAATCTGATCGAGGTTAGTTTCCTTTCAACTTTCTCCATGCTGTCATATTACTATTTAAGCAACCAATTGATCACTATTTAAGCAACCAATTGTGATATCATATTCGACTTCGCCCTAGGCAGAATAAATTCTGTTTACCAATTTATGTGCACTATATATTCTTCCGCCATGTTCTGAATAAATAATACCTTTCCACCTTTTAAGCAGGATATGTTGGATGCATAGTGAACGATCTGTATGTTACTAAGCGTACCAAATTTCACTCGAAGGACTTGAAGCATGTCATAAACTTTGTTGATAATCTGACAGAGATAGCACAGCGTATGAATGTTGGATTTTGGATGGGATTAATTAGACCTATGGTGCACACACTGAACAAGACAAATTTTGTGCACAAAGCGCTGGTAAAAATTCTTATTTTAATGTTGATGCTCATAAACTATATATATCTTCAACGATATGTCACAATTGTTTTTTATTCTACATGTCAACAGAAATTGCCCCTTGTAGCAGTTCCTGGATCGATTTCCCGGCGTGGTCGAATTACACTTGTGCCTGCTAATAACGCCAAAGTGATTGCAAGGTACTGCATTTCCCACAAAAATGGAACCATTCAAATTAACAAGTTCTCGCTTCTCGTGGCAATGCATCCATATTGGAAAATTGGAGACACTGTTCTACTCCTGCTCTACCAAGGCACAGGAGGGATCTTCCTTTTCATTGACGAGATGCCGAGTCACCGTGATCAAGCTGCTTCCAGTGGATAGTTGTGGTTGTTGGCCCTCATCCTCTTAAAATGTGCTAGCTGTACCATATATGTTAAGTATGTACATATGGACCATATGGTTGTTGGCCCTTAGCCTCTTAAAATGTGATAGTTGTTACTATGTTAAGTATGTAGATATGGACCATATGGTTGTCAAAACCGTGTTACAAAGATCCTCCTTTTGTCGATTAGCGTAACCACTATATATATGTTACTCAAAGGTTGTTACCCAAGTTCATAAATTTTCATGGAAAGTATTAGTATCGTACACAGTTCATTGAGTTTAAGCATATGCCCGAAGGCATTTGCATATTAACTGTCCATATTGCAAATTCACACACATGTTCACATAAGGAAACGTATGTGTAACATACTAATCATCACACACGAGTACTCGCAGACGCATCGTGTGCGATACTCCTAGCCACCGCAAGCAACTAGTTTGCATTTTTCAAAGTTTTTGTACACACAGAATCGCACACGAAGTAACAGAATCGCACACGAGGTAACTATATTGATCGTCTGTGTTATAATTTATCATTGCAAATAGTTCATCCGAGTCGGCTGTTTGCCACGTATCACACACATCTTGTTTACACAACTCGTTTGTGTTCTTTTGGCTCATCGCAAACAGTTCATCCATGTGAACTGTATGCTGCATATCACACACATCTTGTTAAGTTGAACCGTTCCTGTTGTGTTCCCTAATCGAATATAGTTTGTTCGAGTTAACCATATGCCGTATATCGCACACACATTGATATGGTTGCCCGTTTCTGTTGTTCTACCTCATCGCAAACAGTTCGAATGAATTAACCGTGTGTCCTGCATCGCACACACATTGTTATGGCTGCCTATTTCTGTTGTTCTGCCTCATCGCAAACAGTTCGAATGGATTAACCGTATGCCCTGCATCGCATACACAACTAAAATCTTAACCATGTTTGATGCATCCATCATCGTAAATGTTTTGCACCTTTTTTGACGGGTTTTTTACACCATTGTTTGAGATTATTGCATCGCACACAGTTTCGGCAAAGGGTCTCTGATCGTAGTGTCGCGTTAGCAGTATCCTGCAGTAGTGACGGACTCCAAATCTGGCCTCCCGATGAAGAACAGGAGGTGGCAGCGGCTCCATATCGTGAAACGACATAATTCTTCCTCGCCATTTTTTTCTCCGAATAAGGATATTTAAGGAATCAGAGATAGGATCTGCAGGGCCACCAGGTGGGCACAACCAACCTGGGTGCGCCTGGAGGAGGGGCGTGCCCTGGTGGGTTGTGCTCACCCAGGGGGCCCCCTCCGGTGGTTCTTGGCTCCAGTATTTTTCTTTTATTCCGAAATAAATCTCCAAAAAGTTTTGTTCCTTTCCAAGAAATTTTATTTCTACACAAAACAACACCATGGTAGTTCTGCTAAAAACAACGTCGGTCCGGGTTAGTTTCATTCAAATCATGCAAATTAGGGTCCAAAACAAGAGGAAAAGCATTAGGAAAAGTAGATACAATGGAGACGTATCAACTCCCCCAAGCTTAAACCCTTGCTTGTCCTCAAGCAATTCAGATGACAAACTGAAAGTGAAAAGAAAAACTTTTACGAACTCTTTTGGTCTTGTTTACATAAATAAGCTTAAGTAGCACCCAGGTTTTCAGCAAAGATCATGACTAACCATGTCAGCAATAACTCTTAAAAATTATATTAACTCATATCAATGGCATAACCAACTAGCGAGCAATAATAAGATATCTCAAATTCCAACACTTTGTCAAAACAATCATGATATAATACGACAACCGTGGTATCTCGCTAGCCCTTTCTGAGACCACAAAACATAAATGTAGAGCACCTCCAAAGTTCAAGGAGCGACTAAACATATAATTCATGGTAGAAAAGATCCAGTCATGATGCATCCAACATTAACTATACACAATGCATGAGGATGACAATAGTGCTCTCAGAATCTGGCACTTATTTGAGAAGGTGATGACTCAACATAAAAGTAAATAGATAGTCACTTCACAGAGGGAAGCAGGGATTTGCAACGGTGCCAGAGCTCAGATTTTAAAATAGAAGTAAATGAAATTTTGGGAAATGCACCCTTCCGGTTTACGTCACGACCGAAAGTTATCAATATCTTCCATGCTAAACACATTAGTGGAGGTTCCCAAGCGATAAAAGTAAAGGTTTACTCCCCCTCCACCAACAATCACACTCCAAGGCTAGCCGAATCCACGGGTACCGTCCATGCCAACATCAATCTTGGGGGAATTTTGTTTATTTTTTTTCAATTTTTTATTTCGGGACTGGGAATCCCTATTACCGCCCCTCTCGTGCAAGGATGAGTGAATAAACACTCATCATGAGAATAACCCTCTTAGCATGGAAGATACCGACTACCCTTGTCGCTCTATGAAAAATCTAGGCACACAAAAACAGATATTTATTTGAAGTTTTTAGAGGTGGCACATGCAAATTTACTTAGAACGGCTGGGTAATACCGCATATAGGTAGATATGGTGGACTCATCTGGAATAACTTGGATTTTAGGATTTTGATGCACAAGCAGTATTCCCACTTAGTACAGGTGAAGGCTAGCAAATAGGTTGGGAAGCTGCCAGCTAGAGAGCAAAAACGATCATGAACATGCATTGTGCATAATGAACATTGTATACTAGCATGAGTAGGATATGAACACCATGTACATAAATATCATACATGCTATGTTGGTTTTGATTCAACTACATGCATGAACATGTGCCAAGTCAAGACACTCGAAACATTCAGAGGAGGGTACCATATCATCATACTACATCACAATCATTTTAACGCAATGTTGACATCCAAGATAAATCATTATCCACTCCTAGCTACTTAAGCATGGCATGAGAAACTATAATCTCTAATTGTCATTGCAAACATGTTTGATCATAATATGTTGAATCATGGATACAAGGTTAAACATATTTACAAAAACAGAACAAGTTGAGTTCATACCCGTTTCTCTTTCCCACAGCGAGTTCATCAAATATCATCATTATTGCCTTTCACTTGCACGACCGAATGATATCAAAATAATAATGGTGCAAGAGTGCCGTGGACTAAGCTGGAATCTACAAATATTTTATTTCAAAGGAGAAAAGAAAGCAGTTTGGGCTCCTTGTTAGATCAACAATAATGCATATGAGAGCAAGTCAACATTTTCATTGTGGTCTTCTCCTTGGTATGACCCAATAAACAGAAAATAATTTCAGAGAAACACACTGATTTTTTTTTGGAGTTTTTATTTTTTCTATAAGAAAGCAAATTAAAGGAAAAAACAAGATAAATGATACGTCTCCGTCGTATCTATAATTTTTCATTGTTCCGTGCCAATATTATTCAACTTTCATATACTTTTGGCAACTTTTTATACTATTTTTGGGATTAACATATTGATCCAAAGGCTCAAAGTCGGCCTCGTTTGTTGCATGTTTTATGTTTCACAGAAACCCCATATCAAATGGAGTCCAAACGGGATAAAAACGGACGGAGAATATTTCTGGAATATTTGTGAAATATGGGAAGAAAAACCAACGCGAGACGGTGCCCGAGGGGGCCACGTGGCAGGGGGCGCGCATGACCCCCCTAGGCACGCCCCTGACCCTCGTGGGCCCCCCTTAAGGCGGTTGCTGCTCTTCTTTGGCTGCAAGAAAGCTAATTTTCAGAGAAAAATATGGGTGAAGGTTTCAATCCAATCGGAGTTACGGATCTCCGGTTATAAAAGAAATTGTGAAAGGGCAGAATCCAGAATGCAAAAACAAAGAGAGACAGAGAGACAATCCAATCTCGGAGGGGATCTCGCCCCTCCCATTCCATGGAAGCCAAGGACCAGAGGGGAAACCCTTCTCCCATCTAGGGAGAAGGTCAAGGAAGAATAAGAAGCAGGGGGGCCCTCTCCCCCTCACATCCGGTGGCGTCGGAACATCGCCGGGGCCATCATCATCACTGCGATCTACACCAACACCTCCGTCATCTTCATCGGCATTTCCATCACCTTCCCCCGACTATCTACAGCGGTCCACTCCCCCGCAACCCACTATACCCTCTACTTGAACATGGTGCTTTATGCTTCATATTATTATCCAATGATGTGTTGCCATCCTATGATGTCTGAGTAGATTTTCGTTGTCCTATCGGTCATTGATGAATTGCTATGATTGGTTTAATTTGCTTGTGGTTATGTTGCTGTCCTTTGGTGCCCATCATATGAGCGCGCACGTGGATCACACCATAGTGTTAGTTGTATGTTGCTAGGACTATGTATTGGAGGGCAAGAGTGACAGAAGCTTCTACCTAGCATAGAAATTGATGCATACGGGATTGACGGGGGACCAATATATATTAATGCTATGGTTGGGTCTTACCTTAATGAACATTAGTAGTTGCGGATGCTTGCTAATAGTTCCAATCATAAGTGCATAGAATTCCAAGTCAGGGATGACATGCTAGCAGTGGCCTCTCCCATATAAAACTTGCTATCGGTCTAGTAAAGTAATCAATTGCTTAGGGACAATTTCGCAACTCCTACCACCACTTTTACACACTCGCTATATCTACTTTATTGCTTCTTTATCTAAACAGCCCCTAGCTTTTATTTACATACTCTTTATTATCTTGCAAAACTATCCAACAACACCTACAAAGTACTTCTAGTTCCATACTTGATTCAGGTAAACCGAACGTTAAGCGTGCGTAGAGTTGTATCGGTGGCCGATAGAACTTGAGGGAATATTTGTTCTACCTTTAGCTCCTGGTTGGTTCGACACTCTTACTTATCGAAAGAGGCTGCAATTGATCCCCTATACCTGTGGGTTATCAAGACCTTTTTCTGGTGCTGTTGCCGGGTAGTTATTGCGTGGGGTGAATATTCTTGTGTGTGCTTGTTTGCTTTATCACTAAGAATTTTTATTTACTGTTCTTAGTTGTTTTCTATCTTTAGTTATGGGTAGGAAGCACAAAATACCAAAAAAATTAGTTGTACCTACTACACCAATGGTTGAAGAACCATTCAAAATCTATCACACACTCCTAAAGCTTTTTACTTGGATCATCTTCGATCCCTTTGTGCTCGTGCTGAAACCCCAACTAGCTTAGTTGAGGGAAAATCTTTAGATGAGCATGCTTGTTATGTGCAACACCGCTTATCTCAAAAAGGGGAACTTTTACTGGATCAAATTCATCGTTTGCAGTGCTATGCTTGGAATTTATGTGAAATATATGATGTTACTTGTTGTTCTGAAAACCCTAAGAAACACCTTCCCTACTAATGTGAGTTTAGCGACAATGGAATCATATCTTTGTATGCTAAGGGTGTTTATAATTACTATGATGTTCAACAAATTGAAGAATTTGTTGCTTTTAAGGGTGCTTATGAAATTGCTTCTTTGATTGAAAAGTATGATGCTACTCTTTACAAATCTGAAAATTTTGCCATACTTAAATATTGTTATGATAATTATGCTTCTAATGCCTATGTTAAACCTTATATTGAGGACTCCCCCGCTGTCCAAGAAGAGACTAATATTTTGCAGGAGTCAATGGAAGAAGAAATTAATGACATTGTGAGATCATTGGATGAAAAACATGAGGAGGAGAGCGAAGAACAAAAGGAGGAAGAGCGGATTGATCACCCGTGCCCACATTATAATGAGAGTAACTCTTCAACTCATATATTGTTTAATTTCCCTTCGTGCTTACCGAAGGATGAATGCTATGATGATTGTTATGATCCCGTTGATTCTTTTAAAATATCCCTTTTTGATGATTCTTGCTATGCTTGTGGCCAAGATGCTAATATGAATTATGCTTATGGAGATGAACTTGATATAGTTCCTTATGTTAAACATGAAATTGTTGCTATTGCACCCACACATGATAGTCCTATTATCTTTTTGAATTCTCCCGACTACACTATATCGGAGAAGTTTGCCCTTATTAAGGATTATATTGATGGGTTGCCTTTTACCGTTGCACATGATGATTTTGATAGATATAATATGCATGTGCTTTCTGCTCCTACTTGCAATTATTATGAGAGAGGAACTACATCTCCGTCTCTCTATGTTTCCAATATGATAAAATTGCAAGAAATTGTTTATACTATGCATTGGCCTTTACTATGTGTGCATGAATTGTTCTTTTATGACATGCCGATGCATAGGAAGAGAGTTAGACTTCGTTGTTGCATGATATATGTTACTTTGTGCTCACTACTAAATCACAAATCATTGTTAATTAAAATTGGCTTTGATATACATTGGGATCCGGGTGGATTCATTACTTGAGCACTATACGCCTAGCTTAATGGCTTTGAAGAAAGCGCTGCCAGGGAGACAACCTGGAAGTTTTAGAGAGTCATTTATTTCTGTTGAGTGATTTTATAAAGTTTAAAAACAAAAAAAATAAAGAGGGGAAACCAAAACTTTTTCAAAAAGGAAAGTGAAAGTGAGAGAGACAAGCATTGTTGAAGTGGGGGAGCTCCTTGAACTTTGTTCATGCTCACGGAAACTATGTGAATCTTGATTACAGAAACTTTTCAACAAAAAATAATTATACCCTTGTACAATTCCATTGTATAATAAAAATAATGTGCCAAGGTTTGCCTTTAGGATGTTTACAATGCTTGTTGGTTTGTACGGTGCAGGATAGAAACTTTGGCTGTAGTGCGCGATTTTACATTTTTTACTGGAATGTCAAATGGTTCTGAAACTTCTTTAACTGTCTTTCTATACAAATTGTTTATTTTTACTAATTTTGGTAGAATTTTTGGTGTACCATAGGTATGGTGAATGTTCAGATTATTGCAGACTGTTCTGTTTTAGACAGATTCTGTTTTTGATGCATAGTTTGCTTGTTTTGATGAAACTATCAATTTCTATCAGTGGATTAAGCTATGGAAAAGATATATTACAGTAGCTACAATGCAAAAACAAAATATGAATTGGTTTTCAATAGTACTTAGAGTGGTGATTTGCTTTATTATACTAACGGATCTTACTGAGTTTTCTGTTGAAGTTTTGTGTGGATGAAGTGTTCGAAGATCGAGGAGGTCTCGATATGAGGAAAAGGAGGAGAGGCAAGAGCTCAAGCTTGGGGAGGCCCAAGGCACCCCAAGTAAATATTCTAGGAGACTCAAGCGTCTAAGCTTGGGGATGCCCTGGAAGGCATCCCATCTTTCTTCAACAAGTATCGGTATGTTTTCGGATTCGTTTCATTCATGCGATATGTGCAAATCTTGGAGCGTCTTTTGCATTTAGTTTTCACTTTTTGTTTTATGCACCATGCTAGTATGAGATAGTCCTTGGTTGATTTATAGATTCTCATTGCACTTCACTTAAATCTTTTGAGTATGGCTTTATAGAATGCTTCATGTGCTTCGCTTATATCATTTGAAGTTTGGATTGCCTGTTTCTCTTCACTTAGAAAACTGCCATTTGTAGAATGATATTTTCCTTCACTTATATTTGTTAGAGCGTGGGCATATCTTTTGTAGAAAGAATTAAACTCTCTTGCTTCACTTATATCTATTTAGAGAGTTGACAGGAATTGGTCATTCACATGGTTAGTCATAAAATCCTACATAAAACTTGTAGATCACTGAATATGATATGTTTGATTCCTTGCAATAGTTTTGCGATATAAAGGTGGTGATATTAGAGTCGTGCTAGTTGAGTAATTGTGAAATTGAGAAATACTTGTGTTGAGATTTGCAAGTCCCGTAGCATGCACGTATGGTAAACGTTATGTGACAAATTTGAAGCATGGGGTGTTCTTTGAGTGCTTTCCTTATGAGTGGCGGTCGGGGACGAGCGATGGTCTTTTCCTACTAATCTATCCCCCTAGGGGCATGCGTAGTAGTACTTTGCTTCAAGGGCTAATAAACTTTTGCAATAATTATGTGAATTCTTTATGACTAATGTTGAGTCCATGGATTATACGCACTCTCACCCTTCCATCATTGCTATCCTCTTCGGTACCGTGCATTGCCCTTTCTCACCTCGAGAGTTGGTGCAAACTTCGCCGGTGCATCCGAACCCCGTGATATGATACGCTCTATCACACATAAGCCTCATTATATCTTCCTCAAAACGGCCACCATACCTACCTATCATGGCATTTCCATAGCCATTACGAGATATATTGCCATGCAACTTCCATCATCATCATATACATGACTTGAGCATTTATTGTCATATTGCTTTGCATGATCGTAAGATAGCTAGCATGATATTTTCATGGCTTGTCCGTTTTTGATATCTTTGCTACGCTAGATCATTGCACATCCTGCATACATCACGGAGGCATTCATATAGAGTCATATCTTTGTTCTAGTATCGAGTTGTAATATTGAGTTGTAAGTAAATAAAAGTGTGATGATCATCATTATTAGAGCATTTCCCCAGTGAGGAAAGTATGATGGAGACTATGATTCCCCCACAAATCGGGATGAGACTCCGGAATTTAAAAAAATAAAAGAGGCCAAAGAAGCCCAAATAAATAAATAAAGAGGCCAAACAAGCCCACCAAAAAAAGAGAAAAAAAACAAAAAACAAAAAACAAAAAAAGAGAGAAAAAGAGAGAAGGGGCAATGTTACTATCCTTTTACCACACTTGTGCTTCAGAGTAGCACCATGTTCTTCATATAGAGAGTCCCTTGAGTTATCACTTTCATATACTAGTGGGAATTTTCATTATAGAACTTGGCTTGTATATTCCGATGATGGGCTTCCTCAAATTCCTGAGGTCTTCATGAGCAAGCAAGTTGGATGCACACCCACTTAGTTTTAGTTTGAGCTTTCATACACTTATAGCTCTAGTGCATCCGTTGCATGGCAATCCCTACTCCTCACATTGATATCAATTGATGGGCATCTCCATAGCCCGTTGATTAGCCGCGTTGATGTGAGACTTTCTCCTTTTTTGTCTTCTCCACACAACCTCCATCATCATATTCTATTCCACCCATAGTGCTATGTCCATGGCTTACGCTCATGTATTGCGTGAGGGTTGAAAAGGCTGAAGCGCGTTAAAAAGTATGAACCAAGTGCTCGGCTTGTCATCGGGGTTGAGCATGATGGGAGCATTTTGTGTGACGAAAATGAAGCATGGCCAAACTATATGATTTCGTAGGGATAAGCTTTCTTTGGCTATGTCCACTCTCCCGCAACCCGCTATACCCTCTACTTGAACATGGTGCTTTATGCTTCATATTATTATCCAATTATGTGTCGCCATCCTATGATGTCTGAGTAGATTTTTTTTGTCCTATCGGTGATTGATGAATTGCTATGACTGGTTTAATTTTCTTGTGGTTATGTTGTTGTCCTCTGGTGCCCATCATATGAGCGCGCGCGTGGATCACACCATAGGGTTAGTTGTATGTTGATAGGACTATGTATTGGAGGGCAAGAGTGACAGAAGCTTCTACCTAGCATACAAATTGATGCATACCGGATTAAAGGGGGACCAATGTATCTTAATGCTATGGTTGGGTTTTACCTTAATGAACATTAGTAGTTGAGGATGCTTGCTAATAGTTCCAATCATAAGTGCATAGAATTCCAAGTCAGGGATGACATGCTAGCAGTGGCCTCTCCCACATAAAACTTGCTATCGGTCTAGTAAAGTAGTCAATTGCTTAGGGACAATTTTGCAACTCCTACCACCACTTTTCCACACTAGCTATTTACTTTATTGCTTCTTTAAAGGTGTAATCCCAGGTGTAGAGACCTGTTGCACGGGCTCAATCACACTGGAACTGGTTTTCGGGTCTCCGGACAACTTTTGAAGTGAGGAGTTAATCTTCGATATCGTCCCCTTTCGCAGCGGCTATCATGCACTGCTCGGACGAACCGCATTTGCTAGATTCAATGCGGTACCACATTACGCATACCTCAAACTCAAAATGCCAGGACCGTGCGGGGTTATAACAGTTAATGGAAACACAGAGCGCTCGCTCCGCACGGAGGAGCATACTGCGGCCCTCGCAGCAGAAGCGCAAAACAGCCTTGTTAGGCAAACTGCCAATTCGGTGAAAAAGACACCGAACAGCTTCAAGCGAGTCCGGAGTACCCCGCAGGTGGATCGGCAGGCACGTTTTGAGCTCGACTAGCAATTCAGCCTCCGTCCTAGTCCTAGTCAAGTGGCAAAATTCGTGCGACGCGTACATAACTACACACTCAAGATACCATGGGCATAGGCGGAGGCACCACTATGGCACGTCCCACAATGCGGCTCAACCTCCCCAGGAGTTGTATACCTTCATCATTTTCTCTTTCAGGACCTTACTCTCTGGAAGCCCTTTTCGGCAGTCTGATCGCTGGACGCACTACGGGAAGGAAATACCAAGGAAGCAAGAAGCTCTGACGTACAAGGGAATCCCTAGGTGGTCTCTGATAACGATCAAAATACCTGTTTTAAATACCCATACGCAGCTTGCCCTTGGATAGGACATGTCAAATAATCCTATTTTTTGCTTATTGCACTACTTGTATCCGTACGCTTCAGCGTACCATTTAATAACAATGCATAGCGTTAGCCTATTATTGCATCACCCTTTACTTTTTTTCCTCATGTCAGCTTATTTACAACAGATCGCACCCGTACATTCTGGTACGACTAGTACGCCAGGGGCTTCAGTATACCCCATAACATGGCGTGAGAAGTCCGAACACTTTCGACCGTGCGGCACCCCGAACTTATAGCATTATATGCATCAGCTCCGAATCATATCTTGGGTCAATAGTTGGGTATGCCCGGCTCCCATGTTTTGGTACCTTACGTTCCGCAAAATCGGCTAAGGTAGCGCTGGGAGAACTACTGCGATTGTGTCCCGGTTCTTCCGGACGAGCACCTCAGTAGAGAAAGCCGAAAACTGGCTGTCATGATGAGGTGAGAGCTGGTCGCTGTTCGAGAGGTCTCAAGTCCTTAAAGAGTTTTTCCGCTTCGGGCGAGGAGTCGGCCTTGCCCGACTTAGGCGTATATAGCGCCCCAAATTCGGCCTTCCGAATACTAGGGGCTTCGCCAAAATTTAAAATTGTAGGCTTCTATGGCTAAGTGAGGGTGATAAAGCTTTATAGTCCGATTGCCTGGTTCGCTGTGCTGAACACCTCCTTCGAAGGACCCAAAATTGGGATAAAGAGTGCTCAGTTTATCCCAACACCGAGTACTAGTTACATGGGGCGTGTTTCACGACGGCCAATCCTTAGATTTCATAAACGGCCGCACAGAAGGTAATATTTTAAATTAACAAGTGTTGCATAGCGCAAATGAACTCATTTCACATTACAGGATCACATGAGTACATTCATTCGAATATTACATCCTTAGCACATTCCTCCACCACAAGGCGGGAACCCTTCAGACACCGCCATAATACATTTCGGGTGGCGATGCTCCTTGCCTTCCGTGGCCCCTCCTTCACCAGCTTTACGGCTGGCGTCAGCTTCGCCGGTGCACCTTCGCCGGGCAAAGCCTCACAAGCACCATCGATGCAGACGGATCGCTTTATGACTTCGAGCTGTAAGTGCATTCACAAGCCACCTCACCGCATCAAGTAGCTATCGTGCAGGCTCGCCAGCCACATCCGCACTATAAGACCCTTCATGGCCTGTTCGCCTCCTTGTGGGTTCGACCAGTTGTTTCACCGGTCGCTCAAGGGCATTGGGTGTTTGGTCCCAAAGATATCGAGACCGAACATTTCTCCTCGAGCTCCCTCCTCACCGGTAGAACTCGCAAAGATCCGGCACACCGCGGGAAGATCTGTGAACGCTCCTGGAGAGCTCCGAACTCGGGTAAGTAAAAAGGAAAGTTTCCTTCACATGCTTGCTTTGCATAATGAATGCCTTACCCGCTGCTATCTTCTTAACCGCCTCAATTTCCTGGAGGGCCTTTTGGGTTTCGGCCTTGGCGTTTTGTGCGCTTTCGAGGGCCTTCACAAACTCAGACTCTCGCGTCTTAGAGTCAAGCTCCATGGACTCGTGTTTTTTGACGAGAGCCTGGAGCTCTTGCTGCACCTCGCCCACCCGGGCTTCTTGCTTTTCTCGCTCGATGCGCTCCTTGGCCGCTTTGTCTTCAGCCTCGGATAGCACCTTCTGCAGGGTCGCCACTTTGGTCGTGGCCCCTAGCAAAATTCATGGCGATCCTATTATTCTAAAACCAAATCTTAATAATGTACAGAGGGGGTATGACTTACCTTTGTTCTCTTCGAGCTGCCTCTTGGTAAGGCCGAGCTCTTCCTTGGACCGCTCAAAGTCATGCTTCAGCGTAGCAACCTCCGCAGTACGTGCAGCAGCGGCTAGCAGTGAAGCCTGCATATGCACATAGACATATTCCGATTAGACTCCTGCGGTCATTATTTGATCCTCTATTCGGCCTTTCTTCGCGAAACACCAAACAGAGCATCAGGGGCTACTGCCTATGCTGTAGCATTTTCTTATAATTTGATTACTTACCGAAGCTCGTTAAGAGGTCGGCATTAAAGCCAGCCAGTCCGCTTTTGGCGGATCGAACCTTCTCGATCACCGCACTCATGATAGTGCGGTGTTTCGTCGATGGAAGCGCCGCGAAGCGCTTCCAGCAAGTTTTCAGGTGCCTCTGGATGAACAGAGGCCACCAGCACAGGCGGCTTGCCCCTCTTAGCGAGGGGTCGCCTGACAGAGTCCGGAACCACTGGAGGTTCCGGCGCATTATTCGGCTGGGGGCCGAATTTGCTGCCCTCGTCATCGGAGCCCATGGGAGTCTTGCTCCCCTTGCACCCAGTATCCGGAATGTCGCCTTGAGGCGCCTCCAGGACTACCTCCCCCTGGTTCGGTGCCCTCTGAGACAACACCTCGACATTGTCTGTAGGGCAAGGGGAGGAGGCGGTCGGAAGTGAATTGCTATTCATATCCGACGGGTCCAAAGAACCATCCGATGAAGGTACGTCAATATGGGCTCGCGACGGACTGCATAATCATGTTCGGCGTGATGAGAAGCAGTGCAATAAGATGTACCAAGAATTATTATGGTATCCGAATACTTACGACTTCGCCAGAGGCTTGTCCATGGGCAACCACTCGTCATCTCTATAGGCGGCCGTCGTGGAGCAGTCCGGGAGGTGGGTCCTTCCCTTCTTGGACCCTTCGGCCTCCCCGGATGGGGCGGCCTTCCTTTTCTTGTCCCCCCCCCCCCCCGGCAGGGGGAGAACTCTCCTCTTTCTCCTCCTCGTTTTCGTGGGAGGAGAGCGCCTCGTTGTTTTCAGACGATGAATCCGATATAACCTTGCGCCGGAGACCCTTCCGGGTCCCTGTGGCCTTCTTCTTGGCCTTCTTCGCCGGCACCTCATAAGGCGCCGGAACCAGCATCTCCGTTAGGAGAGCATCTGCTGGATCTTCAGGCAGGGGGGCTAGACAATCGATCTCCTCCGCTGTCTCTACCCAGTCCTGTTAAATGGCATGGAGGCTTAGATCCCGCACATGGTTAAATTGGGGAAAATGAACATCTTATGAGATATAAAAGACTTACCGGATTGGCAGGGCGCTTTGTGCTGAGTCCGCAGTCCTCGGTAAGGGGATGAGGTACCTCGGCGCCCTTGAACAGCACCTTCCAGACATCCTTGTGCGTCGTGTCCAAGAGCTCTCGCAGCGTCTGGTGCTCGGCCGGGTCGAACTCCCCCAAATTGAATGACTGTCTTTGACATGGGAGAATCCGGCGGAAGAGCATGACTTGGACCACGTTGACGAGCTTAATTTTCTTGCTCATCATGTTTTTGACGCAGGTCTGGAGTCCGGTCAGCTCTACCGAGGAACCCTGTGATAGGCCCTTCTTTTCCGTGAGGTGAGCCGCATAGGGATTCCGGTCGAAATTTGGGGCCGCCACCCGCTTGGTGTTATGCTGCTCGGTGATGTGGAACCACCCCGATTGCCACCCCTTTATGGTCTCCACATAGGAGCCATCGAGCCAGGTGACGTTAGGCATTTTGCCCACCATGGCGCCTCCGCACTCCGTTTGCTAGCCGACCACCACCTTCAGTTTAACATTGAAGGTTTTCAGCCATAGGCCGAAGTGGGGCTTAATGTGGAGGAAGGCCTCACACACGACGATAAACGCCAAGATGTTGAGGATGAAATTGGGGGCCAGATCATGAAAATCCAGCCTGTAGTAAAACATGAGCCCGCGGACAAACGGGTGGAGGGGAAATCCCTGTCCGCGGACGAAGTGGGTAAGAAAAACCACCCTCCCATGGGGTTCAGGAGTAGGGGCGATCTGCCCCGCATCTGGCAGACAGCGATATCCGCGGCCTGATATCCTGCTCCCCGTAGCTTTGTGATGTTCTCCTCCGTAAGGAGGAGACCATCCACTTGCCTCCTGCTCCGGACATGCTTGGAGTAGTTTGAGAAGAAAATGTGAACTTGGGTGCTGGAGCTCGAGTGCGCAAGATTGGATGAGCAAGGAGGAAGAGGGCGTTGGTGAAAAAGAGGAATCCTTGTCCCTTTATAAGGGCGGAAGAAACTATACGCCTCCCCACTTGCCTGGTAAATTCGCTTATTCCCCAAGCACCGTAATTGATGGCGCGGTTGGGTTATCCACACCTGTATTGATGAGAATCTCGCGATAAGGGGACACGATCTCTGCTTCGACAAGACGTGCTAAGGAAACCGCCTCGCAATATGTGCAGTAGCTGGTTGAGAAAAATGGTTCGAATAATGACCGGACCGTGGTGTGAAGTCATGCTACCGAATGGGTCAGCAGATTAGATCTATGGAAATATTATTCTCTCTACGGTGGTATGTGGAATTTGTTTTGCAGAGCCGAACACTATCCTTGTGTTCAAGATCTTCTATGGAGTATCGGAGGAAGAACCCTCCTTGCAATGCCGAAGACAATCTGCGCGCCGGACTCATCGTCATTGAAGCCTGGTTCAGGGGCTACTGAGGGGGTCCTGGATTAGGGGGTCCTCGGACAGCCGGACTATATGCTTTGGCCGGACTGTTGGGCTATGAAGATACAATATTGAAGACTTCGTCCCGTGTCCGGATGGGACTCTCCTTGGCGTGGAAGGCAAGCTTGGCAATGCGGATATGTAGATCTCTTCCCTTGTAACCGACTCTGTGTAACTCTAGCCCCCTCCGGTGTCTATATAAACCGGAGGGTTTAGTCCGTAGGACAAGGACAATCATACCATAGGCTAGCTTCTAGGGTTTAGCCTCTATGATCTCATGGTAGATCAACTCTTGTAATACTCATATCATCAAGATCAATCAAGCAGGAAGCAGGGTATTACCTCCATCGAGAGGGCCCGAACCTGGGTAAACATCGTGTCTCCCGCCTCCTGTTACCATCCGCCTTAGACGCACAGTTCGGGACCCCCTACCCAAGATTCGCCGGTTTTGACACCGACACTAGGCATGATCATGTATATAGGCATCACGTCCGCGACAAGTAGACTGAAATGATTCTGCATCTACTACTATTACTCCACACATCGACCGCTATCCAGCATGCATCTAGAGTATTAAGTTCATAAGAACAGAGTAACACATTAGGCAAGATGACATGATGTAGAGGGATAAACTCAAGCAATATGATATAAAACCCATCTTTTTATCCTCGATGGCAACAATACAATACGTGTTGTTTCCCCTTCTTTCACTGGGATCGAGCAACGTAAGATTGAACCCAAAGCTAAGCACTTCTCCCATTTGCAAGAAAGATCAATCTAGTAGGCCAAACCAAACTGATAATTCAAAGAGACTTGCAAAGATAACACATCATACATAAAAGAATTCGGAGGAGATTCAAATATTGTTCATAGATAATCTTGATCATAAACCCACAATTCATTGGGACTCGACAAACATACCGCAAAAAGAGTTACATCGAATAGATCTCCAAGAAGATCGAGGAGAACTTTGTATTGAGATCCAAAGAGAGAGAAGAAGCCATCTAGCTAATAACTATGGACCCGAAGATCTGTGGTAAACTACTCACACATCATCGGAGAGGCTATGGTGTTGACGTAGAAGCCCTCCGTGATCGATTCCTCCGACGAACATCAAAAAGGCCCCAAGATGGGATCTCATGAGTATAGAAGGTTGCGGCGGTGGAAATAGGGTTTCGTGGTGCTCTTGGATGGTTTCGGGGTATATGAGTATATATAGGAGGAAGAAGTAGGTCGGTGGAGCTGCGAGGGGCCCACGAGGGTGGGGGTCGCGCCTGTGGGGCAGGCGCCTCCCTGCCTCGTGGCCTCCTCGTTGATTTCTTGACGCCCACTCCAAGTCCTCTGGATCACGTTTGTTCCAAAAATAACTCTCCCGAAGGTTTCATTTCGTTTGGACTCCGTTTGATATTCCTTTTCTGCGAAACACCAAAATAGGTAAAAAAACAGCAATTTGCACTCGGCCTTGGGTTAGTAGGTTAGTCACAAAAATAATATAAAAGTGCTTAGTAAAGCCCATTAAACATCCAAAATAGATAAAGATAATATAATAGCATGGAACAATCAAAAATTATAGATACGTTGGAGATGGATCACGCCTCCGTCTATGCCCATGGTATTTTGAGTGCGTAGTTACGTACGCGCGGTACGTATGCTGCAATTTTGGTCGGGACTAGGACGGAAGCCGAATTGCTAGTTGAGCTCCTGACGAGTTGGACTGTCCTGTTGCAGAGTAGTCCGGACTCGTTTGACAGTGTCCGGGAGCTTGGCCGCCGAATTAAGGTTCTGCTTGATAAGGCCGCTTTGTACTTCTGCTGCCAGGGCCGCGCACTACAAAAAAAAATACATTTCCGTGATGATATGTGTTTGTCACAGTAGGTCACGTTTTCTGTCATGCATGTACATCCATGACAAATTTATGATAGAATCAAGATAGTCATACTTGTGCTATCGTAGAAGTGTTCCATGACATTACCAAAATTATCATCACGGAAGTGTCCACTTCCATGACGATAAATCGCGCGTCATAGAAGTGCTTTCGTCAAGGGTGACCGACACGTAGCATTCACCATAGCGGAACGCCGTTAAGCTATCCGGTCCGGTTTTGGATCCGATAACCCGTTAACAGCCCCGACCAATGGGGATTTTCCACGTGTAAAATCATCATTGGCTGGAGGAAACACGTGTCGGCTCACCGTTGGGACAGACGTCATCCACTCATTGGACCCAAAGCACCTCTGATACACCGACACGTGGCACGGCCCAATAGAGGCCCATTCGTCTGAAAAGGCCGGCCCGTTTGACTTGGTCAAAAGGCAGCGGGTCGGCCCAAGGCAAGCCTGTTAACGGCCTGTTCGCATATAGCCCATTTACAACCCGCTATTCCAGGGGCCGTTTACGGCCTATCCGAATTAGGCCCAGTAGCGTCATCTGGGCCGTCCAATATAATTCCAGCCCATTTTAACTTCCGGCCCATGTATGGCCCATGACGTCTTTTGGCCCATATGAGGCCCTTAGTAAACATCGACCCATTAACGGCCCGTGGTAAAACTGGCCCGTAATGAACAAAGGTATCACTTTATCCCCATTAACGCCCATTATTCCATTGGGCCGCTTCACCCTCGCTATCTTTCACCTTCTTAGGGCCCATTTATTCTGGGCTCATTTCCAAGATTCGCTTACTTTCGCCCACATCGCTATTTTCAGCCAGGGCCAAATACAACCCGTGGTTACAATGGCCTGCTTGTGGCCCGTTAATCGCTAATGCTTTCATAGCATCATCAAACGCCTATTAACGACAGCCTGTTATGGTCGGCCCATGAACGGACGATTTCAACTCTAGCCCATTTACGGCCATAATGTGGTCTGTTATTGGCCCATGTTTGGCCAAACGATCATACGGCCCGTAGAAGGCCCATTGATGATTCGGCCCGTAGAAGGCCCATTGTGTCTACGCCCTGTAGAAGGCCCATTGTGTCTACGCCCCGTAGAAGACCCATTGTGTCTACGGCCCTTAGAAGGCCCATTGTTTCTACGGCCCGTAGGAGGCCTACAGTAAATATGTAGCCCATTGTTAATGTGGCCTAGTTTAAAAAAAATATGCTATTCCGGACACTAGCAAACCGCGGAAAAAGAACTGGACTGACTAAGAGAAAACTAATAAACAAGACAACGGAAATAAATAAGCAAGTAACTTACGCTAGGCTATCACGACTATTACACATATTACATCCACTGGGCATCAAAGTTTGCCACCAGTGCAAATATAGGGAACAAAGCAGCATATAAACGCTGCAGCAAAACAAGTCCAAAACTGAAACCACTTCAGAAGAGCTCAGGAAACAATATCCTGGGTACCCATATTGCTGGCAAGATGCTTAGCAAGCTTGTTAACTTTCTCTTGTTTGGCTCTTAAATCCTCCAGCACTTGTTGTTGCACCAGAAAGTATGCATCTGAATTCTGCAGGGACTTCCTTAGTCCTTCGGCTTCCTGTCGCATAACATCTGATCGATGTCTTTCAACTTGAAGTTGAGACTCAAAAAGCAGAACTGATTCAGGCAGCGAGTACGAAGAGCTGGTGCCAGCAGTAGTAGCCAGTAACTCAAACACTACATCAAGATAGGACTTTGGGGTTGTCTCAGTGTCTTCAATATAGTTTTTATCAGCCTTCTTGGAGAACAACAAGGATGTCTCACTATCTTGAACCTGATCTGCATTACTTCCTTTACCATTGCATAACGGGGTACTCTTCTCCAATATTTTATCCGCGTTCTAAAGGAGAAACAAACAAACACATCACAGGTTTACAATGTAGTATATGAAACTCATTTTGGTAAACTAGTTCAGTAGTAAGGTGGACAGGATAACAACATGAAACAAACATATATCTATGTAGTATGGTCACTTTATGGTCTATATCATTCTAGTTTATGTTGCCAAATCAAGATAGATACGATTCAATCATATCTATTTAAGACAAAGCAGCATAGACAGAAATATAAGTGTGGGAAACTACACAAGAATAACAACACTTGTAATGTGCATGGAATGAGAACATAAATGTTTATCCAATTGAAACTGAAATAAACATAGAGCATGTTACAACAAAGAACACGTTAAAGAAACAGGTTTAAAACATACCTGCTATGCCATTGGAGTTTCAATTGCATCCTTCAAATTTGAAATTAGTTGGTATGAGTAAATACAAGGATGCAAGAGCAAAGTAGTATGAACCATAGCTATGGAACCTGACACGAGAACAATTCTTCGCTTTAAGCGTTGACTTGGGGTTCGGAGTGGTGGTCCTCGTGCTTTGGGCACTCGCAGTTGCCTTACTAACTGCCGTGTTTGGGTGCTCTGTGGTGGAGACGGTGTTGTGTCAACGGAACCGGGTTACTATCTGCTGGGGTTGGGGTTAGAAGGGGTGTAGCTGGTTCTCTCATCCAACCGGGTAGGGGTACAATCATGTGAGTCTCGGTTATGTGTGGTGGGGCTGGTTCTTGGGAAAGTACAACCGTGGTTCTATCTCCATTGACAGTAGCACGATCTTTTCAAGACTGTGTTTTACTCCCACAGATACTACCATCATCCCTCGAATTGAAATGGCTGAAAAACAAGAAAAGTAATTAAATGTACGTACATTGTAAGATAGACAGTGCAATGGATAGTAGGGAAGAAAACAGGGCATGAAATAATTCACATTTATGTTGTCTAACCAAATGTAATAGCAGGACATAATTTCAAATATATGATGGCTAATTAAACAGATAGCATGACACAATTTCACATGTATGATGGCTAACTAAACAGGATAGAATGACATACTTCAAAATATGATGACTATGTAAACAGGATGACATGATATAACTATATGATGTGTCTATTAAAGTGGTTGGCATGCCATAAATCACAAACATGCCGTTGATGGAAACATGATGGCATGATATAATTCACGGATAGAATGACATAATTCAAAATATGATGACTATGTGAACATGATGAGATGATATAACTATATTATGTCTTTAGAAAATGGGTTGGCATGCCATAATTCAGATACATGCTGTCTATGTAAACATCATGGCATGATATAATTCAAATATATGATTTATATACTAAGGAAGTGAGCAGAGGGCAATCGATATATGATGTGTCAACTAAGGAGATGGCATTCAACATCGTATATGATGTAAAACTAAGCATTGCAATACAACATATGCATGATATGAGTAATATAACCCTGCCAAGTTTGAGCATACACCTCAGGGGGATAATAGGACTAGTCATTTGCCTCTGAAGCCTCCTCTGAAGATCTACCTGTAAGTAGCAACATATCTGCTTCACCAGGTAGCATTGTCTGCTCTGAAGACCTTGTTTTCACTCCAGATTTCTCCATCACCAATTCAAATGGCTGATGCACAGGAACATCAGTTGAATATACGAACATTGTCAACAAAAGCAATGAGAAATACAAAAAAGGATGGCATGATATAATTCACATATATGAAGCTTGGCTAAACAGCATGGCATTGCATATTTCACATATATAATGCCTTGCAATAAGATAGCATTGCAAAATTCACATATATAATGTCTTGCAAAAAGATGGCATTGCATAATTCACATATATGGTAATTAGACACTAAACAGGTGGCATTCACACAAATCATGTCTAAACTAAGAAAATGACATAGCAATGCAAGATACCATACGCACGATATGAGAAACATAACCCTGCCAAGTTAGACCATGCACCTCGAGGAGGGGGGGGGAATAGGACTGGTCATCTGTCTCTGAATCCTCCTCTAAGGAGCTATCCGTAACCAGTGAGATATGCGCTTCGTCAGATAGCATAGTCTGCTCTGAAGACCTTGTTTTCACTCCAGAATTTTCCATCACCGTGTCAAATGGCTAATGCACACGAAGAGTAGTTGAATGTACTAACATTGTTGACAAATGTAATATGTAACGAAAAAAAAGGATGGCCTGATATAATTCACATATAAGATGACTGGCTAAGCATGATGGCATTGTAAAATTCACATATATGATGCCTGGCTAAACAAGATGGAATTGCATAATTCGCATAAACGATGAATAAACTAAACAGATGGCATTCACACAAAGCATGTCTAAACTAAGCAGTTGACATATTTGATGTGTAAAGTAAGCAATGCAAGGCACCATATGCATCATATAACCAACATCAGCATTCCAAGTTAGAGCGCAGACCTCATGGGGTAAATAGGAGTGGTCTTCTGCTTGTAAATCCCCCTCAGAACAGTTATCTTCCTCTCGATTATGATCCGAAATGGGTGGAGGGGGGGCTGCCTTTGCGCCCACCATGGAGTGACGTCTGCATGAAATTTTATTGCCACGCAAGGCTCGCCTCTTTGATCTACATGTTCAGTTCCATTGTGTACAATAACCCATATGCATAGGAATAAAACATAGTGAGATTATGTAAGGAGTGCATGCAAAATCCGAGTGATGGTAGCAAACCATGGATAGACCCAAAACCAATGATAGTAGGCAGATAATAGCTTTAGTTAAAAAATACAGATAATGGCTCCTTTAATGTGTGTTTGCACCCAACATGAAACTCATAGTAGACACCCGAGATTAACCAGATAGTAGACAGATAGTACTGACCGTTGCCCCAGTATGTACCCTTCCATTGGACCTGAGTCGGAGTCTAATAGGTGAACATGACGATAAAGTAGCATGTCATCATATTAAGCGATGCATAACATAAGCAGACACGGAAGAGTGCAACCTCTCTTGCAGACCCATGTAGTCCTTAAGGTCATCTGCTCAGTTGCTGATGGTAATGCAATTGTCGTGGCTGCCGGTGACGGGGAAGAAGATCTGAGGCGGCGAAAGACAGTCTGAGAGCGGATCCTCGCTGTGGTGAACCCTTCCATTGTTGGAGCAGCTGAGCTGGGTGGAACACAACACCGCAGGAGCAGGACAAACCACACAAGGTTTTCTTTGACACATATATGTAACAGAAGTAATTGTGTAAGGGCTTGTTTGAATTTGAGGATTCTAACAATGCAGGGATAGGAAATAGACAGGAATAGGATAGGAATGCACGTGCAAAATAGAGAATTTAAAAACACATGATTTTTGCCAATCTAGGTGTTTGGTTCACAAGAATTAGAAGATCACAGGATGCAAAGAAGTATGGTGAGATTAAGTCAAACCACAAGAAGTGTACAACCTCTTTGGCAAAGCCATGTCGATCTCAGCAGATTGGGTTGGCGGTGAGGATGCTCCGCTGACTTGGCTGCCGGAGGAGGGAAGAAGATCTTAGGCGCCCTGGAGATGGAGCCCGAGGTATCGCTCACTGTGATGGAGGGTTTCATCATTGGACCAGCTCCGGTTAGTTGTACGACACCGAGGTTGGCAGGACAAGAGAGACAACGTTAACCTGAGTGGAATTCTAATAGCATATCCAATAGATGACATAAAATACATAACCACAAAGTGCTAGATGTATACATCAGCCGCTCATCAATGAACTTAACTGTCGAAACTGAATTTAACTGCCGAAACTGAACTTAACTGTCGAAACTGAATTTTGCTGTCGAAACTGAATTTTACTGTCGAAACTGAACGCACTAGAGGTGAGGCTACACGTCAGTCGACTGACATTTTCATCTTTGGTCAGTCGATTTTGCAGCCGTTGGATACGAAATCAAGGGCCTGCAGTTCATCTTCAACCTCCACCCCCCTGAGCCGCCAACCACCACCAGCCAAACAGCTGCCCCGCCCGCCCCGAAAACACTCCCCATCACCGGTTTGCCGCCGCCCCGGCCATCCCTCTAGGCCCCCCGTGCCGAGATTTTTCTCCGGCGATCCCCACGCCACCGCCCCACCACCGCCGGCGACCACCGCCCCCACCCTGAACCCTAAGATAGATAATGGGGTACTTCTCCATGAGCCCAGCCCCTGCTGGGCTGGTTCTTCCTTAACTCCGGAGCCCCCACCCCTCGAAAATCGATCGACCCAAAAGTCGATTCACGATCAAGTGAAGCAATCGGAGCAGCATCGCAAGCAAGAGCAAGAGCGAGAGCAGCAGCGCGAGCAAGAGCAAGAGCAGACCAGTCAGGGTACCGAGAGCAAGAGTAGAGCAGCAGCGCGAGCGAGAGCTAAAGCAGCAGCAGCTCCTACTGATGTGGACGTCGCCACCAAGGGAGCGACGCTGTGGAGGAAGTGGCCGTCGACGCCGCGGTGGATGGAGCCGCGCCGTGTCGGCTCGGGACCGAGCGCCGGCAGCACCGTGAGATCGAATCAAGAAGAAAATACGGCGATTAGTGTAAAACCTCTTTGGTGGCGCTGATTAGGCCGCAGCTTCATCCGAGGAAACAGTGATGCTGATGCTCTTCCGGTGGTGTAGGTGAAGACGGTGGTGTGGGAATGGTGGTGGCACGAAAGATGAGGGGAACGTCGGGGCAGCTCCTTGGAGGTGGAGGACGGGGTGGCTGAACCGGCGGGACGACCAGATCGACGACGGATCCTCATCCGGTACGGTGGATGAGGGACGCCGAGGTGTTGCTGTGGACGACGCTGCCGGGAAGAGGCTCGGCTGGGTGGCGGACGGAGGAGGGTGGGGGCTTCGCGGGTTATCCCGCCTCGGTGTACGAATGGGTGGGCGGATGGGATGGGAGTGGGGAACCATGGCTTAGGGACGCTTGTCCAAAATGTGGGGTAAGTTACGAAAGTACCCCCACCGATTTGAGGCGGTTCTTTCGTTCAGGGTATCACGAGCATTTCGCGTCGGGATTTCACAGAGGTGGGAGTTTTTATGCGCGTTGTAATTTTGGAATAGCAAGGCGCAGGTTGAGATGGAGGGAGTTGTTTGAGCACAACAAGACAAAGATATATCTTAAATATTTCGGCTAACAAGGCGAGGGTTGAAATTTTCGACAAGCCTAACGGTAATCGTACCAAATCAATTCACACTACAAATGTCATTAAAAACTTTGAATACATGTTATGTTCAATTAAAATATTTCGCCACGTATAATGCATGCAACCTAGTACTCAAATGAACGCTTTAGTGCATTCCAAACGATATACTACCGCCAATATGAACTAAATTTGAATTCGCTTTCTATATTTGAATAAGATCTACAATAATGATTGTTGTGAAGTCAAAGCGCTTGAATTCGCTTTCTCTGCTTTTAATCAGATCTACAATCGTCATTATTGTCAAGTTAAACCATCGCTTGTGTATTATCTTCACAAATAAGACCACATGATTAGTCTCGAGTTACATATGAACTATGTGTACTATATGAACTCGAACTCGATTGTTTGAATCCACTTTATGTTGATTTCAAATCATAGTACATTTCAAGCTCTAGCTAGATCTTCACAAACTAAACCATGTCTCATATGTATAATGTGTTTATCACATTATGTATGGTGCCCCGCCCCCTATGCCTACAAGTACTTAGATGTGAGTTGCAAACACCACACATTACCACAAATTCAAATAAAATGTGAGAATCTTCGATATATAGTATTGTTTAGATTGTTCGATATTTAGTTAAGATGCAAACGCCACACATTATCACAAATTCAAATAAAATGAGAGATTGTTTGATGTATATTATGGTTTAGATTGTTCGACATTTAGCTGTGAGTTGCAAACGCCATGCATTATCACATTATGGTATAACATGTGCAAAACCACAACACGTGTATCACCGCTATATTCATGCATGCATATGTTTAAAACACTATGATCTCCTATTCAAATATATGAATCCATTTTCATATCAAATTATGATCTTTTTTAGTCTCTTACATGCACACAATCCTCTAACCTTTGTAGCTATCGTCATGCTCGGGAACGGGGTCCCTGACTTGTTTCACCTGCTGCCTCACGGCGTGGCTCAAGTGGGGGCCCAAAGACGCCCAGCTTCATCACCAAGCTCAAGACCTCGCGAGGGGCTGATTGCTGCAGGCGGACGGCAGAACCTTCCTCGTGAGCAGCCTCGCCAAGGTGCTCACGAGCAAAGCGCAGAAATCAAGGCAGGTACCTCACGAGGGTGCCCCGTGACGCAAGCCATGATGATCGAGACCAAAGGGCGCCAAGGGCACCACCTGCGAGAAGTGTCCTCATTCCCTTTGGTGCAAAGGAGGCAAGCACAGCCAAGGCATCAGCAAAGGTTACCGCCTGTGCAACAAGACCAAGACCAGCAGAGCGGCAGGATTCGGAGGTCATCGGAGCCCGGACGGTGTCACCGCTGAGCCTTTGGCAACCAAGACCAACTTCAAGAAGGATAAGTGTACTAGATGTTCCCTTCAAAATGGCCAACTGTTGGCGCCCTTCCTGCTCATTATTTGGGGAAGAGGCCCAGGGCCTCCTTCTATAAATAGGACTAGCCACCACAGAGAGAGAGAGAGAGAGAGAGAGAGAGAGAGAGGAGCGACTGGACTCGCCCAAGCAGTCCATCGCACCAGCTCAAGAACAGCCCCTCGCGAGGCTGTTCTTCCTTTGTATTGTTCATCATCAGCCCCTGAGGCAATCCACCACACCACAAACTAGAGTAGGGTATTACACCACAATGGTGGCCCGAACTAGTATAAACCTCGTGTCCCTTGTGTGTTCTTCTTCCTAGTTTAGATCCCTTGCAAACCATTAACGCGTGAGCTGGTAGGGGAAAGATCTCCGTGCGCACCCTAGAGTTCGAACCTCAAGGGTCTGCCGGAACCCGGAATCCGACATTTGGCGCGCCAGGTAGGGGGTGCGCCGGAATCTTTCTTCCGCTGGTCACGCATGATCTTCCGTCATGTCCATGGTCGACGCCGCCGAGCTCGCGCCGAGTGTCGGGTTGCTCGCGCCGCCGAGTCGCCGGACAGCTCCCATCGGCGACGCCTCGTTGCTCTCGCCGCCGCCGCCAACGCCCCACCGTCAAAGGGGAACGAGTAGCAGCTGTTGGGAGGAGCTGCGCGACCTCTACCTCGCCCATCGCGCCAAGCCGGGCGCCTCGGCCGTCGCAGCTTCCCTGGGCGGCTCATCGGCGCCACCTTCGAGCCGCCACGCTGCCGCTCACCCGCCAGATCGCCACCGCCTAAGCGCCAGAGGAGCCTCGCTGGTCTGGTGGCGCCGAGGCCGACCTGCTTCTTCAACTCGGACGATCACCCTCCAACCCCGCCGGTTCGGGTGCGCTTCGATGTCAGGCACCCCACCATCTCGCAAGTGGCGGCCACCAGAGTTTCATCGACGGCGGAGCCGGGCCTCAACATGCTCTCTCAGGAGGCCTTCACCTCCATGTGCCACCAGAGCGCTCCAGCCAAAGCAGCCTTTTTTCGAGTCCGAGCGGTTCCACCGCCTCGACAATTCGCCTCCCGTGACCTTTCTAACCACGATAACTTCCAAGACGGAGCAGATCGACTTCGACATCGCCCCCATCGGCCTCCCCTACAACGCCATCCTCGGCTACCCAGCCTTGGCCCGGTTTATGGCAGCAACTCACCCGGCGTACAACCTCATGAAGATGCCCGGGAGCAGCGGCGTACTTACCGTGTCAGAAACACCGAGATGCACCGCACATGCTCAAGCTTGTTTTCATATGCCAGGTGGCACGCCCACCAAAGATCGACGCCTCGAGCCTAAGGGGCTGCACCGTCCAAGAAGAAGACGGGTCATATTCACTCAAAACAAGGCGGAAACCAAGCAGGTACCGGTCGACGAGGACGGGTCCACTGACGCCACCTTCACCATAGGTGCAAACCTCGAACCCAAGCAGAGGAGGCCTTGGTAAAGTTCCTCACAACAAGAAGGTGTTTGCGTGGGGACTCGATCAGTTGGCGGGGTCCCGAGGGGCGGATTGAGCATCACTCAACGCGCGCCTGTGAAGCGTATACAGGCGATAGTCCACAGAGAAACAAGCTTTTATCGCCCAAGAGACCCACAAGCTAGAGGCAGCAGGGTTATTCGCGAGGTCCACATCGGATTGGCTGCCAACCCAGCTTGTCATGCCAAAAAGGGGAAAGGAATGTATGTGTGTCGACTTCACCAACCTCAACAAGGCCTGCCCACAAGATCCATTTCCGCTTCTCGATTGACCAGATCGCCGACTCCACCGCCGAGTGTGACTCAAGTGCTTCCCGGATGCCTTCTCGTGCTATCACCGATCAAGATGGCGGTAGAAGACGGGAAAACCAGCTTCCGACCCCGCATGGAGTGTACTGCTATACCAGATGCCGCTTGGGTTGCGAACGCGGCGCGACCTTTCAATGGGCCGATGCACATCGCCTAGGCCGATAGCTCGGAGGAATGCCGAGGCGACATCGATGACATTGTAGTGAAGTCTCGGAGGCGAAAACCCCGACACAGGCTTGAAGAAACCTTTACAGCCTTGATAAAGTGGATCTGCTGCTCAACCAGAGAAGTGCATATTTGGAGTCCCTTGGGCAAGCTCGGGTTTCCTCGTGTCCCATAGGGGCATCGAGGCCAACTCGAAAAGGTCAAAGCAACAAGACATGAGCCCGCCAAAGACCCTCAGAGAAATGCAGAACTCACCGGGCGCATGATCGCTTTAGGACGCTTTCATCTCCAAGCTGGGGACGAAAGCACCGCCATTCTTCAAGCCGATGAAGAAGAAGGGCCCTTTGAATGGATCAAGAGGCCGACAAGGCATTCCAAGAACTCAAGAGGTACCTTACCATCTCTCCGTGATGGTAGCCCCGCTGCCCTGGAGCCCCCGGTGTTTCACTCATGCCACCCCCTACTCCGCCAAGGCAGCCTCAGTAGCGGTCGTGGAGGAGCATCAGTTAAGGTCAGAATCGCCTCCAGCAGGAGCGGCGGGCCAAGGAGCCTCACAAAGATCATGTCGCGTCCGAAGGGGATCAGCCACAGCAGAAAGTGTGCCCAGAGCGTAAGAGGCCCCACCAAGCTTACTCAGCGCTGGGGCTCCGCTTGTCTCTGGAGGCACCCCAACCCACGGAGGACGTGAACAGCGCCAGCTTCACAGCTCGCCGAGCACCCCTGTACTTCGTCAAGACGGTCAAGGGGACGCGAGGGCGCGGTACCCCATGCCCCAAAAACTCCTCCTCACGCTTATTGGTAGCCTCACGCAAGCTGCCGCACTACTTCCAAGGTCATCCCATCAAGGTCGCCTCAAAGATACCCTCCGGAGAGGGTGCTCGGAGCCCCAACTCAGCCGGAAGAGTCGCCGAGTGGAATATCGAATCGCAAGTGTTTCAGCTAGAATTCAGCACAACCAGAGTCATCAAGGGGCCGATTGGCAGATTTTGTGGCGTAATGGACGGAGGCACCCGCCTCGAAGCGCGAAGACCCATCACTTTCTCCGGGAGGAGGCACCGGACGGCTGGGTCATGTACTTCGACGGGCATTTTCCCGACATGGCGCTGGGGCCGCAGCGCTCGTATCCCCTACTCAGACAAGCTCTATTACGTCAGGCAGCTCTGCTTTCCAAAGACGGAAAAGGTCTCCAACAACATAGCAGAATATGAAGGCCTCGATAGCCGCCCGAGAGCCAAGTCTCTTTGGGGGTAAAGCGCCCATCATCAAAGGCGATTCACAACTCCTCGCCAACTTCTCCAACAAGATATACGAGCCAAGGACGGCACATGGAAACCTACCTCGGAGGTCCGCAGGATGGAGAAACAGCCTGGGCCGAGTTGCAGACAGCCTCGCGGCACCAATCAAGAGGCGGATGACATCGCCAAGAGGGCGTCCAGCGGCTGCCTCAGAGCTCGGGCGCCTTGAAGAGTGACTTCAGCCCTCGCCGCACCCTCACTATCAAGCGCGGCGCAACCTCGGAGGAGCACCCAGCCGCCAGCCTCCGAGCCCGGTCCGGCCCGGCCTCGGCGCGCTTTTGGCGTTGGAGCCTCGTGAAGGGTGTCGGATCACAGAGCTCAAGAGCTACTTGACGCTGGGGACCCCGCCGAGAAGGAGGAGGAGGCGAGCGGTGGCGCGGCAAGCCATGGCCTCATCGTGATCGTGGATGGAGAGCTTTACCGAGGTGGCCGAATGACGGTCCCTACGCCGCATTCCCGAGAGAGCAAGGGAAGGAATTGCCGAAGACATACGCTGCGGAGACTGTGGGCATCACTCATCGTCATAACCTCGCTGGCAAAGCATGCCCGCAGCTGGTTCTCACTGCCCACAACACTCAGCCGACGCAGCTTGAACCGGTAAAGGCTTACAGGCTCGCCAATTTCACGCCGCAGATCCATCACCTGGGAGGTCTCAAACTATACCCTCTCATGGCCATTCACCGCTTGGGGCTGGATATTCTAGGCCTGCTCTCGGGCGCCAGGGGCTATCGCCACCTCTACGCCGCCATGGACAAGTTCACCAAGTGGGCCGAGGTGGAAGCTATCCGCACCATCCCAGCGGGCTCATGGTCAAGTTCATCAGGCATCGTGAGCCGGTTTGGGTGCCTAACCGCATCATCACCGACAACGGTTCGCAGCTCACCATCAATATCTTCAAACATAATGTGGTAACCTTGGAACGCAGATATGTTACGCTTCGGTGGCGCTACCGAGTAACGGCCAGCCGAAGCGAGCTAACGCGAGGTCCCGAAGGGCCTCAAAACCAGACCTTCAAGAAGAAGTCGAGGCCCGCGGCAGGGCTGGCAGACGAGCCCACCTGTGATGTGGTCCATCCGCACGCACCGCGCTGCCGACCGGGCGACCCCCTTCTTCCTCGCCTATGGAGCAGAAGCCGCCTTCCTCACAAGGTCAGCGTCGCCCGCACGGGTCCCGGTGTTCGACGAGGCGCAGCAGACGCCATGCGGGGACGGATCTCGTGGTCGGGGAGGAACATCATCGAGAGGCAGCCACATGAGCGCAAGGTATCAACAGCGCCATGGCGATACCACTGCCGCAACATCCGCCCCAGACTCTTGAGGTAGGGGACCTCAGATCAGACGGTCCTCTCCGTGGAAGGGCTGCATAAGCTTTCTCCCATGTGGGAGGGCCTGCTCAAGGTTGTTCATGTTTCCAGTCTCTGCTCGCACACTTGGAGACTCAGAGAGGGGTGCCCATCCCGAACGCTGGAACATCCAAAGATCTCCGAAGTTCTACCTTTGAAGAAAGGCCTAGAGCCTGTAATAAAGGCCCGGAGCTCGTGAAGAAGGCAAACGTCAGGAAGCCTATTTTCCCGAGAAAGGCCCGAGCTCGTGAAAAAGGCAAACGCATGTGAAGCCTATTTTCCGAGAAAGGCCCGAGCTCATGAAGAAGGCAAACGCTCAGAAGCCTATTTTCCGAGAAAGGCCCGGAGCCTCGTGAATGAGGCAAACGCTAGAAGCCTATTTTCCGAGAAAGGCCCGGAGCTCGAAGAAGGCAAACGCTGTGAAGCTAATTTCCCGAGAAAGGCCCAAACCTGTGAAGAAGGCCAATGCCCGTGAAGCTCGCCGCCTGTGACACTCTCACGTAATAATGAGTTGGGGCCAGACACACCGGAGTCTCCGGAGAGCCGCCTCGGCCTCGGGGCTCCCGCCCACGCCTGGCAGCACTTAGCTCTGCTACAGGAGAAGACGTCAAGACTAGATTAGGTGCCTGACGCGCTTTTCATTTGCTTTCGCAGCTGGCTTGTTTGTTCCTATTTGAAGTTTTATTGAAGTTGTTGCCGTCCTTGGCTTGTGACTCTTCGTCTTTTTCGCTCACTTGCCTCTTTTTCTCTCGCGCAAGTCTCGCGAGGGAGCAACGCGGGCACCCTCGCGAGTGTTTTCTGCCCTTGTCATTTGAAGCTTTCCTATCCGGGTCCACTACGGGAGCACCCCTCCCAGTCCGTGCCCCACGGGTATCGCGACGCAAACACAGGACATGGGTCGGTCGCCTCCACAACCGAGGCCGGAAGCTACCCCTCCTGACTAATCCTTGCAGGACATGAAGCGTTCGACGAGGCCTCGGCCTCGGGAAGCGAAGACCGCGACAGGTCCCCCCGAGCTAAGTAATTCCTGCACGCGGGCATGCGGAACAAAAGCATGGCACAGAAATAGCAGAAACATCATGGTAATTAATAGCAACAGTTCAGCATGCCCCCACAGGGCCCTACGCTAGTTTCTCTTTACCAGGGAAGGGAGAAAAACAAAATAGGCACGGCTTGCTTGGCACCAACTCGCGCGGCGGCTCGCATCGCCCGGTGCTCGGGCTGACTCCTCTCGCGCTGCCGAGGCGCGACGGCGGCTGACCCGCCACCTCCTCCAGAGGGCGCGACGGCACGGGCTGGTCGCGCCACCGCCGGAGGAGCTGCTGTTCAAGGAGAACCACCGGCTCGACGAGCCTCGAAGCGCCGCCGACCACGCCGCTGTCATCTTCATCACGATCATCACCGGGGCTGGGTACATGGCCGCGGTCATCGTCTTCGGGCAGCACCGCAGGGCGACCGATTCTCCGAACACCCTCACGAGAGGATGGCGCCGCCATCGAACTTGAAGTGCAGGTGCACCGCCGCTTAGGCCACGCCGATAAACGCTTGCCACCGCGGGTCGTGGCCACATTCCCGCGACGGAGACCTCCAAATGAAGCCTGTAAGGCCCTGCTTCAACAACCGCCCGCCGAAGCGAGGTCGCCGAGCGCCGCCGGAAGTTCACCCAGAAAGAAGCGGGGAAGCTGGAGCCAGGTGCTGGTCGGCTCCATCGACCACACGACGAATTCCGGCAACACCTCCGTCGAGTGGAAGCGCGGCCTAGGGGCCCGCACAGTCGCGGCACGCCCCCCATCGACAACCTGGCGCCCATCACCATGCAGGGGATCGCCTCCATGACCACGGGAAGCCGCTATGGGAGCCACATGATGCTTGCGAGGACGGCCTCGACCGCGCTTGGCTGGGGGAGAGTCAGGCCCAACCTGGCGGGCCTTCCCCTTCTCCGCGGCTGAGAACCTCTTTGAAGGAGCCATGGAGAGAAAGGAGTAGCAAGAGGGGAAGGACTTGAAGGGCTTGCGCCGTTCCGTACTTATAGCCGGAGGAGGCCAACCGTCGGCCTCTACGATCACAGGTAATCATGACCCATTTCTGCGTGCACGGACTTGTCAAGTCATGCAGTCGCCAAGGGATCGTGGGAAGCGGAGACGCCCACGACCACTCAATCGCCACGCTGGCGCCAAGGCCGCAGAGGTCGTTATGACCAAGGTGCCGACTTGCCCTTCGCTTTCTCGCTAAGCTGTCCGGCGTGTTTTGGGCCCGGGCTATCACGGGCGTTCGGGAACGGGGTCCCCATACTTACTGTCTGCTGCCTGTGGCGAGGTTTCAAGTGGGGGCCTAGCACGCCCCAGCTTCATCACCAAGCTCAAGACCTCGCGAGGGGCTGGAGATCTGGGCGGACGGCAGAACCTTCCTCAGAGCAGCCTCACAGGCGGGCTCACGAGGAGGCGGAGAAATCAAGGCGGTGGTACCTCACGAGGGTGCCCCGTGACGCAAGCCATGACAATCGAGACCAAAGCGGTGCCACTGCAAGAAGTCCTCATTCCCCCTTTGGTGCAAAGGAGGCAAGCACGGGCCAAGGCATCATGCAAAGGTTACCGCTTCGGTGCAACAAGACCAAGACCAGCAGAGCGGCAGGACAGAGGTCATCGTGGAGCTTGGGACGGCGTCACCGTCAGAGCGTTTGGCAGCCGAAGACCAACTTTAGTCATGATAAGTGTACTAGATGTTCCCCTTCAAAATGGCCAATTGTTGGCGCCCTTCCCGCTCATTGTTTGGGGAAGTGGCCCAGGGCCTCCATCTATAAATAGGACTAGCCACCACACAGAGAGGAGAGGTCGAACCTACCAGAGAGAGAGAGAGAGAGGAGCAATTGGACTAACCCAAGCAGTCCATCGCACCAGCTCAAGAACAGCCCCTCGCGAGGTTGTTCTTCCTTTGTACTGTTCATCATCAGCCCCTGAGGCAATCCACCACACCACAAACTAGAGTAGGGTATTACACCACAATGGTGGCCTGAACTAGTATAAACCTCGTGTCCCTTGTGTGTTCTTCTTCCTAGTTTAGATCCCTTGCAAACCATTAACGCGTGAGCTGGTAGGGGAAAGATCTCCATGCGCACCCAGAGTTCGAACCTCAAGGGTCTGCCGGAACCCAGAATCCGACAGCTACTACTAACTCTCTCTCGTGCATGCACACGCCCTCCTCGCCCTCCCCCTCCCTCAGCATTCTATCCATCGCGCACATTCATTTTTTTCTTCTTTAGGTCGTTCTCCCACAGTCTCCACAACTCCTTTCCGACACACACCGATCGATAAACCTCTCCAGCGATGTCTGCCTACAACATACACACGCACCATCAATCTCCTCCTTTATGTGTCCTTTCCTCATGTCTCTCATATGGTCCCACTCACGTGTAAACTCTCGCCCCTCTTTTCATCGATCTCACAACCGCACACTCCTCCCCTATCTAGCTAGTAGCTGGGCCTCTCGCACCATCTCCTAGCTCCATTCTCTTGTCTATCCGTCTCGTCGGGCCTTATTTGCCTCTAACAAATGGACGTACACCGACCGATCTCCGCTATACATATAGCTAGCTAGGTCCTTATAACTCGCTTTTCCCCACGCCGATCGATCTACCTCATTAGTTATGTCTCTCCTTCCTCCGACAAACGACAATTGATCTCTCGATCTAGTTAGGTTTGCTTACCAAACACATGGTTCCCCTTCATCATCCATGGATGTGTCCCGACATATCTATCATGCATGTGCACACACGTAAACACATCCCCACTCTTATTGATAATATTGCAGTTCCACCCTCAGTTTGTCTAGTAGGCCTCTCCCACCATCTTCGAGAAGCAACTCCATCACCCATCCAGCACTCTACCCCTCCCTCCCTCTCTCTCTCCTCTCTCTCTCTGTCCCATCCTATTTCCCGTCCTTCAGTTATGTATGGATATCGACCGATCTCCCTCAAGACATAGCTGGGTATCTCCTTCTCAACACATATATGAGTCGTTCTACCTCTATAGTTAGGCCTCTGCCTACCCCTCGCACACACACACACACACACACACACACACACACACACACACACACACACACACACACACACACACACACACACACACACACACACACACACACACACACACCGATACATCAAGCGCTCTAGTCATGTCTCCCTGGCACACACAAACTTGACCTGTGCCCTCTGACGTTCCGGTAGCTAGGTCAGTCGCCCTATATCTTTGACTTGCACACACACACACAATTTCGATGGCTCTCTTCATCGATCTCGCACCCACCCACTTGATCCTCTCTTTGACTATATCGATATCTATGACCCCTCCCTCTCTTATCGTGGATCGCCCAACCCTCTATATATGATATGGATAGGCCTCCATTTCACACACATTGCATGCAAAATTTTGTTTGAGATGTCATCGACACATATTCCCACAAATACATTCACGAAATCAACCTCCCCCCCCCCCAAAATACACTCACGAACGCACAAGCCATTCGTCTAGGTTTGTATCTCTCACACACACACCCACGTAGGTGGGGGACGTGCACGAAGAGAAGAGGTGCACGCACGGCACCGCATTCTCCCTCTTTCCCAACCACACCAGCGGGTACACGGTGGAGCTCATTTCTGCATTTAAAAGGCAGCCCATGTGGTAACTTGACACGTGTCTTGGTTGTCCACTAGATGGAGGGAGGATCGTCTACCACGGGTGAACAAACAAATTGCGACTTGACGCTGCTATGTTAAATAAAAGAGGCAAACCATGTGGGCCTACCTTAGAGGCAAGGCTCTATACACCGGAGTACTTGTGATGTGTCCCATCAACTCATGAATGAGGAGAAGTTTGCTTAGCACGCCGTCCCCCCCACGCACGGCGCGGTGGCTCGCAGGATGAGGTGAAGCTTGCTTCTCACGCCGCTCCCTCGCCCACGCCACAGTGGCTCGCAGGACGAGGAGAAAATTTTACTAGTACTCCCTCGCCACTCCTCGTCCCTACTACCTTGGTTAGAGAGATTATCATATTGTTTGGAATATATGTCCTTTAGTAGATTTCAATATGAACTACTAGTACATACTCAAAACACTGATGTATATAGACGTATTTTAGAGTGTAGATTCACTCATTTTGCTCCGTATGTAGTCCATATTGAAACGGACATAATAGTATGCATTCTCCCTCGCCCCTCGACCCTTGCCACATGGTGGACGTGCAGCAATTCATTCGGTCTAATATAGCCAGAACAATATATACTGCAGTACCATTATTGCTCGACTTCCCGAAGAGGCGAAGAGCCAATCGCAAGGTTAATAGTTTGGAGATGCCAAGCGCAAGGTTTATAGGAGAACGAGTAGTAGGTGCAGCGTCATTTATAAATAAAGTTTTTTCTTCAGTGGCACGTACGCAATATAAATAGGTTCATATGGAGAGAAAAGGAAACCGCCCACTATATACATAGGCGTGGGCGAGCCTACACGGTTGCTTCTTTGGGTTGCTCTCTTGACTTTCACACTCTCTCGCACAAAACCACTGTGGGCCACATCTCTAACATCCCGGCGGATCACGTCCGCTGGGGTAGGGGTGGATGCTTAGTGTAGATGCGGTCGCCCGTCGCCGGCGAAAACCCACCGCCGGCACGCCCGATCAGGGGTCCCCGCCATTCTCTCTCACAAAGCGGTGAGGTTGCCTTCGTCCATTGCTCACTGCCGGGACGTGGGTAGTTGCCTCCTCCCGCCGCCCTCCTCTAGGTTGAGCTACGTCCCGACATCCCTCAGGTACAACTCCCTTTACAGCCGGCTTGCACCACTGCTCCAGCTGCCCACATCACTCCATGTGGATATTTCTCTACTTCTTTACCCCACACATACCTCTACTGACTTCTACGTACTGTATTTGTGATGAGTTTATATCTCATCAACTAGTCCCAGTAATCTTATTCTAATCACGCTTCTTCAATTTCTTTGCCATAGGGATACTCATCTCGATTTTGGTGAAACTGCACAAAATGATCCGATGGTCAAAGGGTTGCAAACTTCATTTCTTAGGAAGTGCCAACGCTGCCAGCAAATTAAAGCCTGGTTAGGGTTTACGGTTCAAGGGCTAGGGACTGCATGGATCATTTTTTTTCTTTAGATGTCTCTATTTCAATGGCTAGGGACTGCATGAGTACTAGTAGTATTGTACGCCTTACGCCCGCTCCCTCGCCCATGCGCACGGTGGCTCGCAGGATGAGGAGAAATTTTTACTAGTACTCCCTCCGTTTACTCCTCGTCCCTACTACCTTGGTTAGAGAGATTATCATATTGTTTGGAATATATATGTCCTTTAGTAGATTTCAATATGAACTACTAGTACATACTCCAAACACTGATGTATATAGACGTATTTTAGAGTGTAGATTCACTCATTTTGCTCCTTATGTAGCATAAAGTTGAGACACTTATTTTGGAACGGAGGGAGTACAAATTTTCTATGATCTGTCAATCATTGAGATGCAATAGCATGCATGTTAGTCTCCTTTGTGTTTGATAAAATGTTGCAACGGGCAACCTTGGACGCAAGATACATGTAACAGAAGCTGGAAGCTTCATAGCATTGTACTATCTCGCTGATAAATTACAGTACGTACTATAGAAGTAGTACTATGTAAAGAGTTAGGTGTCGCACGGTGTCCAGAAAATATGGTGATAGTGTGAGGTGGGCCATGTAATCACTGAGCCTACGTGTTTTCACTACTCTTGCACTCCTCCGCCGTAAGAATGGAGAAAATTGTAATCTAGTAATACCTCCTTTCGCCGAAAGCATGGGACATCCAGCAGTCCTACCACCTCAGTAATAATGACCAATAAGCCGTCAAATCACATAGACCCAGCAGTAAGTTGGACGGACGAAGCAACCATCACTCTTGAATCCACTTCTCCCTTCAACGCAGGCGCCAGTGAGAGGTCGCGTCCGCTCTGCTCGGGCATGAATGCGGCACCGATTCTTTGGAGCGGCGCTGACCATTTCGGGCGGGAAGCCCGCGCGGGCGATGGAGGGGCTTTGGGTGGGCCAGGCTGGTCAGGAGCGGGCGTGGCAGCTGTCCGCTTGTCCCTACCGGACTCCCGGAAACGAGAGGATGCACCGACTCTCGTGGCTAAAATCGTACACTACACACCATCTCTCTATAGGAGTAGGTCGATCTATCGCTCTCTCTAACACACACATGTTGTTAAACACACACACGCACACACACACGCACACGCACACACAGGTTCATAGAATAGGAAAATCATGCGAGTGCGAAGCCATAGGAAGTGAGATACAAATGGAGTACGTACAAGAAGAGAAGAGGAATCTCTTAGTTGTTTGGATTAATTGTTGCGTTTAGAGACAGAAATCAGGGCTTTGATTGGAGGAATGACCGGTCAAGTTTCTCCTTCTCCTCCAATCTGCTTGCACCTTGGTCCCGCTGCACCTTCTAACGTGACTTATTACACCTAGACGGAGGGAGTCGTACGAGATACGGTGGCACACTGACTTAGGTCGAATACAAGTGCCCAAAATTGTGTGCATGTTATAATAAGGATTCACTTAAAATAGTACGTGAGCAAACAGAGGGATCAATTGGACAGTGTTCTCGAGCAGTAGCGAGATGTGTGAGGTAAGATACACCGCTCGCGCTTTTAATTTTTCTTATTAATTTGTTTGTTTCACCCTCTGACTGGTGGGACCCAATGTACTACGTGGAGAGAGGTAAGGTAACTAAGGCTGCATTATTTCTTCACCACTGTGGATAGTCTTACCACCAAAGCCACATGACACGATTATGATTTAAATCCCAATGACTCCCACACACAAAAAAACACGGCATGCTTGTCACACGAATGCAGGAATGTATAAAAGGTTATTTTCCTCTCATTGAACATAACGAGAGGGTTGTGTAGCTGGTTAGCCTGTTCGCTCATCAAACTTGAGGTCTCGGGTTCGATAACTACACTTGAGCATAATTCGTGCCAGGAGGATTCTTTGACTGGTCAAAATGGATGGATACGGATCTATACGATCTCGTAGTGACTGTATAATCACCTCATCACGTATAAGTTGCAGCCTCGGCGCTTGTTTTCTAGGGTTTGCACTCTTCACACTCTCTCCAGTATATATATACACGCTGGAGCTTCAACGCTTGTAGTTGCTCTCTTCACACTCTCTCACCCTCTCCAGATCTAAACAAGACTTCGTTGGCCTCTCTCTCTCTCTCCCGTCACTGCTGGTCTGCTTGTAGTTTCTCTCTTCACTCTCTCACCCTCTCCAGATCTAAACAAGACTTCGCTGGCCTCTCTCTCTCCCCTCACTGCTGGTCAAAGAGCCGTCCACCGGGAAGGGAAGGAGGCTTAACGCTGTCGCTGTCGGTGAGGGAGGGAATCCACTACCGGTGTAGCTGTTCACTTTCACCTAGCGGCGGCGCGGGAGGGCCTCCGACCCCTTCTTCTTCGCCGCCGTACATAGTGTGGGTCGAACGGCCTCCGGTCGCCCACCGAACCACACCCCAAGAACCTTTAGGTATAATTTACTTATTCCACATGCATTGCTCTAGCTGCATGTGGGCTTTTTCCGCTGGCACTCGAATCTAGGTGTTGGATCAAACAGGAAAGTAGTGGGGAAAGTTGTATAACATGAATCTAGGACGTGGTTCAAAGAGGAAAGGAATGGGGGAAAGTAGTGGGAAAAGTTGTATAGCATGAATCTAGGACGTGGTTTAAAAAGGAAAGGAAGGGGAAAAGTAGTGGGGAAAGTTGTATCGCATGAATCTAAGACGTGGTTCAAAGAGGACAGGAATGGGGGAAAGTAGTGGGGAAAGTTGTATAGCATAAATCTAGGACATGGTTCACAGAGGAAAGGAAGTGGGGAAAGTACTAGTACAGACTGGCTATCCAGCACCTACGTTGGTCGAAAAGGAAAACAATGACAAATGCAAGATGCATATCATAATGTAACTGATCTTTTGTTTTGGGGGACAAGGCCGTAGAGTTTGAGCAGGATTAGATTTGCTGCACTCACATAGGGAAAGGTGTCTAAAGATAACAAAACTGGGACCAACACAAATATGCTCTTTGGTTGTTTGCTCTTTGTTGCAACAGATATGCATCACCCAAGACATCGGTAGATGCACATGGTGCTGGTCGTCCACGTCTCGATGCAACTATTTAGCTGTTGTTAATCTAAGGCCCTGTTTGGTTAAAACTCCTAGTCCCTACCTGCTTGGTTCGGGGACTAAACATGGACTAGAGGTTAGTAAATGACATGCTAAAAGACCATGTTACCCCTAGTAGTGAACTAATAGAGACAAGGTGCGATGCGTGGTAGGGGCAACTGTTGGAAAAAGTCCCAAAAAGACTCCCTCGGGGTCTTCTTTCTTTAGTCCCAAATGTCCACTTTTAGTCCCTAAAAGTCCCTCCTGTTTGGTTTAGATGGGACTGACACGGAGTTTTTTTAGTCCCTCCACCAAAATGTCCCTGTAAACAAACACCCTCTAATAATGCCGCTGGAAAATTGATGCAATGCCACAGTTAAAAGAAATTACATGTTTAATGAATTATATTGTTAATATTAATCAATGCCACCGTTTGAGAAATGCTACTGTCTTGCTTTCTTTCCCATTTAGATAAGGTAGATGCTTCTTTTTGTTGGCTTCTATGTCATCCACCGTTATTGACCACTAGTTGTTTCCTTTGCACCTCTGTGTAAACAGGGTTATCTACTTCACCTCGTTGCCATTGTGACCTTTTGTTGCACTGCACAAAACACTTTTGTTTTAAGAGTGTTTTGTGCAATTCAACCAAAATGTCACACCGACAACGTTGCTTGATTACTTGATCTTAGTGGAACTGCACAAGAGGAGATCTTACTTCCTATCCGTGTTGGCAAATTTGGTTCAAAACTTCTTCTTGTGAGTTGTTTGAATTCCGCGTCATGAGAGGTCAGTACTAGCCTTCTTTCACATGATTCTGCAGTGTGCTTTCATATGTTGTGCTACTTGTACGGTAATGTTGCTTGATTTTAGTGAACTGCACAAATGGAGACAAGACTTCCAATCTGTATGTGCACCGTAATATCCCATTGAGGTAAGATAAGGGTATTTCACAAATGTTGGCCTGTATTTTGCCACTTCCATCAGAAAATTAATGTCATTGTTTAGTGCTATACTTGTGCAACCTAATTGACATGCCAAATCTTACATTGAAGGCCAATCTTGTCTGTTATTGAACCAAGTGATGAAGGGGAAGAACAAGCGGAAGAAAAACAAAAATCAACTCCTGGTGCTATAATGAAGCACTGGAACTGTGATGACACAAGTAATGATATAGTTTTGCATCTTAATTTATTGCTATGGCTGGAACGAGCAATTGTTTTGCCACTGATTTGATGCCACTCTTAATGTAATACGTAATTATTTCTACTTGTGCAAACAGGGATCTTCTTTGAAGATACCATATATTTTAGTGGAACTGCACAAGAAGATGTTGGAAACATTAATCTAATCGACGAGTATATAGTAAGCATGGCCACCATAGTAGATAACAACAGATGGTTCCGGAGAAGTCCTTCATCTGTATGCTCTACACAATAAGCCTCCTGACAAAGGTTGGTACTCGCCCACTGATTTCATCCATATGATTGAGCTTTGTCATCTCTATTGGTGTTGTGCTACTGTTTAGATGCTGCCATCAAAAAGTGGTATTGTCCTTGAGAAGTGCTTCATCTGTGTTGTTTTAAATATTTCCTTTCCTTTTTTCGAGCAAACAGGGATGCTAGCATTTAGTTATACTCTTGTCTTTACACAACAGTATCATCCTCCTCTGAAGAAGAATATGGAGTACGTGAAGTGACTAGTTCCGATTATGCCGGGATGAAGAAGCCCTGTCTATCTTCTCATCAGAAGGAGCAGTTGAAGGATGGTTACATTACCCCCCACAAGACCAAACTAACTTCAGCTCAGAAGAACTGACAAATCTCCATTTTCTTGCAGTGATGCGCGAGTACAATGTTGTTCTAGGATTCTTTCCGGTGAGTTCCATTTTTGTAAAAGTGTGCTCTACATGGACCATGTAGGTGCCTGTTTAAACTGTCAATTCATATTACAGTTTGCTTTATACTAATCACTTATTTGTATTTGTGCAAACAGGGGTGTTCAGCTTGATTTCAATGGGAACTGCACAAAATGTTCATGAATACATCGAATCATTCATTTCCACCACAAGAAAGGAGGTGCTGATAAGTTCAAGGCGTTGCAACATATAAGGGCGAAATCATACAAGCTACGCGCGAATTTGGTTGATTTTGGTGGAACTGCACAAAAAGAACAGCTAGTTTATTTAGCACGAGGTGCCATGTCAATGTCCAAACTGATGGCAAACCCTGCCCATTCCATAATCGTAGGCATTTGATATTTTGGAATGGGAAAACCTTGTCAAATTTTGCTCATTGATTTTAGCAAGAAGACATGCGTTTGATATTTTTGAATGGGACGCCCTTTGCTGTCAGTAGCGTCGATCCATTTTTTCTTTATTCTTTAGTTGTGAAGTAAATATTGGCTCTGACATGTGAATCGCTGAGATGCATAATCATCGATCATTTTGAATGTTCTCTATGACATGTGAATCGTTGTGATTGCAATGTACAGGAACGCTAAAAAGCTGCTCAAACTCTCTGTACTCCTTCTGTTCCTTTTTACTTCGCACATTGTCCGGTAGCATACAACTGAAGTGTTCAAGTTCTCTAGCAAATGACTATCTCATGAGCTTGCTCAACCACGGAGCGCCCTTCAATCATCCTGTAGTCATAGAATTGCTCCATGATGTACAGCTCAGTGCCAGCAACCGGAGGGTAGCAGCGGTGGCCTTACTTGGACCCGAGCGGCGACGACCTACCGTGTTCTACTCTTCCTCGTTTTCCGTGTGGCGCGGCCTCGTTGGCAGTGGGACGGGGCCTCAGTTGAGCTGGTGATGTCCTCTGTCTCGTTGTCGGCGGACGACGCATCGGCGGAGCGGGGGAAAATCCTCCCCCTCGTTGCCGGCAGGGTGGGCCTCGGCGGAGCCGGCGGTGTCCTCTGCCTCGTTGTTGGCGCCGCAGGGCCTCGGCGGAGACGGGCCTCGTCGGAGCCGGCATTGTCCTCTACCTCGTCCTCGGTATCGTCAAACAGCGCCTCAGACGCTTCATCGCCCTCTTTGTAGGTGGCCGCAGCCTCTGCCACCCACATGCGGTACCGCCAGGCCTTCGGCGGCCCTCGCGGGTGGGCGGTGCGGTCGAGCAGCGCCTCTGCTCCGCCCGCTCGCGGCGATCGCTCCTCCGCTGCGGTGCACAGAGGAGATGGTGGTTGTAAGCGGCGTCGGCTGCGCCTCCGGAACTGCTCCTCACGCTTCGCCTCACCGTGTCCATATATTGGGCGCGGGCCTCGCCGATGGTCATGATGAATGCACCGCAAGGATGGTGCAGAAGGAGGGTTGGCGCCGGACCGTCGACTACCATGTTCTCCATTGGGACGTCGTCGTCCTCCGGCTGCCTGCCGGCCAGCCAGTCGGCAGCAATGGCTGCCATCTCCTTGTGGTCCGTCGTCCGCCCGTCCCGAAGAGCGCTAGAGCGTGAGGAAGCCATGGTGGGCAGTAGTGGTGAGGGCAGTAGTAGTGGCCGTACATTCTTACAAATCGCAAATGGGCTATAAGTTCTCTCCCACACACTTGTGGGCCTACTAAGTTGACACGTCCCCTAAAAAAAGAAGTTGACGCCTATGCAAGGCTTTGTCAACTTATTATAGTCAACACACGGTTCTAGCAACAGTGGTCGTTGGATGTACATCCAACGGATGTCATGCTTCTTCTTCAATCTCGGATATTCTAGCTTCACCAGCCCAAAAAATGATTCTTCCCCCTGACATCTGGGATGCACCATTTCGGAAGCTGACCTGTGGGCCTACTAAGTTGACGCGTACCAAGGGCTTTGTCAACTTAGTTAATATGAACGATTCTAGCTGCAGTGACCGTACGATGTCCATCCAATGGCCGTAGTGCTTCTTCAACCTCTGGTCTTCTTGCTCCAAATTACCAGGAGGGCCCGGTCGTGTCGCGTGCTCCTGCCTCCTGTGGCCGGCTGTGATGCCGTGGAGGCCTCACCGCCCCCTACTACTCCCACCGCTGGCTAGGCCATCCCTCTACTCACCCACACCCCCATGTTATTCCGCGGCGACGGCAGCCTCACACCGCAGCCGAATCAGTGAACCCTCGTACTCCTCTCCGTGCGGGCTTCCACTGCCACGTCTTCCCCGGCTCCACGTCGTCCCCTTCCTAGGCCTCGCCGTCGTCCACCGCCCTGGTGCTCTCGGCGCGGCGTGGTCAATGTGGTCAAGGAATGGCTTCCATCGGACGTGGACTATACGTGAAGAGGCTGACAGCTGGGTCCACGACGGCAGCAAGGAAGTGCCTCCTTATTACACGGAAAATAATGATTCCTCCACCTGATAGCAGGGACCCACCGGACGGGCCACCGTATATCACAAAAAAAACATTTGCCCCCTGACTGCTGGGACCCACCGGACGGGCCACGGTATTGCACGAAAAAAACGTTTCCCCCGCTGTGAGCTCGGACCCACCGGAAGTGCCTCCTTATTATGCACAAAAAAATGAATACTCCCCCTGCTGGTTGGGACCCACCTTGGTGGGAGGATAACTTGTGGGCCTACTAAGTTGACGGGGACGGAGTGCTTTGTCAACTTAGTCAATATGAACGATTCTAGCTCTAGCGACCGTACGATGTCCATCCAGCGGCCGTAGTGCTTCTTCAACCTCTGGTCTTGTTGCTCCGGCCGCCCAAAGCCTTGGTGCGTGCGCATGCTCCTGCCTCCGTGGCCGGCTAAGCTGCCGCATGAGGCCTCACCGCCTACTATTCCCACCGTTGGCGAGGCCATCCTCTACTCATCCACAACCCCATTTATTCTGCGGCGGCGGCAGCCTCACACCACAAATGAACGGTGAACCCTCGTACTCCTCTACGTGTGGGCATCCTTTGCCAGCGTCTTCCCGGCTCCGCGTTGTCCCTTCCTAGGCCTCGCCGTCGTCCACCGCCCGGTGCTCTCGGCGTGGCGTGGTCGCGTGGTCGAGCGGCTTCCATCGGGCGTGGGTACATGCGTGGAGAGGCGACAGCTAGGTCCTTTGCCGCTGACAAGGAAGTGCCTCCTTATTACGCGCATAAAATAATTATTCCTCCACGGACAGCGGGGACCCACCGGACAGGCCACCGTATTTCACGAAAAAACATTTCCCCACATTGCTGGGACCCACCAGCTACATCTTCGCCGCAAGGAAGTGCGTCCGGGCAAAAACCGATTCGCCCCACATTGCGGGACCCACCAGCTACATGTTCGCACTCAAGGAAGTGCGGCGGTCGGGACCCACCTGGTCGAAGCGTGCGTGGCGTTGTCATTCGGTCGCGAGCGATATGCGTACATCTTGGTTGATGTAGAAGCGCGCGCGTGTCGTAGTAGAGGCACACCGTGGTATGTACGTCGTCTGGCGATGTGCAAGAAAGAAAATCTGACCCGCGTCACGTACATACGGGCGAGTCTCGAATGCCTACTCGCGCATCTGTCGGCCGGGCTTGTGTAAATGGCTGGGTTGGAGCAGGCAAAGCGTCGTCGTGCGTGTTCATGGGGAACAGCGGAATCGTCGTGTTCGCCGGGAGGCAACGAGCAGCGTGGGAGCCAAGCGGCTTGGGCGAAACAGCCGATGGAAGCGAGGCTGGCGTCCGCGAAGCGGAGAAGCGGCCTTGTGTTCGATCGCCCACGTTTGAAGCAGGATCCTGTTCGCCGGGAGGGGTCCGCGCCATAAAACGGAGAAGCGGACCTCCTACGGTCAAAGCGGGGTCCTATTGATCGGAAGGGGTGTGGCGTACCGCAAAGCGGAGAAGCAGACTTGTGTTGGGCGCTACGGTCAAACCAGACTCCACGGATCTGTTCATCTCCAACGTCGACCCCTCCGGCCTCCACGGGCTCTTTGTTCATCCACAATCGACCTCCTCCGGCCTCCACCGTGTTGTTCATCCACGGGCTCCTGTTCATCCAGCCTCCATCGCGCTTCTCCAGCAGCTCTTGTTCAACCAGCCCTCTCCACGGGCTCTGTTCAACCATCCCTCCACGAGCTCACTGTTCATCCTGCCCTCCACCGTCTACTGTTCATCCTACCCTCCACAGGGTGGTCCTGTTCATCCAGCCCCAACCGGCTCGATCGATCGAGTCTTGTTCATCGAGAGGCAACACCATGGGGTCTGTTCATCCACCCCACCGGCTGTTCATCAACCCCCCCCCGCAGCGCTCCTTTGTTCATCGAGGCGGCATCAATCGGCTTGAGTTAGCGGCGATGGCGAAGAATCGCTTGATCGGGTTGATTAACGACCATCGATCGATCGCTTCGGGTTCGATAACGCGTAGCTGCTTGTCTGTCCTTCCGGGTTGAGTTAGAGCCCAACGCCTCGCTTGGGTTCGATTAGAAACCCAACGCCTACACGCACATCGTCTGAGAAAGCAGCGCATCGCTTCGGCCCCGACCACCCACCGTAACCGGGGACTCCCCGATATTTTCCGCGCCCTCGCTTCTACCACGGTTTTTTCCATCATGGACGGCCCAAAGAATGTCATGCAACCGCTTCTCCGACCCACCCAGGACGAAAAGCCCATTTTCTGTCATGATTTTTTGTTATAGAAGTAGGACCCCACCACATCTATGATGATACCGTGTTTTGTCACAATTATCGTCATAGAAGTGTCATAAGTATGACAAGAAAAGATTTTCGTTTGGCCCAAAATGTCACGGATGTGTCTTTTTTTGTAGTGGCGGTGTGCTCCTTAGTGCGGAGGGAGCGCTTCATGTTTCCATTGACTATTATGACACAGCATGGCCCGGGCATCTTAAGTTTGAGATAAGCATAGTGTGGCATCGCATTGAATCGAGCAAATGCAGTTTGTCCAAGCAGTGCGTGATAGCCACTACGGAAGGGGCGATGCGAACATCAATTCTTAACCGGAAGTTGTCCGAGGATCCAAGACAACTTCAATGTGATTGAACCCGTGCAGCGGGCCTCTACACCTGGTATTACTCCTTTAAAGGTAGTTTTGTGGGCTTGATCCTTGATGGATCGATGCCCATTTTGCGGATTGTATCCTGATAGAGTAGGTTGAGGCTGCTGCCACCGTCCCTCAGGACTCACATAGGGTGGAATCCATCAATAATTGGGTCAAGGACCAGTGCGGCTGAACCACCGTGACGGATACTGGTCGGATGGTCCCTGCGATCGAAGGTGATTGGGCAGGACGACCATGGGTTGAATTTTGGAGCGACTGGCTCTATCGCATAAACGTCCCTGAGCGCATGTTTGTGCTCCCTCTTGGGGATATGGGTAACGTATATCATGTTCACCGTTTTAACCTGGGGGGAAACTTCTTCTGTCCCCCTACGTTCGGTGGACGGGGCTCCTCGTCGTCGTCCTCACTCTGCGACCCCTTCTCCTTGTTCTCGACATTTACCTTGCCGGCATGTTTAAAAACCCAACAACTTCTGTTGGTATGATTGGCTGGTGTGTCGGGGGTGCCGTGGATCTGACATGGACGATCGAGTATGCGGTCCAAGCTGGATGAGCCCGGATTGTTCCTTTTAAATGCCTTTTTCCGTTGGCCGGATTTGGAGACACTGAATCCGGCGTTGACCGCCATGTCATCGGCATTATCACCGTTGTGTCGACACTTGTGTCTGTTGCGTCGGGGCTTGCCGTTGCTATTTCTGGCTTCAGAGGTGTCAAGTTCGCTTGAACTATTGTTGCTACGGGCTAGCCAGCTATCTTCGCCCGTGCAAAAGCGGGGCATGAGTGCCGTGAGGGCTGCCATGGATTTTGGCTTTTCCTGTCTGAGGTATCGGGCGAGCCATTCGTCACGGATGCTATGCTTAAAGGCCGATAGGGCTTCGGCATCCGGACAGTCGACGATCTGGTTCTTTTTAGTTAGGAACCTAGTCCAGAATTTCCTGGATGACTCTCCGGGCTGTTGAACTATGTGACTTAAGTCATCGGCATCCAGAGGTCAGATGTATGTACCTTGGAAGTTGTCGCGGAAGGCGTCTTCCAAGTCCTCCCAGCTGCCAATGGAGTTTTTAGGCAGGTTGTTCAACCAGTGACGAGCTGGTCCCTTGAGTTTTAGCGGGAGGTATTTGATGGCATGAAGATCATCACTGCGGGCCATATGAATATGGAGAAGAAAATCCTCAATCCATACCGCGGGATCTGTTGTTCCATCATACGATTTGATATTCACAGGTTTAAACCCTTCTGGGAATTCGTGCTCCATTACTTCGTCAGTGAAGCAGAGGGGGTGTGCGGCGCCTCTATATTGGGCCAAGTCGTGACGTAGCTCGGATGGAGTCTGTAACATCCCAAATTTTCAATTTGGAATGTTATACATAGATCATCTTTGCATATCATATTTTTGTTGCATTTTGGCTCGATCCTAGAAATTCTACACAACTCAAGGACCCACGGAGAGAGTTGGGGATTTCGTTATTTTCATATTTGAGTTTTCTCAAATTTTGGAAATAGGATCATTTGATTTTAATTATTTTATCTTCAATTATTTCTATTACAAAAATATGAGAGAGGGAATAAAATGACTTTCCCAAAATAAAGAAATAATGAGGATTTAATAATAAAATCAAATAAGATTTTATTTTGGAGTTTTTCGCCATTTTTTTTGAATTTAGGAAAAATGTGCGGTTTTCAAAATTGCATTTAGGCCCCAAATAAATGTTCATTTAGTCCGGCTTGATTTTAGAAGCGGGGGGAAATTTATTTCGGGATTTTTGGAGTCCGTTTAGTATTTCTTTCGTTTGATTTTCTGCGCGAAATTATTTTTAAAAAAAACGAACCCTTACTGGTAGTGCCAGCGGGACTCCTGAGGGCAGCCTTTATATACCGCCGCCGAGCCGCCCCAGCCCACCACCCGACCCTTGACCCGCCCGTGCCCGGCCATCCGCCACCCGAGCCAAACCTAACCTAGCCCCGATCCGCCATTGCCACCATGCCGCCGCCGCCGCCGACTTCGCCCGAGCTGCCGACCCCACCGCCGAGGTTCGCCGCCGCCTCCTTTTCCGTGCCGGTTTTTTTTATAAAAACCGACCGTTTTTTTTAGTTTCATCGGTTTTTTTTTGTTTCCTTTTTTATTAGATCGGTTTTATTATTTTTCGGTTCGGTTAAATAGCGAGCGTTCGCTCATTCGTTCCTTTTAAAGAACGTGTTCGTCAGATTAGTTCTAGTTAACGAAAGTCCGTTCGTTAACCTGTTCGTCGTTTTTCTTTTTCTCGGATTTAATCCGTGATTTTTCTGATCGTGATTTCTGATCCGATTTTCGTTTTAGTATAACTTTTCGCTCGTTTATCGGAATCAGGCGATTCAAGCGCCTGGAGTTTCATCTCGAAACCCTTTTTCCGAATAACCAACTTAAACAAGTTTTTGCCTCTGTAAAATTTGACTTAGATCCAGATTAGTAAAACGGAGCTGTTTTCTTTCGCCGTTTGACTTTCGTTGCTTCGTTTGATTTGATTCTTTTTGCAAACCGGAGTTCTTAAGTTGAACTTTCTGGTTAGATCTTTTGTTTGAGTTTTACCTGTGCATTAGATGAGTTCTTATTGTATGCTTGTTTGTTTGTCTGTGATAGAATACCGGTCTGCGCTTTGTTACTTGAGTCTCTAGGTTTCGCGGATCATCAGCAAGGCAAGTAACACTTTGATCATACCTTTTATACTACCCAGTTTTATTGCATTAGATCAATCCTCAAACATTGCATGATTAGGATCTAATTAAATTGTGGGATGGGAAGTAGATTGAGGTAGTACCTATTACCTGTTTATTATCAACCCTTGGGACTTACTTCTACGTTTTCTTATTATGCCATGCTATGCTAGTAGACGTGGATTGGGTGAGTGTATCCATGACAGATGTGAGATTGATAATTAATGGTTTATTTAAGGTGGCAACTTGAATACACATCTGGGTGGATTGAGGCACCTGGTTTCCATCAGGACTTGCCTGTTTTTCTTCGGACCGCCACCCAGGCTCAAAGGGATCATGAGATTATTCATGCTAGAAACTTTCATGTGCAGCCACATGCTACTATGGGCTCTAGCATAGTTGACTAAGTTGTGCGAACTCTTACGGGTAGACTAGCTGATGTAGGGGTTGTAGGTTGGTACGGTCTACCCACATGTAAGGTGCTAAGCTTCACGAAGACTATGTCTCGGTCATCCGTTTCTCAAACACCATGTAGTCGAGAAATCAAGCGGAGGAGATCGAGTCTTGTGGGGAAAAGTGCACAAACCTCCATGAGTGTATAAACTAATCATGGTTAGCCGTGTCCCGGTTATGGACATCTTGAGTATCTAGTACTTGGATATCATGTGAATCTCATCATGTTACTCTAATTAATATTGTTGGGTTGTTAATGAGTACTTTTAATTGGGATTGAGGATCTTTGTCAACCATTCTCAATGTTCAATAACCACCATGATAGTTAAATAAATTTATTCCTTTGCAGTAGGGAAAAATTGGCTTTACGCAAAAATTGTAACCATAGAGCTTTCCACCAGCCATATATGCATGTAGTATAGGCTTACTCTTTCATTATTCTCTCGTGTTACTTTGCGGCATATTCCATGTCTTGACCCGTTTCGGGCTGCAACGTTTCATGTTGCGAGACTTTTCGAACGACAGTAAGGTGCTTAGGTCGTGGTTCTATACTCAGTGATGCCGTTGGAGTTGATGGACTCGCTTATTCTTCCAAGCCTTCCGATGTTATCGTTATTAGATGGCCTTGAGCCATATTTATTTTGTTAAGTTCTCTCTTGAGACATTCGATGTAATAAGTGTGTGATTTCTACTCCATTATAAATCCTTGGTCTTGTGTGGTGTCGGCATTCTTGATCGGGGATGACACTTGAGCACGAGAGATCGAGTGTTTGAGGTGCAGTCGCTACAAAGATGGTATCGAGCACCACGGCGATAGAGACACGACCACTAAGCTAAAGCCCTAGATCACTACTCTCTTCTCATTTCGACTCCTCATCTTTTCTACTCTTTTAGGATGACGAAGCGAGGATCAAGTTCACCCAAATTGATGAAGATACACCCTTTGGATGACACCAAGGAAGTCACTAAGTACTGAACATTGGAATACAAGGCTTCACCGGGACCTACAATTCCACTTTGCCCGAAGAGGAGCGCTGGAAGATTCAAGCTCAAGTTCCGGAAGGACGTTCGCGCCGATCCACGGAGCCCATAGAGTGTGTTTTCAATGCACCAACACAGAGTGCAGGAAAGAGCATGGCAGCTCACATAACCATGGGGCGCATTGGAGAAGTTTACAAATAAGACCTCAAGGATACTATCTACCAGATTTGCGGCGCCGAGATGAACAATGGGAGATAGTTGGCACTAAGAAGGATCGATCCATTGCAGCTTTCATCCAAGAGTTAAATCAGCACATTCGCGCCGGAGAACCCATGTCTTGTGAGACATGATGGAGTTGAAGAAAGCAAAAGCAAAGATTATCGAACTAGAAGGAGAATTGAAGGCCACTTGCAAGGACTACATGGAGGAGATTGTAGCTCTAGTGAGACAAAACGGCGATCTTAAGGAGAAAATTGAAGAACTCATGGGAAATTCAGCACCCGGAGAAGAAGATGGAGATTGCACCTGTCCAGAGAACTACATCATCATCGACGACACTGATTCCGATTCTAGTGATGATGATTTCGAAGATGAAGCTGGAGCAGATATCATGGAGTCTTCATCGGAGAAGTTTTTCTAGTTGACCACCATAACAGTAGTAGATTTCCCCCATTAAAAATTAGTTTTAGTTCCAGCACTTTGTAACGATAGATAGACCGTTGTTTGCCTTTGTTTGATTTGATTGGAGTGATATTGTGTGCTTTTGTCTCATGTGCATATGGGTAGTGTTTTCTCCCTAGACCTCATTCTATTCTTAACTCTCGCCTTTTCTATAAACCCTCAGATGCCTCAGAAGCGACCCATTTGTTTTCCGCGGAGATCACTCAGTTGATTCAGCGAGAAATGCCTTGATTCAAACATTGATACGAACCAAGGCAACAACAACAACAACAACAACAACAACAACCCACCGCCACCACCACTGTTGACCACTTGACCCGTTTCTTAAGGCTGAATCCGTCGGTGTTTTCCAAAGAGCACCGAGCCGATTATTGCAGATGATTGGCTCACATAAAGTAGGGAGGAGTTGACCACCGAGGGATGTCAGATGGGGAAAAGGTGAAATTTGCCGCTTTCGGCTTGAAGGACCCGCAGGCATGGTGGGAGAATTTTACTGACCACTTACCACTGAGACACCATCACATGGGATCGGTTTGACAAGCTTTCCGTCTTGCCCATGTTTGGCGGGAGCTATGGCCATGAAGAAGCGTGAGTTTCGCAACTTGCGCCAAGGAGGATGGACAGTTGGCCAGTATGTGGATGACTTTAGTAAGCTAGCACGTTATGCCCCAGATGACGTTGCTACGGACGCAGCTAAGCAAGAGAAGTTTCTAGAAGGACTGAACGATGAGCTAAGCATGCAGTTGATGGTAGCCACCTTCAATAACTATCAGGAGTTAGTAGACCATGATCTTATGATTGAAGGGAAGCAGCAGCAGATTGACAACCGCAAGAGGAAGTATGGACAGGGGAAGTATAACTATGGAGCTCACCAGAAACTTCGCTTTACCCCGAAGCCAGGAGGGAAATTTCAGCATACTCACGGAGGAGGTAGCTCGCACAACCATAATGGCACCAAGAATGGAAACAGGAATGGAGGAAGCAATGGACAAAACCGCACCAACTCGTCAACACCATCCAAGGTAGACCTGAGCCATATCACTTGTTATAAGTGTCGTAAGACTGGGCATTATGCAAATGAATGTCCAGAAGCCCAAAATAGTAACGGCAATGGAAGCTCGGGAAAGAAGCGAACCCTTTCAACAGGGACAAGTGAACCACGTTACCATGGAGGAGGTTGAAGCTCACCGAGACGATAATAGGTAAGTTTTTGGTTAAGACATTTCTGCAGTTGTTCTTTTTGATCTTGGTGCATCACATTCATACATATCAAGGGATTTGTGGATAAGTATAAATTACCAACCCAAGCCCTTAGGTCACCCATGCTAGTAACCTCACGGGAGCGAGAATATATGGCAAGTATATGGTGCGATCGATCGCCATAAGGAATGGAAACTATGTATTTCCCTCGGACCTAATAGTTTTGGAATCCCAAGGATTGGATGTGATATTAGGTATGGATTGGTTATCAAAGTACGGAGGAATATTGATTGCGCCCGATGAAGTCGATTTTGCTTACCACCCGGAAGGAAGGAGAATCAAGTATGTATCACGGCATGAGCCGAGGAGAGCACATGTAAATTCCTTATCGGGAGTTGTGCGGGAGGAAGTACCAGTGGTAAGGGATTATCGGGCGTGTTTCCGAAAGAGTTGCTGGGCATGCCACGGACGAGAGACATTGAATTTCTGATTGAACTCTTGCCGAGCCTTTGGCCGATATCTAAGAGACCGTATAGGATGCCAGCCCAAGATTTGGAGGAAATTAAGAAGCAGATTAAGGAGTTCTTGGATAAAGGTTTTATTCGCCCAAGTTCTTCGCCTTGGGGATCACCGATACTTCTAGTGGAGAAGAAGGATGGATCATTAAGAATGGTTGTTGATTATCGAGGATTGAATGAAGTGACCATTAAGAACAAATACCGTTCTGGATGATCAGCGACTTGTTTGACCAATTGAAAGGAGCTAAGGTATTTTCCAAGATTGATTTGTGATCGGGATACCATCGATTGAAGATTCGGGAGCGGGATATACCCAAGGCGGCTTTTACCACGGTATGGGCTGTATGAGTATACCGTTATGTCATTTAGTCGACTAACGCCCCACCTATTTTATGAACATGATGAACAAGGTGTTTATGGAGTTTTTGGATAAGTTAAATCGTGGTATTCATTGGCGATATTTTGGTCTACTCAAAGAATGAAGAAGAACATAAGGAGCATTTGCGTTTGGTACTCGAGAAGCTCAGAGAACATTAGTTGTATGCCAAGTTCAGCAAGTGTGAGTTTTGGTTGAAGGAAGTTGGATTTCTCGGACATGTTATATCCGGAGAAGGTATAGCAGTAGACCCCACTAAAGTTGCCACGGTGACAAACTGGGAAGCGCCAACAACAGTTGGAGAGATCCGGAGTTTCCTTGGACTCGCAGGATACTACCGGAGATTCATTGAAAAATTCTCAAGGATTGCGAAGCCTATGACAGAATTATTGAAGAAGGATACCAGGTTCATTTGGACTGAGGAGTGTGAGGCTAGCTTCCAAGAGTTGAAGAAGCGTTTGGTTACCTCACCAGTATTAATCCTGCCAGACCAAAGCAAGGATTGCGAAGTTTATTGCGACGCTTCATGTCGAGGTCTTGGAGCAGTGCTTATGCAGGAGGGAAGAGTTGTTTCGTATGCTTCACGACAGCTGAAACCTCACGAATTAAACTATGCCACGCATGATTTGGAGTTAGCAGCCGTAGTGCATGCATTGAAAACATGGAGACATTTCCTCATTGGAAATCATTGTGAGGTGTATACGGATCACAAGAGTTTGAAGTACATCTTCACGCAGAAGGAGTTAAATCTCAGGAAGAGAAGATGGTTGGAGCTCATTAAGGATTATGATATGAGATTGCATTACCACCCCGGAAAGGCTAACGTGGTAACAGACGCGTTGAGCCGTAAGAGTCATGTTAACATCCTAATGACCAAAGGTTTACCAAAGGAATTAGCCGAGGAATTTCGGGAGCTATGTTTGGAAATAGTTCCGCGAGGCTATGTAGCAACGTTGGAAATTCAATCTACTTTGATGGATAAATCAGAGAAGCTCAAAGGACAGATAAGGAAGTTGCTTCTATTAAGGAGAAGATGAGCAAGGGAAAAGAAAAGGGATTTCGTGAGGATGAGCACGATACCTTATGGTTTGAGGACCGCGTTTACGTACCAAGTGATCCGGAGATTCGGAAGTTGATTTTGCAAGAGGCACATGATTCGCCGTATTCGATCCACTCCAGAAATACCAAGATGTATTTGGATTTGAAGGATACTTTCTGGTGGACCGGAATGAAGAAAGATATCGCGAGTATGTAGCAGTTTGTGATGTATGTCGAAAGTGAAAGCGAACATCGAAGCCAGCGAGGATTATTACAGCCATTGCCTATACCGAATGGAAGTGGGATAAACTAGGCATGGATTTCATCATGGGATTGCCGGGACCCGTTCAAGCTATGACTCGATTTGGTTTGTAGTCGATCGTTTGTGAAGGTAGCTCATTTCATTCGATAAAGACTACCTACAGTAGTGCCAAATTGGCTAAGATATACATGACAAGGATTGTATGCTTGCATGGAGTTTCGAGGAGTATCGTATCAGATAGAGGGACCCAATTCACCTCAAAGTTCTGGAGGCAGTTGCACGAAACTTTGGGAACCAAACTGGAGTTCAGTACAGCTTTTCATCCACAGACAGATGGACAAACCGAGAGAGTCAACCAGATTTTGGAGGATATGCTGAGAGCATGTGCATTGAATTATGGTTCAAGTTGGGATGACAATTTGCTTGTATCGGAGTTTTCTTATAACAACAGCTACCAAACTAGTTTGAAGATGGCACCTTCGAAGCCTTATGCGGAAGGAGGTGCGAACCCCGCTATTGTGGGATGAAGTTGGAGACCGCCATTGTTTGGACGGATTTGATTAAGGAGTGCGAGCGGAAAGTAAAGTTGATTCGCGATAGGCTCAAGGTAGCCCGGTCAAGACAGAAGATCTATGCAGATTCAAAATGCAAGGAGGCTGAATATGAAGCGGAGACGAGTTTATCTTGAGTACCTCCGCTTGAGGATTAAGCGTTTTGGTGTTAAAGGAAAATTAGCGCCATGTTTTGTGGGACCATACAAAGTTTTGGGCGCATGGGAGAAGGCGTACAAGTTGGAACTACCAAAGGATTGTCGGTGTTCATGATGTGTTTCATGTTTCTCGATTGAAGAAGTGTCACGTAGAGATGGCGGATATACCACCGAGAATCTTGTGCCACTAGAGCGATTCAGGTTGAATAACGATTTAACCTATGAGGAGAAACCAGTTAAGATTCTGGAGTATGCCAGCCGAATCACCTGCAGCAAGGTCATTAAGTTTTGCAAAGTTCAGTGGAGCCACCACACTGAGGAGGAAGCCACCTGGGAGCGAGAGGAAGATATGCTTAAGGACCACCCTCACCTATTTTCTAGCCAACCCGAATCTGGAGGGCGAGATTCATCTTAAGGGGGTAGGTTCGTAACATCCCAAATTTTCAATTTGGAATGTTATACATAGATCATCTTTGCATATCATATTTTCGTTGCATTTTGGCTCGATCCTAGAAATTCTACACAACTCAAGCACCCACGGAGAGAGTTGGGGATTTCGTTATTTTCATATTTGAGTTTTCTCAAATTTTGAAAATAGGATCATTTGATTTTAATTATTTTATCTTCAATTATTTCTATTACAAAAATATGAGAGAGGAATAAAATGACTTTCCCAAAATAAAGAAATAATGAGGATTTAATAATAAAATCAAATAAGATTTTATTTTGGAGTTTTTCGCCATTTTATTTGAATTTAGGAAAAATGTGCGTTTTCAAAATTGCATTTAGGCCCCAAATAAATGTTCATTTAGTCCGCTTGATTTTAGAAGCCGGGAAAATTTATTCGGGATTTTTGGAGTCCGTTTAGTATTTCTTTCGTTTGATTTTCTGTGAAATTATTTAAAAAAGCGAACATTCTTATCGTGCAGACTGAAGGGACTCCTTGGGCAGCCTTTATATACTACCCCGAGCCTTCCTTCATTGACCCCCCTTGCCCGCCAACCCGCCTTCGACCACTTGTACCCGAGCAAACCCTAACCCTACCCCGATCCGCGCCGCATGCCGCCGAACCCCAGCCGAGGTTCGCCGCCTCCTTTTTCATGCCGTTTTTTATAAAAAACCGATCGGTTTTAGTTTAAATCGGTTTTTAGTTTAGTTTTTTATTAGATCGGTTTATTATTTTTCGGTTCGGTTAAATAGCGAGCGTTCGTTCGTTTTAACGAGCGTGTTCGTCGAATTAGTTCTAGTTAACGAGCGTCCGTTCGTTAACCTGTTCGTCGTTTTCTTTTCTCGGATTTAATCCGCGATTTTTCGATCGCGATTTACGATCCGATTTTCGTTTTAGTATAACTTTTAGCTCGTTTATCGAATCAGGCGATTCAAGCGCCTGGAGTTTTGTCTCGAAACCCTTTTTCCGAATAAGCAACTTAAACAAGTTTTTGCCTCTGTAAAATTTGACTTAGATACAGAGTAAAATGGAGCTGTTTTCTTTCGCCGTTTGACTTTCGTTGCTTCGTTTGATTTGATTCTTTTTGCAAACCGGAGTTCTTAAGTTGAACTTTCTGGTTAGATCTTTTGTTTGAGTTTTACCTGTGCATTAGATGAGTTCTTATTGTATGATTGTTTGTTTGTCTGCGATAGAATACCCGAGTCTGCCTTTGTTACTTGAGTCTCTAGGTTTCATGGATCATCGACAAGGCAAGTAACACTTTGATCATAACTTTTCTACTACCCAGTTTTATTGCATTAGATCAATCCTCAAACATTGCATGATTAGGATCTAATTAAATTGTGGGATGGGAAGTAGATTGAGGTAGTACCTATTACTTGTTTATTATCAACCCTTGGGAGTTACTTCTACGTTTGCTTATTATGCCATGCTATGCTAGTAGACGTGGATTGGGTGAGTGTATCCATGACAGATGTGAGATTGATAATTAATGGTTTATTTAAGGTGTCAACTTGAATACACATCTGGGTGGATTGAGGCACTGGTTTCCATCGAGACTTACTGTTTTTCTTGGACCGCCACCTGGGCTCAAAGGGATCATGAGATTATTCATGCTAGAAACTTGATTGTGCAGCCACATGCTACTATGGGCTCTAGCATAGTTGACTAAGTTGTGCGAACTCTTACGGGTAGACTAGCTGATGTAGGGGTTGTAGGTTGAGTGCGGTCTACCCACATGTAAGGTGCTAGCGCTTACGAAGACTATGTCTCGGTCATCCGTTTCTCAAACACCATGTAGTGCGAGAAATAAAACGGAGGAGATCGAGTCTTGTGGGGTAAAGTGCACAAACCTCTGCAGAGTGTATAAACTAATCTTGGTTAGCCGTGTCCCCGGTTATGGACATCTTGAGTATCTAGTACTTGGATATCATGTGAATCTCATCATGTTACTCTAATTAATATTGTTGGGTTGTTAATGAGTACTTTTAATTGGGATTGAGGATGTTGTCAACCATTCTCAATGTTCAAAAACCACCATGATAGTTAAATAAATTTATTCCTTTGCAGTAGGGAAAAATTGGCTTTACGCAAAAATTGTAACGATAGAGCTTTCCACCAGCCATATATGCATGTAGTATAGGCTTACTCTTTCATTATTCTCTATGTGTTACTTTGCCAGCATATTCCATGTCTTGACCCGTTTCGGGCTGCAACGTTTCATGTTGCAGACTTTTCGAACGACAGTAAGGTGCTTAGGTCGTGGTTCTATACTCGATGATGTCATTGGAGTTGATGGACTCGCTTATTCTTCCAAGCCTTCATTGTTATCGTTATTAGATGGCCTTAAGCCATATTTATTTTGTTAAGTTCTCTCTTGAGACATTCGATGTAATAAGTGTGTGATTGCTACTACGTTATAAATCCATCGAGTACTATGTGGTGTCAGCATTACTGATCCAGGGATGACACTTGAGCACAGAGATCAGACTGTTTGAGGTCTGGTCGCTAAAGAGTCCGTTTGCGGTTTTAGGCCCGGGCGCGATTATGCTTGTCACGTCTGGCTAAATAGCCGTCATCGCGCGTCGGGGCACGCCCTCGTGATCCGTAGATCGATCTGGTCTGACCTGCTCAACTGTCCAGGTCTTGCCGCAAGTCATATGTATATCCCCGAGCTGTTACATCTCTACCTTTATGGCGAGGTAGTATGGGTTGGTGTTCGGCTTGAGTTGTCGTTTTGTCCCGGCCACGAGGTGGTCGGTCAGCCGCATTACATGCTGATGGTGCGGGCTCGAGGGCCTCGTCATCAAATTGGGGTAGCAATTTACTCTTCGGGTAACTTTTGGTTGGGCGTTCGAGTCCGTATTCCTTGGCTGCCAGGACATTAGTCCACCTATCGTGGAGCAGATCTTGATCAGCTTGAAGTTGATGCTGCTTCTTTTTCAGGCTCCTTGCAGTGGCAATTAGCCGGCACTTAAAGCGCTCCTTCTCGAGAGGTTCCTTAGGCACGATAAAATCCTTGTTTCTAAGGCTCACCTCATCCTCGGAGAGAGGAAGACACTTGCTGTCCTCCGAGTCTTCGTTTTCAGCCTGTTCATCGGGGCTAACTTGCCCATCTTCCCGGTCGTCCTGTTCAGAGGTTGGCTCAACGGGTTCTTCTTTGTCTTCGGCACCCTCTGGAGTGTTGTTGTCTCCTGTTCCGATATTGATGTCTTTTCCGCGGCGTGATTTAGAGCGGCGCCGCTCACGTCGATGCTTTGGCTGTATCTCAGGAGACTTATCCTCGACCGGATCTTCTTTATCATCGTCGTTACCCTCTTTGGGTGTGTCCACCATGTACACGTCATACGAAGAGGTGGTCGTCCAGCGTCCGATAAACGGCGGGTTTTCGGCCTGCTCCTCCCCGGCATCGTCGTCCATACTGTCAATGTCTTCGGAGCTGTAGTCAAGCATGTCAGATAAGTCCTCGACGGTGGCTATGGAGTGGGTGGTGGGTGGGACGTAAAATTCCCTGCTCTCAGCCCCTAGTCCGGGCTGGGCGTAGTTCGGATATTGCTCCTCTGTAATGATGAGGGATCGCATCAAGTTCATAGCCTCGCTTAAAGGTGAGGTTTGACCAGGGAGAAGGAAACTATAACGCCCCGGATCCGATGCGCCAGGTGTCTTCCAGTTATTCGCCGCCATTGCCATGTCATTTGCTTGCGTGTTGCATTTTGCCATGTAATCATCTGCATTGCATCCTCATATTTTCAAAACTGGCATCCGGTCTTTTCCTCGTTGTCCGTTTCGCGTTCCGACACTCCTATGTCCTCCGGCGTCCCCCTTTTGTCTCTTGTTGCGAGCGGGTGTTAAACATTCTCGGAATGGACCGAGATTTGCCAAGCGGCCTTGGTACACCACCGGTAGACCGCTTGTCAAGTTTCGTGCCATTTGGAGTCCGTTTGATAATCCAACAGTTAACCGGGGAACCGTAAAGGCCTCGTGTGTGTTGCAGCACAACACCCCTCTAAAGCAGCCCTTGAGCCCATCTAAACCCCCTCCATGCTCTCGGTTGTTCGATCACGATCGTGTGGGCGAAAACCGCTCCCCATTTGGACACTCCTAGCTCCCTCTACCTATAAATAGGTCCTCCCCTCCATTTCTCGCGGATGAACCCTAGCTTCCTTCCACCTCGCGCCGCCGGACAAGTCCTTCCCGCGTCGGACATGTCCGCCGGCCACGTCGCTCCGGCCAATCCCGTCGCGACATGTCATCACTGCCGCCTCCCCAACCAATCTGGAGCCGCCACCTCACCTCCCCCACGCCCACTTCGCCGCCAGCCGCCCGGGGCCCACATCCGGCCCGCCCGGGTCGAACCAGTCCACGACGGGTCGCCGCGCCGCCAGCAGCTCCTCCGCCGCCCAGCGCCAGCCTTGCCGCCGCGCCGCACTCTTGCCGCCCAGTGCATGGGCCACCGCGCCCATCCCCATCTCCTTCCTCCTCTGGCCCGACCTCTCCCTCACCCGGTCTCTCTCTCTCTCTCTGCTCCAGGAGCTCAAGCCCCGCCATGTGCTCCGCAGGCAGCGCCACCCCGAGCCCCGTCCACGTCGCCCTTGTCCTGATCCGGCCGCCCACGACCCGATCTACCCATTCTCGGCCTCCCCGACACCTACCGGAGCCCCACGCCACCCCACCGTCGCCATTGACTTCCGCCGGAGTCGTCCTATACGAGGAATGGAGCTTCCCCGATCTGGATCCCGTTTCGCGTGGGTAATTTTTTACCAAGTCTCTTTGTCTGTAACATTTTATGCCTCTGTTCATTGCATCATAACTCCATGTATATTACTCCGTTTTGTGCATATAATATATCAAAATGTTCGCCATGAGATGCTCTTCATTTTGTTCCATTGTGGTATGCTTGTTTGAGTTCATATTGATGCCCTAATCATCGTTGCATGACTACTATGTGATGTTGTCTGCTGTAGTTTAACAGAACTTGCTCATTTGTCATTTTTATATCTTTTTGTGTGATTTTCTTTTGAGCATGATGTCTACATGTTTTATGAGTATCTACATGCCATCTTTGCCGTGGTGCAGTCCGCTCTTCACGATATGCAATGTGTTGATTGCTACAAGCTTTCAAAATAGCCTCCATGATGTTGCTGATTTCTGTGACTTGGTCATTTCTGCTAAGTCTGTAGCTGTAACATTGTGATGCCATGTTAACCTGCTTCTACAAGTCATTCCTTGCATAATATGGAGATGTTCACTAAGGGTGTTTTGTTATAAATATTATGCTATATCCATCCGTGCCCCTGTTTGAATTTATGGAGTGCTCCAGCATGTCGTAATCTTACTCTACTTTTGCTATAAAATGTTTCTGACAGATTGTTTACATGCTATTCAATTTTGCCATGGTTGTTGTTAGTGATCCAAGCATGCTATGAACTTGTTCTTGCCGTGGTTTGATTAGCTTCATGAACATGTCATCTTGCTGTAGCTATGATTTACTTGTCATGCAATGCCTTGTGGTGAGTGATTTGAGCTTGCAAAGATGCCTTCATAATTCTGTATATGCCATGCTCAGTTTTTTGCTGCTAAGTCTGAATCTGTTTATGAAACTTGCTATCTTTACATGGGTGCCATCATATCTTCTGTGCCTTTTTGGCTCATGATCACTAAGGGACTTTTGTTCTATGCAATTAGTAGATTCATTACATGCCTTTGGTTGCCATGATAAGTTCATGTAGCATGTTTTTTGATAGCTCTAAACTTTGTAACCTCATGTTATTTCTGCCATGTCCAGTGATTTCCACTAAGTCTGTGAACTGTTATTATTTGCATTCTTGCCATGTCCTTTTGAGCATGTTCTGGTGAATTATGGAGATAGCTCAGTGTTCATGTTTTGTCATGCTTTACATGTACATCATGTACATGTCTTTTGTTTTTCATGTTGTGGTTCTGTAGCATGTTGTTTTGATGCTTGCAAGATGCGTAGTTGCTGTTTTGGACAGCTTGTCCTTTAAACTTATTTCATGTGTATGTGTTGAACCGTTGCTCCGTTTCGAGTGTGCTCTATATGAAACTTTCTTAGTTTTGTATGTAGTTTCATGTTACCTTGTTGCATCCATGTCTTAAGGTGTGTGCTTGATGTTTGAATGCATATTGCACCAATGGCATGCTTAACTTGTTTTGCTCATATCTTCTAGGCCATAGCTCCGAATTAAATGAACTTTATATGTAACTTGACTAGAATTTCGTGTAGATAATCTTGGTGCATCTTAACTTGTTGTTTAACAACTTGAACATAAGGTTTATTCAGATCTGGACCATTTTCGAAATTTGCATATGAGGACTTGCCGGAATTGTTATATGTTGTCTCCGGCCTCATTTAAACTTGCTTTGATGTGTTGCCCTTGTATGCATCATCTCTTGCCATGAGTAGCTTCATGTAGCCTTGTCATGCATCATACTTGGTTGAGCATCATGCCTTGTTCATGTGTGGTGTGTTTACCATGTTGTGTGCTTCTTCTTGATAGTGCCCGTTTCGTTGCGATCGTGAGGATTCGTTTGTTTACGCTTGGTTCGTCTTCGTGGCTTCATCTTATTCATGGACTCGTTCTTCTTCCTAGCGGGATTTCAGGCAAGATGACCGTCACCTTGGATCTCACTACTATCATTGCTATGCTAGTTGCTTCGTTCTATCGCTATGCTACGTTACCTACCACTTGCTTATCAAGCCTCCCAAATTGCCATGAACCTCTAACCTTTGTCACCCTTCCTAGCAAACCGTTGTTTGGCTATGTTACCGCTTTTGCTCAGCCCCTCTTATAGCGTTGCTAGTTGCCGGTGAAGATGAAGATTGCTCCATGTTGGATTATGTTTATGTTGGGATATCACAATATCTCTTATATTATTAATGCATCTATATACTTGGTAAATGGTGGAAGGCTCGGCCTTATGCCTAGTGTTTTGTTCCACTCTTGCCGCCCTAGTTTCCGTCATATCGGTATTATGTTCCCAGATTTTGCGTCCCTAACGCGGCTGGGTGTTATGGGAACCCCTTGACAGTTCGCCTTGAATAAAACTCCTCCAGCAAGGCCCAACATTGGTTTTACCATTTTCCTAACAACCTATTTCCTTTCCCTTGAGAGTAATTAACCCGAGGGTCATCTTTATTTTAGCCCCCCCCTCGGGCCAATGCTTCTCTAAGTGTTGGCCCGAAACGAGCAGACTGCGGGGCCACCTCGGGGAAACTTGAGGGCTGGTTTTACTCGTAGGATGTCTCATTCGGTGTTGCCCTGAGAACGAGATATGTGCAGCTCCTATCGGGATTTTCGGCACATCGGGCGGCTTTGCTGGTCTTGTTTTACCATTGTCGAAATGTCTTGTAACCGGGATTCCGAGTCTGATCGGTTCTTCCCGGGAGAAGGAATATCCTTCGTTGATCGTGAGAGCTTATAATGGGCTAAGTTGGGACACCCCTGCAGGGTATAAACTTTCGAGAGCCGTGCCCGCGGTTATGTGGCAGATGGGAATTTGTTAATATTCAGTTGTAGTAAACTTGAAGTAAACTCTTCTAAAATACACCAACCGTGTGCATAACCGTGATTGTCTCTTTTCGGGGTTGTTCGAGAGGAGAACACGGTTTTTGGGTTATGTTTGACGTAAGTAGGAGTTCAAGATCACTTCTTGATCATTACTAGTTGATGACCGTTTGCTTAGCTCCTCTTCTCGCACTTGTATTCGTAAGTTAGCCACCATACATACTTAGTCGCTGCTGCAACCTCACCACTTTACCCCTTCCTTACCCTTAAGCTTTGCTAGTGTTGATACCCATGGTAATGGGATTGCTGAGTCCTCGTGGCTCACAAGGTACTACAACATCAGTTGCAGGTACCGGTTTTGCGATGATCATGACGCGAGAGCGATGTTTACTTGTTTTGGAGTTCTTCTTCTGCTTCTTCGATCAGGGGATAGGTTCCAGGTCGGCAGCCTGCGCTAGCAGGGTGGTTGTCGTTTGAGTCCCTGTTTGTGTTCCATCCATAGTCGGATGTTGATATTGTGTATGATGTATTGATGTATTCTTGGGCGTGTGTGCCTTATGTATGTATCCCCAACTATTATGTAATGGTACGATGTAATAATATCCACCTTGCAAAAGCGTTTCCAATATGCGGTTCTATCCTTGGTGGGACCTTCGAGTCACTCTCGGATAGGGTCGCATATTGGGCGTGACAGAAACCCATGGAGTACGGCGGAGGGAAACTCCTTGGCCGGGCTCACCCGATGCTGACTCCGAGGGTTCGGAGCCAGTGTCCGGAGAAGAGTCCGACTTCATGATGGTTGCCAGCAACACCACTTCCTCCGGTTCTCCCGTGCTGGGCTTAGCGGCCGCAAATAGTCCGGCGGGCTCAGTAATCCCGTCTTGGGACATGGCGACGCAGATCTAAAGCGAGAGCGAAGGTTGGGGTTGTGAATCCTTGGAATATCAAGTGTCCTCGGATATCAGCGACATAATACAGATTTCCAAAACTAATCTGGTGACGTGGGGCATAGCTGTCGATCTGCTCTAGATGGCCAAGCAAGTTGGCCCGCAGTGCGAAGCCGCTGAATACGAAGAGCTGGCTGGGGAGAAAATCCTCTCGCAGGGCAGCATTGTTGTAGATGACTGATGGAGCCATCGAACCTTCTGATGACGACGCAGCAGAACTCTCAATGAAAGCACCAATGTCGGTGTCAAAACCGACGGATCTCGGGTAGGGGGTCCCGAACTGTGCGTCTAAGGTCGATCGTAACGGAGATGGGGACACGATGTTTACCTGTGTTCGGGCCCTCTTGATGGAGGTAATACCCTACTTCCTGCTTGATTGATCTTGATGAATATGAGAATTACAAGAGTTGATCTACCACGAGATCGTAATGGCTAAACCCTAGATGTCTAGCCTGTATGATTTTGATTGCCTCTACGGACTAAACCCTCCGGTTTATATAGACACCGGAGGGGCCTAGAGTTGTACAGGGTCGGTTTACAAAGGAAGGAATCTACATATCCAAACGCCAAGCTTGCCATCCACGCAAGGGAGAGTCCCATCCGGACACGAGAAGAAGTCTTCTGTCTTGTATCTTCATAGCCCATTAGTCCGGCCCATGTTACATAGTCCGGACGTCCATGGACCCCTTAATCCAGGACTCCCTTAGTGGGCCCCACGGAGCTCCACCGACGTACTTCTTTTTGCCTATATATACTCTTATACCCTAAAAACATCAGGGGAGCCACGAAACCCCTTTTCCACCGTCGCAACCTTCTATACCCGTGAGATCCCATCTTGGGGCCTCTTCCGGTGATCTACCGGAGGGGGAATCGATCATGGAGGGCTTCTACATCAACACCATAGCCTCTCCGATGATGTGTGAGTATTTTACCACAGACCTTCAGGTCCATAGTTATTAGCTAGATGGCTTCTTCTCTCTCTTTCATCCTCAATAAAAAGTTATCCTCGATGTTCTTGGAGATCTATTCGATGCAATACACTTTTGCGGTGTGCTTGCCGAGATCCGATGAATCGTGGATTTATGATCAAGTTTATCTATGCATAATATTTGGTTCTTCTCTGAATTCTTATATGCATGATTTGATATCTTTGCAAGTCTCTTCGAATTATCGGTTTAGTTTGGCCTACTAGATTGATCTTTCTTGCAATGGGCGAAGTGCTTAGCTTTGGGTTCAATCTTGTGCTGTCCTTTCCCAGTGACAGTAGGGGCAGCAAGGCACATATTGTATTGTTACCATCGAGGATAAAAAGATGGGGTGTATATCATATTGCTTGAGTTTATCCCTCTACATCATGTCATCTTGCTTAATGCATTACTCTGTTCTTATGAACTTAATACTCTAGATGCACGCTGGATAGCGGTCGATGTGTGGAGTAATAGTAGTAGATGCAGAATCATTTTGGTCTACTTGACACGGACGTGATGCCTATATTCATGATCATTACCTAGATATTCTCATAACTATGCGCTCTTCTATCAATTGCTCGGCAGTAGTTTATTACCCACCGTAATATATGCTATCTTGAGAGAAGCCACTAGTGAAACCTATGGCCCTCGGGTCTATTTTCCATCATATAAGTTTCTGATCTACAATTCTAGTTTCCTATTTATTTTATTTTGCAATCTTTACTTTCCAATCTATACAACAAAAATACCAAAAATATTTATCTTATTATCTTTATTAGATCTCACTTTTGCGAGTGACCGTGAAGGGATTGACAACCCCTTTATCGCGTTGGTTGCAAGGTTCTTGATTGTTTGTGCAGGTACTAGGTGACTTGCGTGTTATCTCCTACTGGATTGATACCTTGGTTCTCAAAAACTGAGGGAAATACTTACACTACTTTGTTGCATCACCCTTTCCTCTTCAAGGGAAAACCAACGCATGCTCAAGAGGTAGCAACCACAACCCACCAGGGCGCGCCTGGGGTTGCTGGCACGCCCAAGTGGGTTGTGCCCACCTGGTGCACCCCCCTCCGATGTTATTTGCACTAAAAATTCAGAAATATTCAGAAAAAATCGTATTAAATTTTCAGGGTATTCTGGGAACTTCTATTTTTGGGACATTTTTTATTGCACAAAAAATCCTGAAAACAGGATAAACATGGCATTTTATTTTATGTAACTAATAAAAACATAGAACAATAGATAAGGACAGAAGGTAGTGCCTACTAAATTCATCAACTTCATACCTCTAAAAATGATCCATTAATAAGGTTGATCAAGTCTTATTAACAACCACCTTTGATTAACATGAAACTGAAGAACTTTCATACACTAACTTACCTCAACGGGGATATACATGTCCCCAACAATAAGCATTTCAATTTTCTTTTTGGCAGTAGGTAGGGGTAGTTGAAAACTTCCAATAGTGAGTGTCGAAGATTTTTCAATAACATTAATACCATTCACTTGGAATTGTTTCTCCGGAAAGTGCACCGTATGCTCATTACCATTGATACGAAAAGTGACCTTGCTTTTATTGCAATCAATAACATCCCCTGCAGTATTAAAAAAGGATCTACAAAGGATAATCGACATGTTGTCATCCTTGGGCATCTCAAGTATAACAAAGTATGTTAAGATAGTAACATTTGCAACAACAAAGGGCACATCCTCACAAATACTGATAGGTATGGCTGTTGATTTGTCACCCATTTGCAAAGATCTTTCAGTAGGAGTGAGTTCATTCAAGTCAAGTCTTTTATATAAGGAGAAAGGCATAACACTAACACCAGCTCCTAAATCACACGAAGCAGTTTTCACATAGTTTCGTTTGATGGAGCAAGGTATAGTTGGTATTCCCGGATCTCCTAGTTTTTTAGGTACTCCCTCCTTAAAAGAATAATTAGCAAGCATGGTGGAGATTTCAGCTTCAGGCATTTTCCTTTTATTAGTGATGATGTCTTTCATATATTTTGCATAAGGAGCCATCTTTAAAATATCAGTCAAGCGAGTGCACAAAAGACTTGCCAAATCATTTTAGCAAAGCGTTCAAATTCTTCATTATCTTTTTTCTTAGTTGATTTAGGTGGAAAGGGCATGGGTTTTTGAGCCCGTGGTTCTCTTTCCCTTCCATGTTTTCGAGCAACAAAGTCTCTTTTACCATATCTTTTATTTTGGGGTTGTGGGTTATCAAGATCAACAACTAGTTCTATTTCAACATCATTATCTAGCTCTTTATCTTTGTCTAGTTGAGTGTCTTCATGAACATCATCATTATCTTTCTCATTATCACTAGATGAATGCTCATTACTAGATTGAGTTTCCGCATCAAAAATAGAAACATCATTATTAGCTTCGGGAGGTTTTTCTATTTCACGTTCACTAGAGGTATGCAAAGTCCTGTCGTTTTTCTTTTTCTTTTTCTTTCTAGAAGGACTAGGCGCATCACTGTTAATTCTTTGAGAGTCTTGTTCAATTCTCTTAGGGTGTCCCTCAGGATAAAACGGTTCTTGAGTCATTTTACCTCCTCTAGTTGCTACTCAAACAGCAAAGTCATTTATATTATTGTATATTTCATCAAGCAATCCTTTTTGAGATTTAGCAACTTGTTCTAATTCGGTATGAACCATAGAGGCATCTTTTCCTATACCTCTAGCATCATTAGTGATTCTAAATAACAAGTTACTCAAGCGAGCAATCTTATCATAATTGTATTTCAACTGTTTCATAACATTTGCATTGAAGTGATCTTGCTTTCTAATGTAGTTATCAAACTCATACAGGCATTGGCTAGGATGTTTATTGTAAGGGGTGTCACTTTCATCAAATTTCATTAAAGAGTTTACCTCTACCGCCTGTGGTGGTGGTGTGTCAAGTCCGTGTATTTCTTCAATAGGAGGTAAATTTTGACATCTTCAGCTTTAATAACTTTTTCTTTCATACTTTTCTTTGCCTCTTGTATATCTTTGGGACCGAGATATAAGATACCCCTCTTCTTTGGAGTAGGTTTAGGCGGTGGTTCAGGAAGATTCCAATCATCATAGTTTTTCAATATGTTATTCAATAATTCCTCAGCTTGTTCGATGGTTCGTTCCCTGAAAACACAACCAGCACAACTATCTAGGAAGTCCCTAGACGCATCGGTTAGTCCATTATAGAAGGTATCAAGTATTTCATTTTTCTTAAGGGGATTATCAGGCAAAGCATTTAGCAATTGGAGAAGCCTCCCCCAAGCTTGTGGGAGACTCTCTTCTTTAATTTGCACAAAGTTAAATATTTCCTGTAAGGCAGCTTGTTTCTTATGAGTAGAAAAATATTTTTGAGATAAGTAATAAATCATATCCTGGGGACTACGCACACAACCAGGAGCAAGAGTATTATACCATAACTTACCATCTCCCTTTAATGAGAACGGAAATAACTTGAGAATATAGTAGAAGAGAATTTTCTCATCATGAGAAAAATAGGGTGGCTATATCATTTAGTTTAGTAAGATGTGCCACAACAGCTTCAGTTTCATAGCCATGGAAAGGATCAGATTCAACCAAAGTAATTAACTCTAGGTCAACAGAGAATTCATAATCCTTATCATCAACAAATATAGGTGAAGTAGCAAACTTAGGATCACATTTCATTCTAGCATTCAAAGATTTTTCTTTCAGTTTGCATAGTAATTTCTTAAAATCATCCCTATCATTGCAAGCAAGAAAGTCTCTAGTTGTCTCCTCATCCATGACATAACCTTCAGGTATTTTAGGCAATTCATATCTAGGAGAGCTAGGTCTAATAGGTGTTTCAAGATTTTCAGTTTCAAGTACTTCATTAGTTTCAGCATTCTCAATAACTTTAGCTCTAGCAATTTGTTCGTCAAGAAATTCATCTAGTGGCATATTATCATCAAGCAAGGTAATAGCATCATCATAAGCATTATCCATAGAAGAAGTAGCATCATCAATAACTTGCGACATATCAGAGTTAATAGCATGTGGTGGTGTTTTAAGTTTACTCAAAATAGAAGGTGAATCAAGTGCAGAGCTAGATGGCAGTTCCTTACCTCCCCTCGTCTTAGAGGGAAATATCTTAGTCTTGGTATCCTTCAGATTCTTCATAGTGATAGATAGATAATAATCCAAGTGACTCAACAAATATAGCTATGCTCCTCGGCAACGGTGCCAGAAAAATGTCTTGATAACCCATAAGTATAGGGGATCACAACAGTTTTTGAGGGTAGATTATTCAACCCAAATTTATAGATTCGACACGAGGGGAGCCAAAGAATATTTGCAAGTATTAGCAGCTGAGTTGTCAATTCAACCACACTTGGAGATTAAATACCTGCAGCAAAGTGATCAGTAGCAAAGTACTATGATAGTTTTGATAATAGTGGTAGCAGTGACAGTAATGGTAACAATGATAACATTGATTTTGTAACAAGTGCAACAGTAACAACAGCGGTAGTAAATTAGCAAGAACAATATATGAGAATTTCGCACGCATTGGATCGGTGAATTCATTGGGTGATATTCATCATATAACGGGTTTACGGATCATGACATGTAATAGGTGAATATGACTTGCAAGATCGGATCTAGAACATAGATACAATGGTGAAAACATAAACAGTCCAGATCTGAAATCATGGCACTCGGGCCCTAGTGACAAGCATTAAGCATGACAAAGTCATAACAACATCAATCTCAAAACATAGTGGATACTAGGGATTAAGCCCTAACAAAACTAACTCAATTACATGATGAATCTCATCCAACTCCTCACCGACCAACGAGCCTATGAAGGAATTACTCACTCCCGGTGGGGAGCCTCATGGAATTGGCGATGAAGGAGGGTTGGTGATGACGAAGATCGAAGATCCCCCTCACCAGAGCCCTGAGCGGACTCCAAATCTGGCCTCCCAATGAAGAATAGGAGGTGGCGGTAGCTCCGTATCGTGAAATGAGATAATTCTTCCTCGCTGATTTTTCTCTCCGAATAAGGGTATTTAAGGAGTCGGAGATAGGGTCTGCGGGGCCACCAGGTGGGCAGAACCCACCTGGGAGCGCCTGGAGGGGGCGTGCCCTGGTGGGTTGTGCTCACCAAGGGCCCCCTCTGGTGGTTCTTGGCTCCAGTATTTTTCTTCTATTCTGAAATAAATCTCCAAAAAGTTTCGTTCCATTCCGAGAACTTTTATTTATGCACAAAAACAACTCCATGCTAGTTCTGCTGAAAACAACGTCAGTCCGGGTTAGTTTCATTCAAATCATGCAAATTAGAGTCCAAAACAAGAGGAAACGCGTTAGGAAAACTAGATACGATGGAGACGTATCAGCCTTCCAAACGAAGAAGCTAGCGATCGAGGCCACCAATGCCGACAGAAAAGCAAAAAGAGGCGGCTCTAGCAATCATGACGTGGACTTGACCAACATGTCCCCGAAGAGAAGAGGTTGGTTTGAGAAGTGGCAAAAGGAGATGTTCGACCAAGACGTCGTGAACTAGGGAGGCCTTGGGCCGTGGACTATGGTCGTGCTTTTTCAATGCTAGAAAGTGTCCCGGCCACTAGCTTTGTTGTGGTCGAGAAAATTCGGGGGTTGATCATTTTGTAGGCTCGCAAGCGTGTCGGCCGCTGGCTTTGTTGTGGGCGAGAAAATTTGAGGGTTGATCATTTTGTAGGCTGGCAAGTGTGTCGCGGCTGGCTTTGTTCCCGGCATGAAAACTCGGGGGTTGGTCATTTTGTACGCAGGCATGTGTGATGGTCACTGGCGTTCTGACCGGCATATGAACTATGGCCGCTGGCATGAACTATGCCCGCGGTGCCAAAATTTCAGTTTCCTATCCATTTGCAAAAAAAATTAGGCGGCCATACGAGATGCGTCCGCGTGTTGGGTGCATGGCCAACACATCTAGCAGACACTGCAACATTGCCCTAATGGAAAAAATTCAGACAAAAAGGAAGTCTTTGGTTGGAGTTTGCCTTACACTTTGACTGCTGTCGGATGTTGGGTTCCGGCAGACCCTTAAGGTTCGAACTCTGGGGTGCGCACGAAGATCTCTCCCCTACCGATCTACGTCCGATCGCCTCGTGAGATCTAAGCTGAAAACGATGAACAACACAAGGGACACAAGATTTATACTGGTTCGGGCCACCGTTGTGGTGTAATACCCTACTCTAGTGTGTGGTGTGGTGGATTGCCTTAGGGGCTGATGATGAACAGTACAGGGGAAGAACAGCCTCGCGAGAGGTGTTCTTGAGCTGGTGTGATGAACTGCTTGGGTGAGTTCGATCGCCTCTCTCTTCCTAACTAGGGCTCTCTCCAATCTGTTCGTCTACGGTGGTGGCTAGCTCTATTTGTAGAGGCCCTGGTCCTCTTCCCAAATATTGAGCGGGAAGGGCGCCAACAACGGCCATTTTGAAGGGGAACATCTAGTACAAGTTATCCTGACTAAAGTTGATCTTTGGATGCCAAAAGCACTGGTGATGACGTCGTCTTGGGCTCCACGGTGACCTCCATCCTGCCGCTCCGCTGGTCTTGGTCTCGTTGCACTGAAATGGCAACCTTTGCCTGATGCCTCGGTACTCCACATCTGTGCTTGCCCCCTTTGCATGAAAGAGGAAACAAGGACACTGCGCAGGCCGGCGCCCGCCTGGTCTCGATCATCATGGCTTGCGTCACGAGCACCTCGCGAGGTACCCTGCCTTGATCTCTCCGCCTCCTCGCGAGCCTGCATGGCGAGGCCGCTCCTGAGGAAGTCTTATGTCGTCCGCCCCGCGAGGCTTGGCCCCTCGCGAGGGTCTTGAGTCTTGTGCTCATGAAGATGGGCCTTACTGGGCCACCACTTGAGCCACGCCGCAGCGAGCAGTGCAAGTCTGGGACCCCATTCCCGAGCAGACAGTAGCCCCCAGGCCCAAGGCGCGCTCGGACTTGGCTTAGCGAAGAATCGAAGGGGCAAGTGCGGAGCGCCGTGGGCCCCATCAGCCTGCGGCATTGGGCGCCGCGTGGTGGTTGATTTGACGTGGGCGTCTCCGCTTCCCCACGCTGCTTCGGCAACTGCTCGACTGACAAAAGGCTGGCCCGGGGTTAGCCTTACCTTCACTACTCTCATTCTCCTTCCTCCAGATCCCCTTTCTTGCTCTTCGCCCTCCTGCTTCCAAAATCTCCAGATCTGCCGCATCCTTTCTCCCAGGTGAGCAATGGCACCCCGCAGGACCCCGGCTGGGGCCGCATCGGCCTGGTACTCGCCGGCTCTGGTCTCCCCCAACGTGACGGAGAAGAATCTCGCCCTCGCGCGCCAGATGGCAGCGTCGCAGATCAACGAGATGGGGGAGACCGCGCTCCGGCTTGGCTCCGCTCGGCCGGAGGACAAGGGGAGCACCTTCTACCCCCTCTTCATGAGCGTCGTTATCGCTGGTCTGGTTACTCCTTTCTCTGAGTTCTTCCTCGCCGTCCTTCGCCAGTATCAGTTGCATGCTCTGCATATCCATCCCAACTCCATCCTTCTCTTGTCGATCTTCGCCTACTCTTGTGGCGCCGTCGGTGGTGCTCTCTGTGGCCTTCTGCGCCACTTCTTCTCCCTCCGGGTCTCGTGGCAATATCTCGGCGTCTTGTGAGCTTTGTCGCGTACTCCAAGTCAACGCCATCTCGAAGGTCGGGAAGAGGGCCGAGGCTTCGAGCAAGTGGGTCATGGTGGGCGCCAGGTGCCTAACCCCTGCTGGAATTGCCCACAAAGCAGCCTGAGGCTGTTGAGGCGTGGTCCCGTGAAGCTTGATGATCGTGGGCGAAGCTGGTATTGGAGAAGATGAACACCGACCCGAGGCCGGGCAGTCTGGCGAGGCGGCTGAGGGCCTCGCTCTGAGGAGTTCATGTCGCCTTGGGTGGCCCCTCTTGAGCCTTTTCGCACCAGCTGTGGAGGCTCGCGGATCTTGGCGTTGTCCTCCGCTTTGAGCTTGGGCGCCTGAGCAGCGAGGATCGACCGCGGCACTCCGCTTCTTGGTTGGAGAGGAAGTGGCAGGCCGTTGGATGCTCAGTCCTTTGTTCCTTCGTGATGGTGGAAGCTGGTGGTGGACACCATGCCCACCTTGACAGGGGTGGAGTGCAGTGCCAGTGGAGGATCTGAGGGCCAGGCGGCGGTGGCGGTGAACTTGTCCTCTGGTAACTCCAGCGAGGAGAGGAGGAAGATGACGGCGAGGACGAGGCGCGACTGGGGGCGACCTTGAGGGGCGGGAGACTTCCGTGGCGCAAGTCCAACGCCCTCCACTCCATGCCTGACGACGACGAGGCCAGCACCGGGCGAGAGGGAGAGGACGTGCCCTTGGTCCCGAGGAAGGACAGGTCCGGGCTGATCTCCCGAGGGTCTACCCCAGCCCTCGCATCGGCCGAAGTCAGCTCTAGCCCTTCAGGTGCGCCTTCCCCTGCGGTTGGGCCCCGCAAGAGGCTTTCAGGCTTCAAGCTTGGCCGGAGTCCGTGGGATCCTGCGGCAGTCAACCAGTGAGTGTTCAAATTCCGCCTCGTTCCTGTCTTTTGCTGTCGAGGCCTGACATCTTTTATTGGGTAGGCTGCTACCCGCGGCGAAGAGGCTGAAGGGAGATGCGGCGACCCCGCCTGGGACGGGCTCCTTAGCCACAGTCGCGTCTTCACTTGCGGGAAAGGGAGGTAGCGGGGCCCGCACGTTCCCTGCCCGGTCATCCTCGCGAGGCCAGCAGGGACACCCTGGCAAGGAGTCAGCCGTCATGGCCCCACTGACTCTGGAGGTGCCTGCGCTTGATGATGTCGCCGAGGTGGCCAAGGCTCAGGAGGTCCCTTCCTCCCAAGCTGTGATCACGCTGCCGTCTTCTCCTCCTACTCCATCGGCTCCTGTCTCCCTTCTTCCTCCATTGCCTTGGACCGTGCCGCTGACGAACTGAGTCGGTTGCGGGAGGATCTCCGGAGCGCGGACCCCCGCCTAGTGGCCGGGTGCCTGGAGTTGGTCTCTAGCTGGGTTCGTTCTGACGCCTCCGCCCGAGCAGCGCTGAGCCAGGCTGTGATGGCTTCCGATGAGGGGAAGCAAGCCACCTCCCAGGCCATGGCCGCTCGCGACACGGCGTTGAAGGACGCCTCAATTGCCAAAGGCCACTGCAAGACGCTGGAGGGCGAATTGCAAGGGCTGCGTGATGAGCTCGCCAAGGAGATTCGTGACCACCAGGTGAAGGAGGAGGAGATGAAGGCTCGGGAGGCTGCTGTTAAGGACCACGACGCCGAACTCTCAGCTGACCGCGATCGGCTAAAGACGCTGGAGCAGGCGCTGAAGACGGAGAGGATCGAGCTAGACGCCGAGGCGAAGGTCTTGGCTGAGGATCGCGCGGCCTTCACGCGCTACGAGGAGAGGGCTCGCGTAGCACTAAAGACGCTGTATGACGGGGGCCTGGAGAAACCACTGGCTGGAGCCAAGGAAGGCCCCGCCAAGCTGGTTCCCTTCCTCGTTGAGGCGCTTGAGGAAGTCGTGATCGGCATCGGCCCCATGGCCGAAGTTGAAGCTCGCGTCCTTTCCTCCGCAGCGCTGACGCGGATCCTCAGCCATGTCTACCTCCGCAACCCCGACGCCAACCTTGATGACCTGCTGGAGCCCGTGGACGCCAAGCGCTCCGCCGCCGCTGCCGAAGCCGTCAAGGGCCGAGCGGAGGCCTTGCTGGCGAAGTTCCGTGCCTTCAACGCCGCGCCCAAGCGAGTGTTGCCGCTCCACAGCTCGAGGAATGGAGCTGAAGACAAGCGACTCCACCACGGCGGTGGCGCGGCGAGGTGATCTTCTCGCGGCCTCTTCACCTTTGGTTCTGCAACATGCACCATGCCTCGTGGGCGTTTAAATTCGTTTACGGAATTGTGAGAACAAACTATGGTCTGTAATATTTATACGGATTTGCTAGATTTAGTGATTTCCTTCCTATTTGCTTGTGTTCTCGTCGTGAGCCGACACATAGCGTACCTCAGCCGCCGTTAGCCTCGACCGGATCACCAGGACGGGACTAAGGAGTGAGGGGCTACGTGGCAAGTTAGGCTCCTAAGTCGCGATGCTCAAGAGTCCCCTTGGCATAAGCGGCAAATAGGGAGGAGTAGAAGAGAGATCTTCGTTCTCGTCGGCGAGGCCGCCCAGCATACCTCAACCGCCGTTAGCCTTTGGAACTAAGGAGTGAGGGCTACGTGACCAGTTAGGCTACTGAGTCGCGATGCTCAGGAGTCCCCCTTGACGCTCAAATGAGTCTTCATACCTTGGCTCCGCTCGGGGAGGGGCGCGCGACGACCAGGTCTGTGGGACCTGGTTGGGTGGCATGTGCTCGGGTGTGACCCGGGCGCAGCCCCCGTGTCCAGCCCCCTCGTGCGGCACTCCCGATGGGAGGCTTTGTGATGAGGCCAGACACTGAGTTCTGGGCTCCCTGAGGTTGATGCAGCCGTGGGCTGCCCTCAGTTGTTTATCACCAGCGCGGAGCATAGCGCTTCCGTATGTGTCGGGCATAGCAGCTCCTCGGCGGTGTCGTCGACCAGTAGGGAGCATGGTGCTTCAATGGTGCGTGGGAGGGGCTCCCCTCGGGAGGAGCCCAGGCGTGTCAGCCCATACGACACGTGGCGGCGCACGGTAGGGCTTGAGAGAGGTGTATATGGGCACCCGTGAGCCAGCGCGGGACTCACGAGGCCCTACCTCAAGGCTGGTTGCGCCTGGCTCTGGGCCTTTGTCAGTGGTACGTTCCTGCAAGGTGGTTAAAATGCAAATGCTCTACGTCCTCAGGTTCCGGCCCTCGAGCAAGCTCAGCCGCCGCTGGTATGACAGGTCACGATGTCGTGGGTCAAGGCCAGGGGGTGAGGGCTGGAGAGCCAGTAAGAGCCCATGAGTGGCGATGCTCAGGCGCCCCCCTTTTAACGTGCAAGCGATCCGCATGAGGAAAAATAGACCCGTGGTGGGCGGCGGACGACAATCATGGGTCGGTCAAGCATGAAGGAGCAAATCAACTTTAATAGATGCAGAGAAAGCAAACGCCACTGGGACAGGCCCGAGCGGCTTGGGGATGATGCAGCCCGAGGGGTGCTCCCAACGAGGTAAGCAGAAGACATAAGCAAAGCGGATACATGCCGGGACGGACCCACGCGACACAGGGTGATGCGGCCACAGAGGCGCTCAGCTGAAACAAAACTTGAAAGAAGTCACGATACCATTGCGAGCAGTGTCGGAGTGGCTGGCGGTGCGGGGTGAAGAAGCCGATCCTCCGAGCCCTCGGGACTCCAAGCCTCGGGAGGCTCGGGAGGTCAGGCGGCTCGCTGAGGTCCATCTCCATCTCCTCCAGGAACGCATGATGCTTGGCCACCTGAGCTTCTAGGATGCTCATCATCAGGCGCTGGTGGGCAGCAGCTGCATTTGGCAAGCCGAAGGGCATGCGAACGTAGTTGTGCGGTCGACCCGCGCAACACCCCACGCGCGAGGGCCAGAAGCACTCCTGAGAAGCGACTCGATTGAGCCCTGGGTAGTCAATGCAGACGCGCAGCCTGCCATCCTCACCTGAATGGGGAGCTACGCTAGGCAGGCGGCGGTTGCTGCGCATGACTCTCGATTCCTGCAACTCCTGAGCGACCTTGGTGATGAACTCCTGAGGGTTGGGTCCTCCTTTCCTTGCGCCTTCCTGAGGGAAGCGTGCCGCGAAGCACGCCTCCAAGTGGTGCCCAAGCGCCTCCCTCGTGATCTTGGCAAAGTCGGTGGCTCCCCAGGAGAGAGCCCACGAGCCCTGCCCGAGGAGGGCGCCGGGTGCGCCTTCCTATGCGATGGAGGGTGGCGCCCCTTGGACGGGCGCATGTCCCGATGTGGCGCCTCCGGAGGTGCCTCCCTCCTGAGACTTTGAACCAGGTGATGTCTTCTTCTTCTTGGGAGCTACTCCGGGGAGGTTTCCACTCTTGCTGTCCGGGTCCTCGATTAACACGGCTTGGAAGGCGCGCTCGAGAGAGCACACCGCATCCTTCTCTTCACAGGGGACCGTGATGACCCCGCCACTTCCTAGCATCTTGAGGACGTTGTAGCCATGGTGAGTCACTGCTATGAACTTGGCGGGGCGGATGCCGAGGATGGCATTGTATGGCAGGCGAATGTGAGCGACATCAAAGTCAATGAGCTCGGTGCGGTAGTTGTTGCGCTGTCCAAAGGTGACAGGAAGGTGGACATGACCTATCGGGACAGTGGAACCATCAGTGACTCCTGAGAAAGGCTTGGTTGGCTGAAGCTGATCATATGGCACTTGGAGATTGTTGAGCGTCTAGGCAGACGAGCGTTGAGTCTGCTCCGCCATCAATGAGGGTCTGATGACTTGCACATTCTTGATGGTGAGGAGCGAGCATTGGGAGGACACGGCCGTCGCCCAAGACTTGAGCTGATCATCTGGCCCGAATGTGATGGCGCCGCATAAACCACCCGAGAGGGCGTGTGGCCTCAATCTTGGGAGGACTGCATTCACCTCATGAGCAAACTGCTTGAAGATCTTGTTGTGAAATTGGGGCTGGCGCCGCCCAAGATGCAAGCGATTGCACGTGGCTCCTAGAAGCCCCCAGCCCCTCGTCCTGATGATGGTCTTCATTCCTTCTTGGTGATGGTGGGAGAGGAGGAAGGCCTGCGTTGCCTTGCGGGCGATCCTCACGAGGCTGATCTCTCCAAGCTCCCTCGCGAGGCTGGTCCTGCCAGCGGTCCTCGCGAGATCGGTCACGCCATCCTTGGCGAGGGCCACGGTCGTCCCATCGTCCTCCACCTCTTGCTCCGCCTCGGCCGTAGCCCCGATCATTGCGCTCGGGACGTCGACCAACACGGCCTTCTCGCACGGCCCTGAGCTCTTGGTGTTGTGAGTATGGAGATCGTGGTACACACAGTACCGGCTGCCCTTGGACGACTCCGGCTGGTCCCTGCCGCACTTGGTGTCCGGCTCTGCTGCGAGCACAGCTTCTCCCTTGCGCTTCACATCCTTGGCCTTGGCTTTCTTCTCCTCTGGGTCTGCCGCCAGGAGCTCGAGAAGGGAAAGGCGTCCCTCCTCGGCCCTTGCGCGCTTGGTCGCCGGGTTGAACAACTCGATGGCGTACCACAGATCTTCATGGATCGCCAGCTCCTCCTTCATCTTGGCGTCGCGGGCGCCATCGAGAACGCCGAAATGATGGCCTCCTCGGTCACCCTAGGAATCTTGAGGCGGCGTTGTTGAAGCGGCTGGATGTACTTCGCAAGGTCTCTCGGGCTGCTTTGCTTGATGCGGCGTAGGTCACCCACGGCCGTGGACGGTCGCGAGTGCCCTGGAAGTTGGCGATAAGCGGGTGCGCATCTCATCGAGAGGAGATCGTGCGAGGCGAGTTTCAAGAGCTAGAGTGCGGCGCCGTCGCTTGAGTGCCATGGGAAACCAGTTCGCCATGACCCTTTCGTCCCGTTGGCGGCCGATGCCTAGCTCGTGAGCTGTAGGAACTCAGCGGGTCTGCAATACCGTCGTAGCGAGGAGGCGGTCGAGGCTTGAACTTGCTCGGCGAGCGACACTGCTGCGTGCTTCGGGGATGAAAAGCGCGGCACTGCGGTAGCCACGGAGCTCTCTGGCGATCGGGGGCTTGCTCCTAAAGGATTCCAGCGTGCGGCTGCTGGGCAACCACGGGGTCTTGGCGTCGTGGTGCGAGGGATGCGGTCGTGGCGCACGGTGCGAGAACGCGTGCACCTTCTTGGGGACGATGGATTTCTTGGCAGCTCCTTTCTTGTCGCGCGGGTGCGGACGCGGTGGATCTCGAATCACGGAGCCACGCGCCTTGGAGCCAGGCGCCTTCTTGGGGAGGAGGTGGCGGAGGCACCTCGATCTGCGCCTCTGCTGGCGGGGCGGGGCGTGGCGGCGAGAGGGCGGCATAGAAGAGCCCCTGTGGCGGCGACGAGCTCGGTGATGCGGGTGAGCCAGTCCTCGTAGAGGTCGTCGGCAGAGACGGTAGTGCAGGAGCTCCGCAGCGCCCGAACAACGCGGCATCTTGCGTTAAATGAAAGCGCGACGGGTGTGGGGACGACGAACCAGTGGGGTCGGCGACAGGGTGGCGGTCGGCCTTCCGCCGCCCGAAGGATCTGACGCAGGCTGCTGCTTGTTCCCCGCCGGGCGGTGGCGGCGTTGGCGGAGGCGATCGGGAGCAGCGGGGACACCCATCGATGGGAGCCGTCTGGCGGCGAAGGGCGAGACAACCGAGCGCTTCGGCGCGAGCCCGCGGCGTCGACCATGAACCTGACGGAAGATCGAATGCGAAGCAGCGGAAGAAAGATTCCGACGCACCCCTACCTGGCGTGCCAAATGTCGGATGTTGGGTTCCGGCAGACCCTTAAGGTTCGAACTCTGGGGTGCGCACGAAGATCTCTCCCCTCCGATCTACGTCCGATCGCCTCGTGAGATCTAAGCTGAAAACGATGAACAACACAAGGGACACAAGATTTATACTGGTTTGGGCCACCGTTGTGGTGTAATACCCTACTCCAGTGTGTGGTGTGGTGGATTGCCTCAGGGGCTAATGATGAAAAGTACAGGGGAAGAATAGCCTCGTGAGAGGTGTTCTTGAGCTGGTGCGATGAACTGCTTGGGTGAGTTCGATCGCCTCTCTCTTTCTAACTATGGCTCTCTCCGATCTGTCCGTCTATGATGGTGGCTAGCTCTGTTTATAGAGGCCCTGGTCCTCTTCCCAAATATTGAGCGGGAAGGGCGCCAACAACGGCCATTTTGAAGGGGAACATCTAGTACAAGTTATCTGACTAAAGTTGGTCTTGGCTGCCAAAAGCCTTTGGTGATGGCGCCGTCTTGGGCTCCACGGTGACCTCCATCCTGCCGCTCCGCTGGTCTTGGTCTCGTTGCACTAAAATGGCAACCTTTGCACGATGCCTCGGTACTCCATGTCATGCTTGCCCCTTTGCACCAAAGAGGAAACAAGGACATCTGCGAGTACCGGCGCCTCTTTGGTCTCGATCATCATGGCTTGCGTCCACGAGCACCTCGCGAGGTACCACCTTGATCTCTCCGCCTCCTCATGAGCCCGATGGCGAGGCCGCTCTGAGAAGTCTTGTGTCGTCCGCCCGTGAGGCTTGGCGCTCGCGAGGTCTTGAGTCTTGTCTTGATGAAGATGGGCCTTCTTGGGCCACCACTTGAGCCACGCCAGCAGCCGCAGCGCGTAAAGTCTGGGACCCCGTTCCCGAATCTTGACAACTGCGATCCAAACATTAAACTCCCAACCACTGCACATCTGTTATCCCATCCGCCCTCTCGCGGTCTATGCTCCACTCCACTCCACCCCCACCCCCGCCTGCGTGCCTCCGCCATGGTCGCGCTCGCCTTCCTCTCTTCTCTGTGCCTCTGCGGCTCCGCTCGTCGTCATTCCTCCTTCGCACCCACCTCCATATCATGCCGCCTGCTCGCAACTCCCTCCAGCAGAGGTAAATGTCTCGACTTTCTGAACCTTCATCCCCTGTTGACGAACCTGTCCTTTCTCTCGCCCCAAATCGGCCTACCGATGCACTTCTCCTCCTTATATCTCACAAGGTCTCACGAATCTAGAATACCCCGTAGAAGCTTCCGGAGAACCGATGGTGCTACTGAGAGCATGGAAGATTCAATCAAGCGAAAGATGGAGCAGTTCCACGAAGGGGCGCCGCCACCGCCTATCCCGCGATGCCGAAGAAGAAGCCGCACTTGGAGCTCACGCCGGCGGAGATTGCGTGGCTCGACATAGAATCGGCCAAGAGAAGGGCCTGACAGTCCGTTCAGGCAGAGAACAAGGCCACTGCTGAGTTCGTCCTCGAGGCCGCTGCCGCGTGACACAAGGCCGCTGTCAAGGACAAAGAGACCATCATCGCCAAGGCCACACAGGCAGCAATGACGCACACCCTCCGCATGCTTGGGTTGTGCCTACCTGTGCCTGCCATTCTCTCCGCCACCGCCATGGCCGCGGCGAGCACAGGCTTGTCAGTTGTTCGCCCTCCGTAGTACCAATCATCGAGCTCATACATAACTGGAGATGAGCGGTTTTCATCCGGAGTGGCAGCATCCTCCGACCCGGTTCTCCACATCGCCGAACGGCAGCGTGATCGCGTCGGCCGCCCCCGGCCCCATGTCCGTCATTGACCTCAACGTCACGCTAGGGCACAACGGCCCCGACCAGTCGGCCATTGGATGCAAAGGAAGCAGCTGCAGTCGACTCCTATAGCCAACCTTCCCGGCGCTCGCAACCTGTTCGACGAAACGCCAAACCCGACACCGTTGACCAACGACCCTGACTACAACACGTTCATAGAGAACGTCATCTACGTGTGTTGTGGCCAGGCCTTCCACCCCGATGACAAAGGCTACGATCCCGACGAGACCCAAAGCCAAGACGGTCGCGACCAAGATAGTGTTGACCACTATGGTGTCCATGACAAAGAAGAGGGCGACGACCATGGTGACTCATGGCATGAAGACATCTATTATGAAGAGGAAGAAGAAGTGGGCATCGACATTGAGTAGGAGCCATTGTTTATCGATGAGCTCACCCAAAGGGCCAATGCACAAAAGGAGGAGGCAAATCATTCGCACGGAATCGTACACCAAAGAAGAGGACATGTTGATTTGTGAGAGTTGGAAGGAGATAGGCCAAGATCCCAAGACTAGTGCCGAGAAAAAAGAATCGATTTTTTGGACGAGAGTTCATAAAACCTTTCATGAACGGAGGATTTTTCTGCCCTATGAGTTCGCGAGCACCCGTTACATCAACTCAATCCAAAAGAGACGAGGGTTTATTCAACAAGAATACAACAAGTCTTGTGCTGCGCTTGAGAGCGTTGAAACCCGTCCTGTGAGTGGCCTAGGCATGGGCGACTTGGTATGGCCTCTTCCTCTTTTATTGCTATGCCATGTTCACGTCTGTTGCATCTTGTGTCCTTGGCCATTACATTTGCATGACATGATGACCCAAAAGAAAGTGAGGGACGAGAGGAAGCACCAAGAAAAGGAGGAGCAAATGAATATATATTTAAAGCTCCAAATGAAGAAGCTCGACATGAAGGAGGCCGTCAAGAGGAGGAAGCTCGACATAGAGGAGGTCGTCCAAACGAAGAAGCTCACGATCGAGGCCACCAATGCCGATAGGAAAGCAAAAGAGGTGGCGCTAGCAATCATGACCGTGGACTTGACCAACATGTCCCCTAAGAGAAGAGGTTGGTTCGAGAAGCGGCAAAAGGATATGTTCGACCAAGACGTCATGAACTAGGGAGGCCTCGGGCCATGGACTATGGTTGTTCTTTTTGAAGGCTGGCAAGTGTGCCGGCCGCTAGCTTTGTTGTCGTCGAGAAAACTTGGGGGTTGATCATTTTGTAGGCTGGGAAGCGTGCCGGCCGCTGGCTTTGTTGCGGGCAATTTTTTTTAGGGTTGATCATTTGTAGGCTGGCAAGCGTGCCGGCCGCTGGCATTGTCGCCGGCGTGAAAACTCGGAGGTTGATCATTTTGTAGGCTGACATGTGTATCGGTCGCTAGTGTTCTGGCCGACATATGAACTATGGCCGCTAGCATGAACTACGACCGCGGTGCCAAAATTTCAGTTTTCTATTCATTTGCAAAATAAATCGAGCGGCCAGACGAGATGCGTCCGCATGTTGGATGCACGGCCAACGCATCTACCAGAGCCTGCACCATTGCCTTAACGGACAAAAAGGAAGTCGTCTTTGGGTGCAGTTGGCCATAGAGCATCTCCAGCCGCGCCCCCAACAGGCCCCCAGGCCATTTTTTGCACCGACGCCAAAAAAACGGCCCAGTCGCGCCCCCAGGAGCCTGTTTTTCGCCGGTTTGGGCCAAAACTGGCGTCGGCGGACCCAGGCCGAACCCGGTGCGCTGGCGGCGCCGGGGAAACTATTTTTGGCGTGAACGGGAATGGGTCTGCCGAGTCAGCGACACGCTGCTTCGTCGTCCTCATCGCCTCGGTTCCTGCAGGAATCAATGCCAAGGCTGACGTGCTACCGCGCCGGTCAGCCTCCATTGATGCCTCATGGGCGGCACAGTGAAGGCGCCGCGATGCGCGTCCCGCCCGCTCCTGCCACGCGACACCCTACATGTAGGTTCTCACCGCCTCGCTTCGACTATAAAAGCCGACTTCCCCGTCGGTGAACGCCACAATCACCACAACTCGCCTCCTCTCTCACCTCGTCTCCCCACAGAAGCCACTCTCCCCCTCTTCCCTCGCCGAGGAGCAACGTCCGAGCATTACCCAGGCGACACCGTGGCGGCGAACGGCTTTGGCCGACGCAATCTTCGTGAGGACGAGGTGCGCCTCTTGATGCGGAGCATCCCACGGTCATCCCCATGGACGCTACCTCGACTATCCAAGCTCCATGTGGACCCATGACAAGAGCAAGAGCTCGTGCTATTCAATCCGAGGTGACATAACTCCTACTTGAGTTTCCCTTTCATTCGAGTGAGACATGGCTACTGCCTAAGTCCGAGACGCTATGTGTGATCAGGTACAACGGCAAGCCAAGGAGCCGTGAGCTGAAGAAGAAGAGGCGTCAACTCTCTGTCTAGCCCGGAACTTCCGGCCAGAGCCCCGAACTTCCGACCCCCGGAACCTCCGGCCGACCCGGAGCTTCCGGCCTCTAACGACCCAGACCAGCCCGTGCGTGCCAACTCTCTGGTTAGCCCGGAAATAACGTGGAACCTGGCCCGGACCTTCCGGCCCTCGGAACCTCCAGCCCGCCCGGACCTTCCGGCCCCCGGACACCAGCCCAGCTTCTCCCGTGCCAACTCTCTGGTTAGGCCGGACCCACCCCAGAACCTGGCCCGGAACCTCCGGCGCCCGGACCTTCCGGTCGTGCCTGCGCGCAGTGACTTGGGCCAAGGCCCGTGTACACTTTCGCCCCCGAGACTATATATACTCTTCTCCTACCTATGTTTTAGGGTTAGCAAAGTAGTAGCTCATTGAGAAGCTTTGCTCTCCACTTGATCCCCTTCTCCTTAGGAGTTCACAGCCTCTACAGAGAAGATCCCCCAAGTGGATTCAATACCCCTCACGGGAAGACCCCTCAAGACCACCTCACGGAGAAGAATGTGCTACTTGTATCGTCCCTTGTAGATCATGGATCTTGTATCTCTTTGTGTTTTGAGGATCTAGCACATGTGTAACCGGATCTTGTTGGTTTGAGTGATTTCTCCCGTGTTTTCCCCGTGCTTCTCTTGTGTTTTCCCCTTGTTACTCGTGTTCTTTGCGGGACCCGCTCCTTTCATGAAAGATCGGGTATCTAGGGTTCTACCCTACATCACCTCCTCTATGAGGCCGACTACCCGACGCCCCCAGACATGCGGGTGTCGGGCTCGTCGAGGCTGAGCGCCGACGGCGTCCCAGTGCCCCCAGTGCCTAACGGGGCTGAACGGCGCACCGAGATCGCCTGCATGCATTCGTCGCTGTCGGAGGTGCAACGGAACGAGTCGAGGTACGCCGCCCACAGCCACACTCTATGGACGATGTACTTCGACCGCCGCCACGAAGACCAGGTTGCCTCAGCAAATGACACCATCCCCCGTGGCCGCCTCAACGCCGACGGGCGGCATGAATGGTGGGGCGTGCCTGGCCGCACCCTCGAGGCCATCCTCGACCACATCAAGACTGGCAACACGCCGCGCCTCGAGTACCCAGCGCCCCATCCTTCTCTCGCCACCGTGGTAGTTCTTGGACGCCGCGGCAAATGGAGGCGGCGACCTCCTCGTCGTCGGGTTCCGGTTCGCTCTCCTCCGGGTCGCCGACGCTCCGCCCCGTCAAGCTGGAGCTGCAGGAGACGCCGCTTGGGCACCGCACCCGCAGCGCTGCCCTAGTAATCAATGAGGGCTGCCACCCTTCCCCTCGTTCCCTCTGCCTCGTCTGGTCGAAGATCGAGCCGGGGTTGCTCCCCGTTAAGAAGGAGCACACAGATATGGCCGCCGCCGCCGAGACCGCCCTCAAGTGGGCGAAGGCGGACTACGTCCGCAAGTAGGTGGAGCGCCAGTGCCGGGCATACGAGGAGATCAATGCCCAGCGCCGCGGACGCGACGAGGGCGGCGTCGTCATCCTCGGCAGCGACGACGAGGACGCGCCCGGGCCGTCCAACTCCCCGCACGTCGGCGACCCTGGTCAGGGGTGCAATAGGGACGTCGGCGGCTCCGGCAGGACGCAGGGCGGCGACGATGACTACACCCAGTTCTACAGGCTCCTCGGCATTTAGAAGGCGGGCGGGTGGCAGCGGCGTAGTAGGCGTACTTTATTTTCTGTACAAATTTGAATGAAAATCGCCGAGTTTGTGCCGTGTTTGTATAAATTTGAATCAAATCGCCGAGTTTGCGCTGATTTGGGGGCGACCTGGGGGCAGCGACTGGGAACACAATCGCCCCCACGCCGAAAGTAAACACCGGTTCAGCTCCAGACAACGCTTTTTCTTTGTCCTGGGGACCGAACGGCTGGAGATGCTCTTAGAGCATCTCCACCGCGCTTCAAAACCTCCCAGCGATTTATTCACGCGGCGCTGGCAGCCCGATCGCGCCCAGACGCTGAATTCCCGGCTCGGCCCGTTTTGCACCAGCGCTCGCGGTCGAACCCGCGCTACTGGGGCGCTTCGGGGCTCGGCGCAAAGAAGCGTTCACGAGCCACATTGACAGGAGAAAAGTCAAGCCACCCACCCAGATTCGCCTCCTACCCCCCGCGCTCGGCCGCCACCTTGCGCCACCCTGCCGATCCCGGCGCCGACCACCGCCCGCCGCAGTTAGGTAGACCATCTCCAGCTAGGAAGAAGAAGGGGTTTTGCCGAGGCAGCCTCTCCGCCGCCGCCCAGGCACCTTTTCCGGCGCTCCGGCCGCGCAGGGCCTGTACACCGGCGGGCTTGCGCGCACCTCGCCCACAAGGTGTTCAGTGAATTGCCCACAAGGCGATGGACTCCGAAGATGAGGAGCTTCATGGCGTTCTTTGGATGAGGAAGCGGCCGGCGTCCAGAGCAGGAGCATCTCATGGTGCTCGCCGCCCTCGCCCGGCTTTGCTTTCATGGCGATGAGAAGCCGCGGCGAGGTGGCTCGGCGCTTGGGCGGGTGAAAGCAAAGACCCGGCATCGTCTGGAAGGCTATTGCATGCTCTACTCGGACTACTTCACCGACGCTCCATTGCACGGTGAGAAAACATTTCGGCGCCGTTATCGGATGAGCCGAACGCTTTTCCTCCGGATTGTGAATTCCATCCGGGAGTTCGACGGCTACTTCAAGTGCAAGAAGGATTGCACCGACACACTTGGATTCACCTCCATCCAGAAATGCACGACAGCTATGAGGATGCTTGCATACGGAGCTCCTGGTGATTCACTCGACGACTATGGGCGCATGACCGAATCCACCAGCATAGAGTGTTTCTACAAGTTCTGTCGGGCAGTGGTGGCAGTGTTTGGACCGCAATACTTGAGAACACCCAATGCGGAAGACACTGCTCGGATCCTAGCACAGAATGTAGCAAAAGGATTTCCTGGGATGCTTGGAAGCATCGACTGCATGCATTGGAAATGGAAGAATTGCCCATTTGCTTGGCAGGGGAATCAAACGGCTGGAGATGCTCTTAGAGCATCTCCAATAGCCCCACCAAACTAGCGCCGCGCCGCAAAATTGCCCGTTTTAGCGCGCGCGCAACCGGTATAGTGGCTCCAGCGGGCGCGCAAAAACAGCGTGCGTGGCATATCTAGTTTAGCGCGCGGGCCGAAACGGGATCACGCGCCGCTTATTTGCTGCGCCGCCTCACACGGCCGCCAAAAACTCCCCATCCATCCGCGCCGCCGCCGCGCCACGCGCCACCGGCGACCGTTTGGCGCTTCCTGCCTATCTCGCGTCGTGGCGGCTTCCGCCCCTAGTCCGCCGCCCCTACGCCGCGTCCGTTGTTCGACGAACAACGCCGGCCTTCATTGCCGCTTCGGCGCCCGCAAGGTGTTCGACAAAACGCCTGCAAGGTATGTATTGCTCAAACGTCATGAATTTGGTGCATGTTGATTCTAGTTTTTATATCATAGTATTGAACATTGTAGATGAGTTCGTCGTATGATTCTTCCGAAGAAGAATTTGATATGGAAGAGGAGGAGGATCTTGCAATGATCCTAGCTATGCATATCAATAAAAAAACCGAAGCACGGTGGTTCGGTTATGGGTCGGCAGAAAATTTGGAGGGATAGGATCGATGCCCATAACAGATTGATGAGGCACTGTTTCGTGGAGAATCCCACATACCCGGAGTTGTACTTTCGTCGCGGTTTAGGATGAGCACCGAGTTGTTGGTAGCATTGCGGAGAAACTAGCGAGCCATGACCCTTTTTTTCAGCAAAGAAGGAATGCCGCCGGAGAGCTCGGGCATAGCACCTTCCAGAAGGTGACAGCCGCTTTGCGTATGTTGGCATACGGATCCCGGCTGATCTAGTTGATGATCACTTGGCTATGGGTGAGAGTCAAGCCATCATGTGTGTCAAGCGCTTCGCAGTCGGAATTGTGCAAGTGTTTGGCAAGGAGTATTTGAGATCTCCCAATGCTGAAGACGCCACAAGGCTATTGGCGATGAACAAAGCTCGCGGCTTTCCTGGCATGCTTGGCTCAATAGATTGCATGCATTGGAGTTGGAAGAATTGTCCAAAGGCATGGCATGGGCAATTCCACGGGCAAAAAAAGAGTTCCACTATAATCCTTGAAGCGGTGGCCGATCAAAAGACTTTGATTTGGCATGCATCTTTTGGAATGCCTGGATTTTTGAATGACATCAATGTTGTCAACCGGTCACCACTGATGAGTAAGATTGCAAATGACGAGTTGCCACCGGTGCAGTTTGTAACAAATGGCCGTACATACAACTATGGCTATTATCTAGCGGATGGCATCTATCCAAAGTGGCAAACCTTCGTGAAGCCGTTGAAAAAGCCGGAAGGTAAGAAAAATCTTGATTTCCACAATGCTCAGGTGGCGGCTAGAAAAGATGTGGAGAGAGCTTTTGGGATTTTGCAAGCCCAATTTGCTATTGTGAGAGGACCGGCTAGATTTTGGGATCAAAAAATGCTTTGGTACATCATACACGCTTGTGTGATCATGCACAACATGATCATCGAGAATGAGCGTGGCCAAGATTTAGACTACTCACTGTATGAGCTCTTGGGACATTCCGTGCGAGTGCGACGGCGGGCTGAAAGGGTGGCCCGTTTTGTTGCCTCCTATCATGCCATTCGGCGTCCCGCAGCGTACAATAATCTTCAGAAGGATCTCATTAAGGAGTGATGGGCATAGTATGGACGACAAAGAGCATGATTTGTGCGTTCGACATTGTATTGTTCATGAACTATTTATTGTGTTTATTGCACTATTTGTTGTACTGAACGATAAACTATTTGTTTAGGTTGTAATAACGGAATTGAACTATTTATTGTTGATTTATTTTGTTATAGTTTAATCATTTTTGCTTCTATTTGAAATGCATATGTTGCGAGTCGCGTGCTGCATTTTTTGCGCGCTGCTGGAGTCAGCGCTGTCCGCCGCGCCAAACCAGATGATGGGCACGCGGCAAAATAGGTTTTAGCGCTTGGCGCGTTAGGCGCCGTTGGAGATGCTCTTACACCAAACATTAACCTCCCAACCACGGCACCTTCGTTATCCCATCCGCTCTCTCGCGGTCTGTGCTCCACTCCACTCCACCCCCCCCACCCCACCCCTGCCCGCGCCGCCGCCATGGTCGCGCTCGCCTCCCTCTCTTCTCTGTGCCTCTGCGGCTCCGCTCGCCGCCGATCTGCCTCCGCGCCCATCTCCATATCATGCTGTGTGCTCGCAACTCCCTCCGGCAGAGGTAAATGTCTCGACTTTCTGAACCTTCATCCCCTGTTGACGAACCTGTCCTTTCTCTCGCCCCAAATCGGCCTACCAATGCGCTTCTCCTCCTTATATCTCACAGGGTCTCATGAATCTAGAATACCCCGTAGAAGGTTCCGGAGAACCGAGGGTGCTACTAAGAGCATGGAAGATTCAGTCAAGCGAAAGATGGAGCAGTTCTACGAAGGGGTGGATGGTCCGCCCCTCAGGGTCCTCCCAATCGGCGGCCTTGGGGAAATCGGCATGAATTGCATGCTCGTCGGGAACTATGACCGTTATATCCTGATTGATGCAGGGGTTATGTTCCCAGAGTATGTGTTTCATACTTGTATTCCTGTAGCTTGCTAATCTGTTTCTGCGTGTGTCATCCTTATAATGCATTTTCTGACCACATTTTTAGAAACCATACTCAAGTGAGGACTTTGATGAACAACTGCTTCTCTTCTAAATCATACTGCTTCACAAGGACTTAAATTTTTATGCGGATTCTCTAGGTAGACGTGTATAATGTGCATGTATAGAATTTCCTGTTCACTTACTGCACGCATCCTTAGTTCGTCCGGAGGCCGGGAGGAAAACTGCCATTATCTATCCCGGAAAACTGCCATTATCTATTGTTTCCTGTCCACACGTGTGCTGAATTTTGACGTAGTGCATTTTACTTGAACTTATGTCAGCTACGACGAGTTTGGTGTGCAAAAGATTATTCCCGACACAACTTTCATCAAGAAATGGAGCCACAAAATTGAAGCAGTTATTATTACACATGGCCATGAAGATCACATCGGTGCGTTGCCTTGGGTAAATAATTCTTCTGTTACTCTAATACAACATTTATCATGCTTGCTTGGCTATCTGCTGCTCACTTAATAATGTGATAATGATATGGAAACTAACAGTCCTGTATCATATTTTGAGTCACAATAGCACAATGGAACTCCCTGGTTGACAACTAAGAACCTCTTGTTTACAGTCTCATTCTTTTCATGCGCAACATGTCTTAATTGTCAAACTTCAGAGATAGGTAGTTTTGTTATACAACACCCTCTTCGTTGTATAATACATGCAATCCTGAGCCAAAGTTTCCCTTTGCTGAATAACATCTTTCAGAAATAGCTCCAGTGGCAATTAAATCCAAGAGCTGTCAACATGATGCCACATGTCAAGTGTTCTTATGAGGAAAATCATGTGGCACCACTAGTATTTGTTATGGGCGAGGAGGGATTCGAGGAAGTACTCTTGATCTTTTCTTCTAGGGCATTGAGTGGGAAATAGTTATTCCATCATTAACAATCTTTGCTTTCAAGGCTTAGATCGATTTTGATTTATCTCAACGTTAGATGTATGACTTGGACAAGAAGTCACATAATTTTATTTTGTGAATACCATAGTTTTTCTTTGAGTTAATTTGGGCAGGGCTTGTTCAAACAGGGCACACTTAAATTATACACGAGCATGCCAATGTTTGGCATCTGGTTAGCTCTTCTTGTGTATACACTTTTTCTGCGTTTTTGTTATTTTACATGTTGCTTTTCATAGACACTGCTAACTTGATATCTTGAGATGATATTTCTGAGCCTTTTTAGCTTCCAATTGCATCCACCTTTGGAATATGCTCAGCTGTCCCTTCATCGTTTCTGCTGATAGGTTATTCCTGCACTGGATTCGACCACACCTATTTTTGCGTCATCTTTTACGATGGAGGTAACACTCAATTGTTTGATCACTGCTTGCATGTTTCATGATGTTGATGTATTATTACTTGTATATTTGCTGCCAAATCTTCAAAAGTTATGACATGAATTTATTCATATTTGGGCAGCTCATAAAGAAGCGTTTGAAGGAGTTTGGGATTTTTCTCTCATCCAGGCTAAAGAGTTTTAGAGTTAGAAATAGGTTTCAGGCTGGTCCATTTGAAGTGGAACCTATCCGCGTAACTCATTCAATTCCTGACTGCTGTGGATTAGTGCTTCGTTGTGGTGATGGCACAATTTTCCATACTGGTGACTGGAAAGTAAGTTATATCAGCAATAATTGTACACTATGTTCTTTAACTGGACTGTTTGGTTAACTTATTTCAATTAAAGATTGATGAATCACCAGTGGATGGGAGAATATTCGACCGAGAAGCATTGGAGGAGCTCTCGAAAGAAGGTGTTACTCTGGTAAGTTGATCCCTATTGACTAAGATCTGTACCTTTTTTCCCAATTCTTTAGGTCTTTGGCATATATTTCACCTATGCAATATTGTACAAAGATACTCCCTCATTGCCAAAATGTAAAGACATATAATTTTTTTTCCTGAGTCAAACTTTGTAAAGTTTTCCAATAATATGGTATTCTAGATGTTGATATTTTTCTCTGTGAACTTGGTCAAACTTCAAATTTGACCTTATATTTAAAGCTACACATTTACTATGAAAAAAGAACTACAAATATTTAAAAACTAAAGAAGTGTTGAGCCAGGTCTCACCTGGCATAAGAAGTTCTTCGTTTGTATGATCCTAACTATATATTTCTGTTTTTTTCTCTCAATTCAAGATGATGAGCGACTCAACAAATATTCTGTCCCCTGGAAGATCCACCAGTGAATCTGTTGTTGCTAGTTCATTGTTGCGTCATGTTTCAGAAGCAAAAGGGAGAAGAGTAATTACAACACAATTTGCTTCAAATATACATCGCATTGGGAGCATCAAAGCTGCTGCAGACTTAACTGGTCGAAGGCTGGTAATCTTTGAGTCTTAGTTCAACAGACTACACCACACGTCGTTTAATTTGATGATTTTTGTAGTTCATAGTTTCTTAGTCTGTGGTTTTGGTAAACTGAAACAGGTCTTTGTTGGAATGTCACTGCGGACGTACCTTGAGGCTGCTTTCAGGGATGGAAAGGCACCACTGGATCCATCAACCTTGGTATGCAGCAACTTACTTGATAAGTTACTTATTCAACTGTTATTGTGATTGTTGTGAATGATGCAGTTTTGGAACTGTCTCTTTATACTGCCTATTGGCGATCTGTTCAATTGATGTTCTTGTGTCAGCACAATCTGCTTTCAGCTATCTACTTTATCTTCATTGTATGGCGCTCCTGTCAGTATACTCAAGCGGCTTGAATGCTAGTTGCAGAAGTTTTAGCAGCTCCTACAGTAGCTCGATGCTTGACTGTGGTCTGCCCAAGTGAACACCTTTCTGTTTTCCTTAACCCATGTACTGTGTGTTTACCTCAATAAAATTCAGTTAGCTCCCTGTTGTGGCAAAAAGAAAAGTGTGTGTGTGTGTGTGTGTGTATGTGTGTTTGTGTGTGTATTTGGTTTTTTGGTAAACTAGCAAGCGATATCTACATGCGAAAACACCTAAAGGGGCCTACGAATTCCTTCTAACATAACTTGAGTTAATGGACACATAGATATGTCTACTATATAAAGGGGCTGACCCCTCTCAATAAAGCAGAGAAGAATATTGTCGTTTACTTTTATCTACTTTTCGGTAATTAGGGTTTGTGTCAGTAGTAGATTCTTCCAGCAGTCTTTTGATATCCCACATGATGATGCAACAAAGTGGTGTTCATAATTTCAGAACCTTTCTGCAGGTTAAGGCAGAGGACATGGATGCATATGACCCTAAAAATCTTTTAGTCGTTACTACAGGTTCACAGGTAAGAGTTGCAGGCTAAATGGTCTTCAGAATCAGTTGGTCATTCACATTCTTATAATTCTTGCATCTCTGTATAAAATTTGTCCAGGCAGAGCCACGTGCGGCTCTGAATCTCGCATCTTATGGTGGGAGCCATGCTCTTAAACTATCCAAAGAGGACGTCCTTCTTTATTCAGCTAAGGTATTGCTCATGTAGTATCATTGAGTTGTTTCAAGAACCTTTGAGATTAGTCAGACGGAACGGAGTCATATATTTTTGCTCCGTGTGCATTCTTTACTCTGTCAGCTTTCTTGAGCATGACTTTCTTAATTTCTGAAGAAAATTGGTACCCCCTCTATTTGGAGATGCAGGATGTCGTTTGACTATCCAATTTTAAGCTTTGATCGTTGATGTGTTAATCCAATAATACGTGGGTTATGTTACACAAAATTTACTTTCTCATGATTGTGTTACAACTAATTACATTCTAGCTAAAAAGCACGGATACGGGGATGGAAAGATGGCGACACACATACGGGGACACGGGATACGGCATTTTCCAAAAACAGCCATTCGGGGATACGGCGAGTATATAACAAAAATCAAAACATGCCATGTAATATAGAGTTAAAAACAAAAAAAGAAGAAGAGAAACTAAGATGAGATCAGAATACTGCTCCATTTCTATTTGTTGTCTGATATCAGTGCTTGATTGAATTAATTGATCCTCTAGAGAGACCCATGTCATTGCAACTTGCATAATACATCAAATGCTAGTGTTAGTCTATTAGAGAGTAGAGACTGGAGAAGACACAGCAGAAGATGCAGGTGTAACTTTCACCCTCACTCACGGATGATTGGCTACCGGCGTTGGTGCTCCCAGACGCCATGCTCCCTAGCATCAAGCAGCAACCAGGCACCTGCATGTAAGTGAGCAGCAGCTGAAGAGCAAGCAGCAACTGCATGGCCACATGGGAAGCAAGCAGCAGCAACTCAACAGCAAGAAATCGAGCAAAGAGATGAAGAGGTTTTTTTTTCTGAGAGAAAGAGATGAAGAGGTTGAGGAGAGGCTGCTGGGGTTATCTGCTCGAGCGTGGTTGCCATCGGGAGGTCGAGTCCTGGTGGTGGCTGCGGCGGTCGAGTCCTGGCGGCGGCGGCGGCGGTCGAGTCCTGGTGACGGCGGCGGTCCTCGAACCCAGGCGACGGCGGCGCTCGAATCCAGGCGGCGACGGCGCGTTCGGTTGGGAGCAGCGGTCCTTTCGTGGTGAGCGTGTGTGCGACCCTGCAAAATAGGGTTTGTACCGGGCCGAGGCTGTTTGTTATTGGGCTTCCCGTGTCCCCAATGTGTCCTAGCCGTGTCTTTCCTTTTTTACTTTTTGTTTAATCCGAGAATCTGGGGATACTGGGGTCATGCGTATTCCGGTGTGTCCGGCCGTATCGCCGTGTCCCACCGAATTAGGACGGCAATTTGGCAGTTTTGGCCGTGTCCATGCTTTGTGGCATTCTAGTACACATTTTTTTTGAAATATCATTCCTCTTAATGAATATGCGTGAAAGGGCGCCAAATGAATTGGTGAAAAGCATCTAACATACCTTTGTTGTAGTATTTATGGTTGCAGGTCAACTGGTTTCTCCTTTGAGCATAGCATTGCCAAATCTCATCATGCATATGCTTTTATTTTCAGGTTATCCCTGGAAACGAGTCCCGGGTAATGAAGATGTTAAATCGCCTCACCGACCTTGGCCCCAAAATTGTTATGGGTAAAGATGCTGGCCTCCATACATCTGGGCATGCTTATCACGATGAACTGGTAATTTTTTTCTCATGTGTTGCTTTCTGCTCTTTGTTATGCTTTCGTACCTGGTAACAATATATATTACTACTATCCCCGTTTGAAACTTCACCGTCTTTGCCAACTGATTACAGAAAGCAGTTTTGTTTTGCTTGGTAGAACGCACCATTGGATGTTCCATAAAAATAGTTTTAAAGTAATATCATTTTCATAATTTACTATACATATAAAAAAGAACAGTCGAAGGTGCATCTTGGAGATTGTGTTTTGGAACGTCATGCATTTTTGTAACATAGCGAGTATACTGCTATAGAATTAGGCCTAGATCTCCGTGTGAAATGTTCTTAATTCTGATGTTAACTTGAGATTAGAGGAGATAATGTGTCTTTAATTTGTTATTTCCAGGAGGAAGTTCTACAGATTGTTAAACCGCAGCATTTCTTGCCTGTTCATGGGGAACTCTTGTTTCTCAAAGAACATGAATTGCTAGGAAGGTCAACTGGCATAAAGCACACTACTGTAAGTAATCTGTCTTCCATGGTTTGGGACTTCAGGTATCTTAGTGCCATAGATGTATATGACTATATGCTAAGGGAGACAAACCTTAAACTTAATGTAGTGCTGCTCATTTTACGCCCCTAACACTAAAAATGATGGCATGACGTATTTTTTTTGTTAGCATTGCCATCATATAGACATGTTCTTACTCCTTATATTGTCCATTATGTTAGCATTTAGTAGGATTTCTTAGTTGCTTATTTTGATTGCAGGTAATTAAAAATGGGGAGATGCTTGGTGTATCTCATCTAAGAAACAGAAAGGTTTTGTCAAATGGGTTTGTTTCTTTAGGGAAGCAGGACTTTAAGGTGAATCATTTAATCCTACTATCTCTGTCTTGTCTCTTAACAGCTCTGAAACTTAACATGATGTACTTGATATTATAGTTAATGTATAGTGACGGAGACAAAGCTTTTGGAACGTCCACTGATCTCTGCATCGACGAGAGATTCAGGATCGCATCTGATGGCATTATCTTTGTCAGGTAATTTCTCACACGGTTTTGGGGCATTTGTCATGATGTTTATCTTCAGCAGAAGTTGTTTTTAGTTGTGAATCAGAGGACCCCCAAAATGCATCTGAACATTGTTGAGATGATAAAACAGTATGCAGTGTTTGTTTTTACTTTTTAGGCACCTCCAAAATGCTAAACATATTATTTGTTCCCTGCAGCATGGAGATCTTCCGACCTAAACCTGCTTCACCACAGTCTGGCTTGAAAGGGAAATTTAAAATAACAACACGGTGTCTATGGCTTGATAATGGTAGACTACTTGATGCACTTTACAAGGCTGCGCATGCTGCATTGTCAAGCTGTCCTTTGAATTGCCCACTTAGTCACATGGAGCGAATGGTATCTGAAATCTTGAGGAAAATGGTCAGAAAGTACAGTGGAAAGAGACCTGACGTCATTGTAGTTGCTTCAGAGAACACTACAGTAGGTTTCTCAGAAGAGGTAATAAATAGGCATATGAGTCTTGTAGACTATGAGAAAACACGGCCAGAGAACCCAGAGCGTGAGGCTGAAGGTATGAAGCGGCAAGTATTTGATATGTTACTTTGTTTATCCCTGGAACTTTAAACACTAGTTGTTAGTTCAGTTGTCAACATTTCATGTAGTTGTGGATCAGTTCGTGCCAATGATGTCATTACATTGTTTGCAGAGAGCATCCCTGAGGTCATGAGAACAACACCTGACGATGCAACCACTAGCTCCAATGGTGAATCATTCTTCTCTCCTGATTTACATCAGCCTAAAACATTGGATCATTTTTGGGAGTCGTTCAAGTCCCCTACAGCAGTAAAAATTGCAAGAATTGTCAATGCTTCAGCTCAAGGGAACAAACCAAAGCTCGGCAAGATCAGCATAGTTGATAAGGATTCCAGCACGTCAGCTCCTGCTCCAGCTAAATCTTCAAGAAAGAACAAGTGGAAGCCCGAGGAAATTAAGAGCTTAATACAGCTGCGTGGAGAAATGAATGAGAAATTCCAAACCGTCAAAGGAAGAATGGTTCTGTGGGAAGAGATATCTGGTAGCCTGTTGAAGCAGGGGATAACTCGTACACCAGCACAGTGCAAATCTGTGTGGACATCATTGCTTCAGAAATACGAGGTAGGTAGATGAAACCCTGAAATATTGCATAAACTCTAAATAAGGTATTTGGTTGGGCGGCTTATAGGGCACAGAAAGCCACAGCCCAAGCCCAACAAAACAACCCCATAATTCCATTTTCGATGTCATAATGTAATCTTGCCAATTAGTATTGTTGGGTGAAAGCATGCTAATCTATGCACTTAGCAGTAAAAATTACCGAATATTTTTCTTCAAACAGAAGTACCAAATATTTTATTTATGTTTGCAGGAGAGCAAGAAGGATGAAGAAAACATGCGGACATGGCAATATTTTTCGGCCATGGATAGTTTTTTATCATGCGAAGGGGAAATGGCAACCAAATGAAACAGATCCGTAATAAATTGCTTAGCGATAGTTATTTGGAGATCAGTGTATTGTAAGGTAGTCCGTGAATCAACGACAAGATCAACAGCGTCTCCAGGAAGTAATCTTATCATTCTTTGCCATTGCATGAGATGCCTGGGGTAGTCACGTGAAACTAGGTTTACCAATCCACCATGTTGTATTAGTTTTTGTGGGATCAGCAACTAGATCTATCAATTGATTAGTCAGTTAAGTTGCAACATTAGCAAGTAAAAAGGCGCTCTCGTGTTACGGAATGGATTAATTCTGGCCTCACATTAAGGCTGTAACAAGGTGGAGATCGAGTCCGATCGTGTTCCTGTGATTGAAGCTACAAAACTACTACCATGGAACTGACGCGGCGATCATTGCTGAATGTGCTCAACTTGCAACAGGGTTCGGGAAGATTTGTTTTGGTTATGCAAATGCGGTTGTTGATTGTCTTGCTAAATCAGCTTCTTGATCAATCCTCGTCATTTTGGGATTCTAGTGCACACAGTTTTATCTTGGATTTTCTTGTAAATGACGTTGCCATTATTTGATGAACAAAGAATCTTCCCCTTAAAAAAAACTACCGACACTGCGATTCTGAGGTGAATGGGCTAAGCACACCGCTGACATCCTATATAGACAAGAGTGACCCCTACTAACTTATTTATTTCAACATGTAAGCAAGTCAGATCACCTAATTATGGTCCCATCATCATGTGCAACCATGCATGATAAAATATATTTCATTCTATTTACTTATATTCAATTACAACTACTCAATGGGGACAAGTTGGGATGAGTCATTCTACTATTTTTTTTATATTCAATTACAACTACTCGATGGGGACAAGTCGGGATGAGTTACAAGCCGGCATCAAGTCGGTGAAGGGAGAAGGCATGGTGGTGATGGTGACGGCATGGTGATAATGATGATGATGATGGTGGTGGCGGCGCCGGTGAGAAGGCATCGGCCCGAAGGCCGGTGCTCATGGTGATGGAGCCTCCTCTCCTTGCGTTGTCCCTCATTCTCTGGTGTGGAGCAGCAATGGAGATGGTTGTGGATGAATGAGATAAATGGATCATGAATTGCGGCGACTAGGGTTGAGGATGGCATATATAGGAGCCTCCCTAGCCTCCTCTCTTGATAGGCTTCATCCAAAGGCTCAAGATGAGCCTTATCCTCCGCGCTTTACGAGTCAAGGATCTCGTGGAATCGAACGGTGACGAAATCAGTGAAGAATCTCGTTTGGAAGGGAAACTTTCGGAGCTGACTGCACGTCAAACGACCACACGCGGTCGCATGAAAGGCCATCTTTTGGTTTGACCTTCTCTGGTAAAATGGTCGTCATCGTACTCGGGATTTGACGTTCTTGGGCTTGTTGGATTCGTATGAACAACGCCGATCCATTTCTAGTCTCAGATCTTGATTTGGAACATTTTAGAAAAATGGTTTTGTCCGACCTTCGAAATGGCTAAGTCTGACCCCTGCCTGACTCCGTATTGATCCCATCCTTGGTCCTTTTATGGTGCTTGGTCATAGGTTTCTCTAAAACACCCGTAACACAAGAAAACAAGGAAAACTAATAAAAAGAAATAAAATACTAAATGTACAGTGCTCGCAATGATAAGTGCAAAAGATGGTAATCATACATAATGGACAACTATTTGGTTCGAGTAAGAAGGTTGACACCAAAAGCTCACGGCTACCAACTCCAAAGAATACATTGAACCAAACCCCAAAAGTGATATCCATGTTTATCCAGAAAGGGAGTAATACAAGCTATCCTCTTAGTTTCACTGCCATGGAGGTCAAGAAAGAGGAAAATATTTTTGTGGACCCTAAATTCCCATTTCTAAGGTTTAGAAAAAAGTCAATATTGTTAGAATAAATCCGAGGCGCTCCGTCGATCTACCGAGGACCAAGCAATCACACCGAGATTTGTTAACGAGGTTCACCATCATGGCTACATCCCCGGGGCCTGACTATGGGCGCTCCTCCCCATGACACCGCTACAATACCGCACCCAGCCGCCCGGGCGCCGGCACACGCCGCCGGCTCCCCCGCGTGCCCGTGCTATTATGTTGGCATAGGTTACATCGTGTGTCTACCCCTTCATTATATAAGAGGCCTAGGATACAAGTGTCCTACTTGGACATGACTCCATATCCTGTCTACACACCGTACGACTCCAAGTCCAACTGTAACATATCTTGTACAATAATATTCGACACAACTCTAACAAACTCCATCTTGGTGAATATTCTTCACCACCTTGGATTCATTCGTGCGCCGAACCTTCATGTACATTGGAATTGAGATACGCCATGAGTACCGCTGCTACTCCCAGTCTCCATATGACTCCACCTACAACTGTAGTCCCTCCTTTTCTTGACCACAGTCAACTCTTAAGCAAAATTAAGTTCCTCATTACTCTTCTATGTGCTCCCAACTTTCGGAGTTTCTGTTCAACGCTATCACACACCGATAACTTATCTGCGTGAAAATGAACAACTCACATATTGGACGCCACATATAAGAGTTACCTGAACTCAATGTCACCGCTTTTTCTTGACTGCTTGTCTGAAACTTGAAGGAATTTCACCGTCGCTTGTAGTCAACCCGAGTCAAATTCGCAGTTGCCTCACCCTATTCCCGGATAGTCTCTAACATGTCCCACAAATATAGCACTCTGCCTCCTTCTGTACTTGTCATCTGCACTTTGCCATGGGCATGGAACACCACAGAACATACGACCATGTACTCTCTCAGCTTTTGACAATTTCAGACTTTCCGTCACTTTCTCAGATTCTCCATGGTCAACTCCTGTCCATCAACCGGCACCGATAGACCCAGTTACCAACTTGAATCTGGTACTCGTCAATACTGCTTCAGCACCCTCTGCACACTTTATCTAACCACATATCTGATGACCAAAGCCTTGGCACGTCGTTGTGTCCGTAGATTACCGCGACGCCGCCGCTATAATCATGCCGAGCCTCTGCCCGTCTGGTCGAGTCTCCTGGGTAGCTTGCCCACACTGCCTCAACCCTCACTGCAGAGAACCATTGATCATCACTGACCGATGCCGAGTATCACGTCTCCATCAGACGACTGGTACCCAGTCCGAACCACGTGTCTCTCGCTATTCCCGCTGAAATAGGCTTCGACTCTCCGTTAACTCACGCCGTAGCCCCCCATCAGCACAGAGTGAAGTCATCCATCAGACTCCTACTCCACCTTCAACATGACTCTATGGTGGTTGTACGTGCCACCCTCCCGCGCCCCGTCTACTCCAAGCTCTCATGTGCACCATCTTGAATCAACCACGCGTCATAGTCTGTCGAAGCCGCACAAGCCCTCAGGCCTGCACCGCGTGTTTCCACGCCCCAAAAGCCGGACACCATCAGCATCACGCTCCTATGTCATTGTCGCTGAAATCACCGCCGCCTTCTGCTTTGACCAACATCCCCGTCGGTTCATCAGACTGTCCTGTCCGACCCAGCCAAATTTGTCCGACTGCAACCATGCTCCACCCCGCATCCTGTCCGCCCACACATCTTCGTGCACTGCTTGACGCTCTGTGTATGCATGATCCCGCACAACGCTCTCCAGGCTCCCAAATCATCTTCCGCAGAACTTATCCATTACATGATATTCCCACCTTAGCTCGCTTGACTTCCCGCAACACCAGAAGCATCTCTATTGTGCCAACAAATTTCCACCTTTGTCTGAGCTTTCCCAGCTATGCCAAAGTACACAAGCTAAAAATCCTGTGTGGTATGCCTACGTATACTAGTAGCAATTCCAACCAAAAAGTCTTCTAGTCTTTTCACGTGGTCTACTCCTTGCACAATTGCCGATGCTAGCCCTTTGCTATCTCCGCCAAAATCTCCTGCTAATTTCGATGGATGCACAACTCGATGGATTATCTTTCTGCCATTTGATTTGCTGCCATCGTCCACGTCACACAGGAGGGCCCCGTCCTCTCTTTTGTTTCCAAAACAAATCTCACACGATCTCTTACACCATCAAAACCAGCAGCCTGCTCCTTCCGATCGATTAGCTCATGGCCTCCTCCTCTGGATGGGCCCTGTACGTTCCTGCTGGCTCGTGCCTTGCCTCGGCCGGCCGTCTGCCCTGTTGCTGCCTAGGTCGCCTTGGCCTGAAGTCTACCAGCGCCTGGCCCGCATGTTCACAGCGTCCGCACGCTAGGCTAAGGCATACGCTGGATCGATCCATCCGCTGCCGCCACCACGCGTCTGCTGCTGCTTGCCCAGTCACTGTCAAGCCGCACCTACGCCACATTGCTTCCATCGATCTCATGCAAACTGTCTAGTTTAATCCGCCGAGAAGTGTCCCGATCCCAATTGCTTCACGGTGCCTATATCATCATAGGCACACCGCGCGCAGTGTCAAACCCATCGCCTTTGTACGCGATCTTGGCTCCTCTCTGCTTCCACGCGAACCATACGAAATTGGCATCCCTCCTCTAAATCAACAATCCGTGACCTTCGAATATCAAACCTTGCTCATGATACCACTTGTTAGAATAAATACAAGGCGCTCCGTCGATCTACCGAGGACCAAGCAATCACAAAAAAGATTTGTTAACGAGGTTCATCATCATGGCTACATCCTCGGGGCCTGACTACGGTCACTCCTCCCCATGACACCACTACAATACCGCACCCAGGCCGCCCGGGCGCCGGCACACGCCGCCGGCTCCCCCCCGTCCCCGTGCTATTATGTTGGCATATGTTACATCGTGTGTCTACCCCCTCATTATATAAGAGGCCTAGGATACAAGTGTCCTACTTGGACACGACTCCATATCTTGTCTACACACCGTACGACTCCAAGTCCAACTGTAACCTATCTTGTACAATAATATTCGGCACAACTCTAACAAATATTATGTTAGGAACACATAATGACAATCATAGACAATAATAAATCAAGTGATGTGAACTGGGGCCTGTCGGGGATATACCCCGCGGTATGACCCGGCCGGAGTTATGACCCGGCCGGACTTGGCGATTCACCAGAAGACCAGGCTGGAGCTAGGCGACTCACTGGCGATCTGCCTGGACATGGCGGTTTACATATAACCCGCCTGGACATTGTGACTCACTGGAGACCCGGCGGGCGGATCAGACGGACGACAAGGCCCAAGGCCCAGCAGGTCGGCTTATACTCTGGCGGGCCGGCTTAAGAGGAAGACATAAGGAATATTCTCCTACAAAGGAAGCAAGACTAGGACTCCACTTGTAATAAAGTAATCCTAATCCTACTAGGACTAGTCATGTAACCCGCCCCTTCAACTTATATAAGGAGGGGCAGGGCTCCCCAAAAGAGGGACAAGCAACAAGAAACAATATCTAGGGCTAGACACAAAGGGGGAGCCGGCTTATGCGGCGACTCCCTCATGAGCATAATGAGACCTAGCCACAAACAAAGATGTAGGGCTATTCTCGATGATGTTTCCGGGGCCGTCTGTCTAAATCCTTGTCTTGTGTGTCGCGTCTCTCGTCCCAATCAACCCCTCTCAAGCTACTACATAGATGCGTTGGCCTCGCGACTAAGTCCTGACACTAAGGACATCTGCCGTGACAAATCCACGACAGTTGGCGCCCACCGTGGGGCTGGCGCACGGTGGTGTTGAGTTCTTGAAGGGATATCTCTCAGGGATCGAAAAGTTCGCAATTTTTCCGAATGAAGAATAGACGGTTTGGAAGGATTTACGTCAGCTTCAAGATCATCAGTCCAGATTTGTGGTTAGGAAGGAATTAGGGTTACGCTGCAGATTACAAGTCAAGCCGCTGTTATGACTCGGATTCGCTGCGGTGATTTTTGGTCAAACCGCCTCTGTCGCTGCGAGCGGCTCAAGTTTTTTCTCAGCACCACAACAGCTCGTCATCGAGACGTCAATGGATGGCACTGTTTCTTTTTTACAACATTACCATGGTGAGGAAAAAAGTCCAGCGAAGCACCGTATTAAATTCCCATCTTAAGCCGGACTCGGACTCGTCGACTGCGCGCCCGTCTCCCGAGTCATCGGGCAACTCCGCCTCGGATCCGACCTGAGTCGCCGCCGTCCTTGTTGCTAAGCCGCCCCGGTCTCGATGTGGAGCCATAGCCTATCCAAGCGCGCCTCGCCTCCTTCCGCTGGATTCCGCCTCGGCCCTCTCCGCACAGAAATTTTCCTCGATTCCGCCCGGCCTCACGGACCTGCCTGAGCCGCCTCATCGCTTGCCTGCGCCGAGCCCGCTGAGCCGCTGTGTTCTTCCCCTGAGCCGCCACATGTGCGTCCTCAAGTTCGCCTGCGGGCACCTTCTCCACGGCCCCGCCGGCGATCGCCGGCGTCGCCTCTGCGCTCTTCCTCCTCTGGCCGCATCTGCCTCAAGTCGCCGCAGCTCACCTCTGCCACGGCCTTCCTCGAGCCGCCCTGCGCCTCTGGGTTACTCTGCCGTCGTGAGCCGCCGTCTGCCTTCGCGCATAGCCATAGCCGGCTCACCTCTGCCACGGCAACCACAACAGTGCCTAACCGCCGCCCGTTTTAACTGCAGTAGGTGGGTCACCGCACTGCCGCACTGCCAAGTCGCCGTTGTCGTCGCGTACTTCTTGCCTTGAGCCGCCAGGGACTTGTTCTTGCCTTGCCCGAGCTTTAAGCCGCCGCCGCCCAGGCCGTCCTCTGCTATAGCATGCTGAGATGGGTCCGGATTCCGCCTTGAGATGCCCTGCGCGGCCGTTCCCGCTGTTTCTTCTGCCAAGACTCGTCTCCGTGTTGCCAAGGCGCCCCTACTGGTGTGGTCTTGACTCGCCAGTACAAAACAAAATTGGGGGTTCGGCCAGAGGATAATGGAGCAGTGCATACATGTGCATGATGATTCGAAGACTAATCTGCCGATAATAATGAAGCAGGACTCCCGGTGAGCAAGTACTACTATTGTGTTGAAAAGAGGTTGATGCCGGTCAAAGTGCTGGATTAAAACCCAAAGACCAGAAGCAAAGTACACTGGTAGATCAATTACGTCAAGGCTGATTTGATTAACTATTGGTGGACTACTACCACGTGTGGAGGCCTGGTACAATACTCCAAGTGCTATGACATTCGCAGAGCAGAATTTCATCTATTATTCCACGCTGCACATTATCAAAGTCCGCGCTCATCCGACAAATACCAGGTGCTATTTACCCTATTTATTTTTAAGTACATATTAATTCATCCGAGCAAAACTACTTTGGCCTGCTATATTTTATATGTAGAAGAATTATTCATTAGAAAATGGCATTATACCGCGGAGATGGAGGCGCGCCAACATCATTCAGCACAGGTGGCCGTTTCTCGCGACCGCACCGGCTCACAAACACCAACCAAGACCTCTGGCGAGCCGCCTTGCTTCAAGCCGCCATCGCCGGGTTACTCCGCCACCGGAGAGCCGCTATCACACGATGGGCCGCCGCCTGCCCCCGGGCCGACTCGCGTCCGTCTCAAGCAGTTCCAGGCGCCGCTCGTGCAGCTTAATCTACATCAACCCGCCGGAGCCGCGTTGAGCCGCCCTTGCCGCTTTGAGCTACCGGGGTTATACTAAGTCACTGGTCTGTTTGAGCTACCTCTGTCGTGATAAACGGGTCATCCGTCGTCCAAACAAATCAGGTGATATCCATCGAGTTTGTTTTATTAGCACGTGTTGTTTTTGCCAAAGAACAAGTTTGTCTTTGCCTTGGTCTGCAATATTGTTTATGCAGGGCAATTATTTATGACATATTATACCGCGAAGATGGAGGCATGCCAACATCTTTGGGCATAGGCGGTCGTCGTTACTCAACGGACTCCCACACCGGCTCACAACGCCATGGCCGTCTCCCGCGACCACACCGGCTTACAACAAGGAGGACAACTTGCCCGTCCGCACCGGCTTACAACGCCACGGCCGGTTTATCTGTCTGTGCCGCCTCAGATGTTGCTTTCGTCTTTACCGTCCGTCTCTCATGGCCTGGTCTACATCAACACATCGGGCCGCACTTGTCTGCATGAGTTGTTTATTGAGTATGAGCAAGTCACTACTTGGGAAGCCCGGTTTTCTTCCAACAAATTGGAGGCAAATTATCATGTATTATTAGGTGTTGTTTGCACTGGATGGCTCATTGGGCAGGCGCGCAAGTCGCCGCACTACGGTTTGGTTAACTTCAAACAGCCAGTTGGAAGGAACCATTGGCCGAGTTGCTGACACGGTTCATACGGGATCATTTATAACCCGCCGCAGTCACCCCAACCTTCTGTGGATTCACATCGCGCTATCAACGCCAATGATATACACCTTCTGCTATGGTCAAATATGGAGAATCTCAAGCCAACACTTCGAGTCATCTTGAGACTCGGGGGCTACAATGGTATGGCTCGGCAAAATTAGCCGGTTTCAATGAATTCAAGAACTCCGGGTCATTGAAGGGAAGATAACCCGCCCACGAGGCTATCATGTCGGACCTCGATTCCAAGTCACATCGATCTAGCCGGTAACACCTCATATCACTTTGCGGCCTCACCCACGGTATTCCACCGTGTCGCCTTACCATGGCTCGGGACCGTTTAGCCTTTTGGCTCACGATATGACAAAGTGTCGCTAGCATCCATATGACAGAGAACCGGGCCGACATGGCTAGTCGTGAACCCAAAGCGGCACTAACCCATGGGGACCGCATACATGAATCACCTCGAGCATGTCGCCGGCCAGTGTGAATTCGGCTGTAGCACTAGGCTAACAGACTCGGGAACCCGGGCTGTAGCTGGCTAGGCAGACTCGGATATCACCGCGTGACATTTCCCGAAGGGATGACCACAGAACAAAGTGAAACACATGCCGACCAGTCAAGTGTCCCGAGCGGTAGAGTGCCGGGCTAGCAGACTCCAAAGGAACTGGCTGTAGCGGACTACTATGGCTCAAGGAAGCACTAGACTACATTTCCCCATAAGAGAGGCTGCCAAGGATAAACAACTAGATTGTCGGATCCCACACATACCAAGCATTACAAATATACACACAATATGCTCGATATGTGTAGATACAACATGGCATCACAACATAACTCTACGACTCAAGTATTTATTCATTAGGCTCCGAGGAGCGAGATATTACAAACATGGGTCTCTCGACCCAAAGATTCAAAGCATACAAGTCAAACACATGCGGAAGCTTAACATGTCCGAGTACGCATAACTATAAATGAAAAAGGCCGAGAAGCCTGACTATCTACCAGATCTGCCGAGGGCACAAGATCGTAGCTGAGGTATCAAGCTAAACGTCAAGTCCACGCTGAAACTACTAGCGAGACCGACGCCTCCTGCAAAAAACATAAAATAGGCAACGTGAGTACAAATGTACTTAGCAAGACTTACATCGTAACTAACTACATATGCATCATTATCAACAAAGGGGGGTGGTGGAGTTTGACCGCAGCAAGCCAGCTTTGACTCGGTGGCTATCCCGAACTACGCCCGCAAGTAACTCTTTTGAGGTGGCGCACACGAGTCCACATATTCACCATATCAATACACCACTATGGACCCGCCCCGCCTCCCTACGAGAACGCCATCCATAGCACTCAAGCTTATCTTGCGCATTTTAGAGTATCCACTTTCACTTGTCTATGAACTGTTATAGGCAACCCGTAAGTCCTTTACCACGGACACGGCTATTCAATAGATCATTTATAACCCTGCAGGGTGTACTTCTTCACACGCGCTCACCACTTACCATTGCCACACACGACATGTACTGGCAACCTTCAAGCGAAGTTTAACATGGGTGTCGGACACAGCCTACCTAAACACTCAAGTCTCTAGTCCAGTTTATCGCTATTCAGGTTCCATCCACGGAGTCCGCCGAGGTTTCCACATACGCCCCGAACGATGTGTGCAGGGGTTCCCGAGATACCAAACGGGCATTCGTACACCGGCCACGGTGTATCTACCGCATCATAGCCCACCCTAGGGTCAGCCTTCACGCACGCCTCCAACACATATCCTACAAACACCGTAAACTAGTTGCAACTCCCGGACAGAGAACAAGGGTGGTTAAGAAGTGAGAGGGTCCATTGGTTTTGGGCCCAATGCGTGGTAATAACTGTTTCATGGATCACAAACACGTAACTCAGGTCCTGAGGACGGTTTCAATGAGACAACCCACCATGTACTCGTACATGGCCTCTCACCGCTACCTTTACCAAATCGTGCTCACACACTTAGCTCTCAACAGTAGGACATGTTTACACACCTCCGATTCATCCCGATGAATCGACCTGACTCAACTCTAAGCAAGAGCAGTGCATGACAAACAAGCATGAATGAGTAGGCACATCAGGGCTCAAATAACTCCTACTCATGCTAGTGGGTTTCATCTATTTACTGTGGCAATGACAGGTCATGCAGAGGATAAAGGGGTTCAACTACCGCAACAAGTAACAGATGAATCGTTGTTGTCCTAATGCAGTAAAAGAGAGCAGGAGCGAGAGAGTGGGATTGAATCAGAATGAACAAGGGGGTTTTGCTTGCCTGGCACTTCTGAAGATAATATAGTTCTTCATCGGTGTCATCGAACTCATCGTCGGTATGTCGTCTACTCAGAGGGGACACACACCGGCAAACAAGGAAGAACACAATCAATGCAATGCACAATATGATGCATGCTATGACATGGCAATATGAATATGTTTTGAGCTAATGCAACTAGCAACATGTTAAATGGAGTCGGTTTGAACCCAAATTCAAACTTCATATGTGAAAATCAAATGCCATTTAATTGATTTGACCTGATCAGCAGGTATAAGTTGTTTAAACATGCATGAAATTGGTACAGATGGAAAGATTGGATTTTTCTGATCATTTTTCATATATAAATTATTTCATTTGGAGTTACAGATTAATTTCTATGATTTTTAGAAGTTTTAGCTATTTTTCTGGAATTTCCTGAATTAAAAATAAATCCAGAAAAGGTAATACTACGTCAGCATTAGGTCATGCTGACCTCAGCAGGTCAACAGGGGCTGGTCTGGGTCAAACCTGACGTGTGGGGTCCACACGCCGATGTAACAGGCAGAGAAGAGGGTCAACCAATGGGTCCAGGTCAACACTGAGGTGGCAAGGTCAAATTGACCAGTGGGCCACGGGCATTAGCTTAATTTAAGAAGGGTACTAACCCTGCGGTTAATTTAGGTGTGGGGCCAAACTGTCTGTGACTCTAGGGTTTGATTAGGAGGTGGTTCACGCCTAATTAACCTTGCCACGCCAAGACGGGCGGTTAGACCGCCATGCGACCATCCAATACAAGCGGAGGTATCGCGGAAGCAGCTTACTGGCGTTATTTGCATGTGCCGAGGGCACCGTATGTAGCCTTTGCTTTCCCGCATCGAGGAGCAGGGAGTTGACGGGGTCGCCGGAATCGTGCGGCGACGAGCTTGGGCGGCGGCCGAGCTACGGGTTCGAAAGCGGCGCGACGCTTCGGTGTACGGGAGAGAGAGGTGAGCATCGCTATGGCTTCCTGGGAGCACGCTGAGCACAACTACGTGCTAGGTTGGGTCAGGCAAGGTTGCCAGCCGCGCAGCGACGAACGCGGGCGGTGATTTGCTCTCGGGCTCAACGGCCCCCGCGTTAGTGGAAGAAATCGCAACAGGAGAGAGAGGGTTCGTCGGGGCTCACAACGAGGCTAACGGAGGGTTGGCGGCGGGGACGGCGGTGGGCAGCGAATCGACGCCGAGGATCTCCGGCACCGAGGTTGAAGAAGACGCCAGTGGACGGTGTTGGGGTGCTTCCCCGGTTGCTTGGCTCGGCGTGGATGAAGAAGACGACGATGCGGAGCTCAAGGTCTCATCAGCAGGGCGAGGGGTGGCCGGTGGCCATGGGTACGGTGATCGGCGTCGGCGAGCTCGCTCGGTCAAGCTCGTGTTCTTGCGGGAGAGAGGGGAAAAAGTGAGCAGAGGAAGAGGGAGAAAGTCCAGGGCGTCCAGGCGTTTCCACGACGCAAGACGGGGACGCAGGAGGCGTCGACAGCGCGAAGCAGGAGGTGGCCGCTAGACGCGTGCGCCCGCTGTCCTGCCTCTGCCTACTGGCAGAGGTAGGGGACGACTGGCAACGGCCAACTAGGTTGGGCCGACCAGGTGAGCAGCCCAGGTGGGTCCTTCTCTCACTCTCTTTTCTAATTGTTTCTGTTTTTCTTTTTTCTGCAACTTTAGAGCTTTATTAAAAATACTAAAACTAACGCAAAAATCATGAAACTTCTCATGCCCACTGTTTGGAATATTTCCAACAATAAACATTTAGTTTATGATTATTTGGACATTTAAAATATTTAATAGCATGTAAGTGCCCAAATGCAAATACTATATGATTTAATTCAAAGCCCAAATATGTCATGGAAAAATGTGCAACACCTCTGGTTATGACTCCAGCATTTTCCAGAAATGATGAACATTTTTAAAAGCCATTTGGATTCACTGAAAATATTTTAGTTGAACCTAGTGAATTCCTTTGATGCTAGGGTTTAGGCAATCCCCATTTAAGGTTTAACTAAAATTTAAACATGATGCAACACCAGATGCTAGCACTAGGCATTAACATAACTAGGGATGTGACAACTCACCCCTACTAAACAAGAATCTCGTCCCGAGATTCAAGCGTAGGGTAAGATGAAGGGGGAACACAAACTAACATAATCTTCACAATCCAAGTGGCACTTCATAAGAACGGTGAATCGATCACCATCATTGTCTCAATGTCTTGCCCCGAGAACTCCAACTAACATGACAAGGAGAGGAAAGGGAAACTCTAGAAGAATCGATCTTCTCGAAGATCGAACAACTCGGGATCAACTCATGGGATGATACATTGACACATCTCTCGAGCTGAGACATGAAGCATACATCTGAAGGAATGGAGTGAGACAGATGACGAGGGTTCACTAGGTAAACAACAATTTCACGCTTAAGAAGGTGCTGAACGGTTGTCAACGTAGCGAGGAGTTGAATTGCCATGATACCATAACGAGACATCTTGGAGGAGGTGACTCGTGGAATCATCACTTAAGTGGCAAAAAGAATTACCTTTGATTTAAAGATGATTGAAACTCTTTATACCAACTTAAGGCATATCACAATCGATCATTTGGAGGAGTTCGGTAGAATGACATACTCAGACTAGAATGGATGATGTGGACTACCTTGTTGAAGACAATGCAATGGATGACTTTTGATTATCACCAGAAATGGATGGGACCCATGGTAGGACCACTATTGAAGGCGATCCTGACCAGAAATTACCGAGAAGGGTAGTCCATGGTTGGATGGCACAATGGCGGTGCAAGCTGGGAACAAAGTGCAACTGTTGGGAATGTTCCAACCATCATATCTGCCTGAGATTCAGATCTGGTTGGTGTCAGGATATTCCAGACTCATCAAGTCTAGAAAGAAAAATGAAGGTTTGCAACACAAATCGGCGAGATGACGCTATAGATTCTCGGGGAGTGAACTACGATAGCAAGCTCCAAAACATGAGCTGGTTCTGCTACATACATGTGAACACGCTGTCCCAGACAAGCATGACCACATAGTAGTCCTACAACAAAACACTGCCGAGTTCTGGTTGGGAACCATCATTGCAGAGAGCAAAGCCCTTGCATAAGTCATATGATTAGCTCTTATGAAGGAACTTCTTCTCCTTGAACAAATCAATCAGTGGCTTGGTGTGCTAGGAACACATATGGAGTGGAGGTAATTAATCTACCAAACCATAGAATACTTCGCACGCATGCATGACTGACTTGGGATGATTCCAAGGGAAACAAAACAGACCTTTCTCAAATTCATGGCGGCAACTTACACCCAATGCACGTGAATTAGAGGAAGTCACTTCTTCCATCCAAGCATAAGCTTCATGAACGGAATACGAAGGCATTGCTTACAAAGTTTCCAATACTAGGTTGATGTTCAACATGAATCATGGGGGAGACAAAATGCTGCTAATGGGCTTGACAACAATTCATCGGAATTTCCATATCACTGGACTTCCACCATCATGTGAACACGGTGATAGCATTGGTCAGACCAAAGGATGTAATGGTGTATGCTCGAGGGATCAACCACGAGTAAGACAACATTACGAACATCGTTGGTTCTGATTTGACTTGACGATGGCCCATACTCAAAATCAAAGTTTTGACAAGGCAATAGATCCAACAACTGATCACGAGGACCAACTGATGAAGATATCATCTTTCTTCAACACACACACAAACGCAAAGATATCCCTTCAGAATGAACTAAATTCAGCAAAGCTTTTATCTTCCAACTCTCCAAGTTGTTGTTTAGCTTAACCAACCAGCTCAGGGATATCCAACACGGATTCTTGGAGAAGGGGTGGTTTACAAGAAGCCAACTTGATCACGAACTTAACATAGCGGTCAGGTGACAACCTGGTAATACTTCTGAGAAGATATTCGGAAAATCACAAACCATCGGTATGTTACTAAGCTCGAGAACAAACTTGCTTTTCAGGGCAAGATGATATGATCAAAAGAGTGAGGGTTTGACACAAGCCTAACTCATTGATCGAAGGGTGCACCAGAAATAAGGACTAGGTAGCACGATCAATCTTAGGATGATGATTTAATAACCAACATGCTAAGAATGAGGATATTGTCCATTTACTACCAAGCAACGAGTTGCTCGGAGTATTGATTTCACACATCATAATTCACTTGTCGGCATTCCGGTTATAACAACACGAGGACCGAGGAATGAATGATGATGGTGAGAAGTATCACTACGTCAAGAATTCATGAGAGTTGGTGCAGTTCTCATGACAATTCTGACATAAAGGGGGTAATACTCCGAGGTAGAACAGAACAAAGCTGGATTGGCATTTTGATCTGCGGGATACAACTACTTTGACCCAATCCTAGAAATGGATGAGGTACTGGAATTTGTTTCTCCTAGTCATTCCGGAATAGAATGGCTTGACGGACCACAAGGATAATAGGCATCGATAAACATGATCGCACACATACTCTTGACTATCAATAGATAGACGAGGGTCAGAATACAACTAAAGAGAACAACTCAAAGGAACATATAATTTTCTGAGTTGTGGATGCATAGATTAGTATGTCGAGCAAAGCTCAACATTTCTTCCGGATAACCCATGCAGAGAAGGTAGAACTGGCAGAGTCACAATTATGAATGGTGAACTCCCCAAGAGTACTCTGATTGTGATCCTTCGGTTCAGCGAGGAACTTCCGCCACAAGCGGTTCATAGTATTTGGAAGAAGGAAATACCACGGACCTCGAGGACTATCGCAAAGTTACTAATATCCTAAAGGAACTAGCAAACACTATCAACAGGAGGTAGGTTGGGTGAACCTCGGGTTCAAGAACCCAGGGATAGAATACCTACTACTAAATGGCATCACGGAATGCTTTCGAGAATAATGGCCAGAATCATCACACGGGGAACACAAAACATGCTAGATTACTAGGTGACTCCCTAAAACACCTAGGTTCATAATAATAGCTCCGACATATATGTCGAGGTAGCGGAGTACCTCAACACACTAATTTGTGTGATTAATCTGGCCCAAATGAACATTAGAAACAGAGAGAAGGAATTGCAAATGCATCAGACTATTTAGAAATCTGGGATGACTCGGACAACATAACGGCTGTAAATGCTCAAGATGATTTGAGACATCCCGTAAAATAGTGGCATGACCACTCAACATCACAATATCAAGGTTCTGAGACCAGCTATGAACATACGGAAGTAGTAAAAACTGAACTGAGATTTGAAACTATCAATACTATAAGTCTATGGATTAGTAACACGTCATCCTAATAGATAGATGAGAAGCCTAGTTCTTAAACCCCGTAGAAGAGAAGAGGATGACTCAGATCAGAAGGCCATGAGGTATAAGGAGTAAAAAGAGCCTTACGTTCCCTTCCACAATCAATTCCCTTATATAACTAAAGCATTTCTAGACTCAACTTCCACCAGTTTGGCTTGGTAATCCTACAGGAAGTCAGGCTCTGATACCAAAGCTGTCAGGACCCCGATTCCAAGTCACATCAATCTAGCCGGTAACACCTCATATCACTTTGCGGCCTCACGCACGGTATTCCCACTGGTGTCGCCTTACCATGGCCCGGGACCGTTTGCGCCTTTTGGCTCATGTATATGATAGTGTCGAGCATCCATATGACAGAGAACCCAGGCCGACATGGCTAGTCGTGAACCCAAAGCGGCACTAACCCATGGGGACAGGCATACATGAATCACCTCGAGCATGTCGGTCGACAGCGTGTGAATCCGGCTGTAGCACTAGGCTAACAGACTCGGGAACCCGGCTGTAGCAGGCTAGGCAGACTCGGATGTCACCAAGTGACATTTCCTGAAGGGACGTAACAGAACGAAGTGAAACACATGCCGCCACCAAGTGTCCCGAGCGGTAGTGCCGGGCTAGTAGGACTCCGCGAACCGGGCAGTAGCAGACTACTATGGCTCAAGGAAGCACTAGACTACATTTCCCCATAAGAGAGGATGCCAAGGATAAACAACTAGATTGTCGGATCCCACACATACCAAGCATTACAACCATACACACAATATGCTCGATATGTGTCGATACAACATGGCATCACAACATAACTCTACGACTCAAGTATTTATTCATTAGGCTCCGAGGAGCGAGATATTACAAACATGGGTCTCTCGACCCAGCATTCAGAGCATACAAGTCAAACACATGCAGAAGCTTAACATGTCTGAGTACCAGATCCTGCCGAGGGCACAAGATCGTAGCTGAGGTATCAAGCTAAACGTCAAAGTCCACGCGGAACTACTAGCGAGACTGACGTTTCTCTGCAAAAACATAAAATAGGCAAACGTGAGTACAAATGTACTCAGCAAGACTTACATCAGAAGTAACTACATATGCATCATTATCAAAAAAGGGGGGGTGGTGGTGGAGTTTGACTGCAGCAAGCCAGCTTTGACTCGGTGGCTATCCTGAACTACGTCTGCAAGTAACTCTTTTGAGGTGGCGGACACGAGTCCACATATTCACCATATCAATACACCACTATGGACCCGCTCCCGTCTCCCTACGAGAACGCCATCCATAGCACTCACGCTTATCTTGCGCATTTTAGAGTATCCACTTTCACTTGTCTATGAACTGTTATAGGCAACCTGAAGTCCTTTACATGGACACGGCTATTCGAATAGATCATTTATAACCCTGCAGGGGTGTACTTCTTCACACACGCTCTCACCACTTACCGCTGTTTACACGACATGTACTCGACAACCTTCAAGCGGAAGCCCAACGTGGGTGTCGGACACAGCCTACCTAAACACTCAAGTCTCTAGTCTAGGTTTATCGCCTATTCAGGTTCCATCCGCAGGGAGTCCGGCCGAGGTTTCCACATACGGCCCCGAACGATGTGTGCAGGGTTCCCGAGATACCAAACGGGCATTCGATACACCGGGCCATGGTGTATCTACCGCATCATAGCCCACCCCTAGGGTCAGCGCTATGCACGGCCTCCAACACATATCCTACAAACACCAGAAATTAGTTGCAACTCCTGGACAGAGAACAAGGGTGGTTAAGAAGCCGGGAGGGTCCATTGGATTCGGGCCCAATGCGTGGTAGTAACTTTTTCATGGATCACAAACACAGAACTCAGGTCCTGAGGATGGTTTCAATGAGACAACCCACCATGTACTCCTACATGGCCTCTCACCGCTACCTTTACCAAATTGTGTTCACACACTTAGCTCTCAACAGTAGGACATGTTTACACACCTCCGATTCATCCCCGATGAATCAGACCTGACTCAACTCTAAGCAGTAGCAGGCATGACAAACAAGCATGAATGAGTAGGCACATCAGGTCTCAAACAACTCCTACTCATGCTAGTGGGTTTCATCTATTTACTATGGCAATGACAGGTCATGCAGAGGATAAAGGGGTTCAACTACCGCAACAAGTAACAGATGAATCGTTGTTGTCCTAATGCAGTAAAAGATAGCAGGAGCGAGAGAGTGGGATTGAATCAGAATGAACAAGGGGGTTTTGCTTGCCTGGCACTTCTGAAGATAATATAGTTCTTCATCGGTGTCATCGAACTCATCGTCGGTACGTCGTCTACTTAGAGGGGACAAACACCGGCAAACAAGGAAGAACACAATCAATGCAATGCACAATATGATGCATGCTATGACATGGCAATATGAATATGTTTTGAGCTAATGCAACTAGCAACATGTTAAATGGAGTCGGTTTGAACCCTAGGTTCAAATTCAAACTTCATATGTGAAAATCAAATGCCATTTAATTGATTTGACCTGATCAGCAGGTATAAGTTGTTTAAACATGCATGAAATTGGTACAGATGGAAAGATTGGATTTTTCTGATCATTTTTCATATATAAATTATTTCATTTGGAGTTACAGATAATTTCTATGATTTTTAGAAGTTTTAGCTATTTTTCTGGAATTTCCTGAATTAAAAATAAATCCAGAAAAGGTAATACTACGTCAGCATTAGGTCATGCTGACCTCAGCAGGTCAACAGGGCTGGTGCAGTCAAACCCGACGTGGGGTCCACACGCCGTTGTAACAGGCGGGAAACAGAGGCTGACCAATGGGTGCAGGTCAACACTGAGGTGGCAAGGTCAAACTGACCAGTGGGCCACAGGCATTAGCTTAATTTAAGCAGGGTACTAACCCTGCGGTTAATTTAGGTGTGGGGCCAAACTGTCTGTGACTCTAGGGTTTGATTAGGAGGTGGTTCACGCCTAATTAACCTTGCCACGTCAGCACGGCCGGGGTTAGACCGCCGACGACCATCCAGCGCGACGGAGGTACGCCGGAAACGCGCTACGGGCGTCGGCTGCATGTGCCGAGGGCACCAGGGCGTAGCCCTTGCTTGCCCGCATCGAGGAGCAGGGGAGTTGGACGCGGGGGTCGCCGGAATCGTGCCGGCGACGAGCTTGGGCGGCGGCCGGGGCTACGGATTCGAGCGGCGCGACGCTACGGTGTACGGGAGAGAGAGGTGAGCAGCGCTATGGCTTCCTGGGAGCACGCTGAGCACAACTACGTGCTAGGTTGGGTCAGGCGAGGTTGCCAGCTACGGCGGCGACGAACGCGGCGGTGACGAGCTCTCGGGCTCAACGGAGCCCGCGGTTAGTGGAAGAAATCGGCAACAGGGAGAGAGGGGTTCGGTGCGGGGGCTCACAGCGAGGCTAACGGAGGGGTTGGCAGGCGCGGGGACGGCCGGTGGGCAGCGAATCGACGGAGGATCTCCGGGCACCGAGGTTGAAGAAGACGTCAGGGACGGCGTTGGGGTGCTTCCCCGGTTGCTTGGCTCGGCGTGGATGAAGAAGACGACGATGCGGAGCTCAAGGTCTCATCAGCAGGGCGAGGGGTGGCCGGTGGCCACGGGTACGACGATCTGCGTCGGCGAGCTCGCTCGGTCGAGCTCTTGTTCTTGCGGGAGAGAGGGGAAAAAGTGAGCAGAGGAAGAGGGAGAAAGTCCAGGGCGTCCAGGCGTTTCCACGACGCAAGACGAGGACGCAGGAGGCGCCGGCAATGTGGCAGAGGTGGCCGCCGACGCGTCGCCTGTTGTCCCGCCTCCCGCCTCTTGGCAGAGGTAGGGGACGATCGGCAGCGCCAACTAGGTTGGGCCGACCAGGTGAGCAGCCTAGGTGGGTCCTTCTCTCACTCTCTTTTCTAATTGTTTCTGTTTTTCTATTTTTCTGCAACTTTAGAGCTTTATTAAAAATACTAAAACTAACGCAAAAATCATGAAACTTCTCATGCCCACTGTTTGGAATATTTCCAACAATAAACATTTAGTTTATGATTATTTGGACATTTAAAATATTTAATAGCATGTAAATGCCCAAATGCAAATACTATATGATTTAATTCGTAACCCAAATATGTCATGGAAAATGTGCAACACCTCCGGTTATGACTCCAGATTTTCCAGAAATGATGAACATTTTTAAAAGCCATTTGGATTCACTGAAAATATTTTAGTTGAACCTAGTGAATTCCTATGATGCTAGGGTTTAGGCAATCCCCATTTCAGGTTTAACTGAAATTTAAACATGATGCAACACCAGATGCTAGCACTAGGCATTAATAGAACTAGGGATGTGACAACTGCTTTATTGGCAAATATTTAAAGGCCGTCAGAAAAATTTCCGGTTCAAAATGAAGATTCCGGTTTAAAATACAGCTCAATAGACATCTTTCTCCCGCAAAGCTTTGAAGCTCTCAAAACTGGTTCAACATCCGGATCAAAGGTAAATTTGTCCCTTACAAAGCTTTGAGGATCTAAACATCCGGTTTAAGAATTTACGGTTCAAAAGAATTAATCTCTCGCAAGTTCGAGATCTCAAACAAATTAATGGTTACCAAAGGGAATTTGCTGCCATGATGCACGATTCAAAACATGGGTATCCTGCCTTACTGCTTATTTTATTATGGTCACTTGGGGGCTTCCTGATCATCGGGCATAGCTGTCAATACCCTCTTGATCGGCGCAATGCCAAAATTTATATGGTCACTTGGGGGCTTCCTGTTCAAACATAGGTCGTATTCGAACCAAAGAGAACATAACTGTCGATACCCTTTTGATTAGCAAACTGCTGAACCTACTTGGGGCTTCTTGATCGATCCGAATCATAGCTCAACCCTTTGGGAATCGATATGGATCAGATTCAATCAGCGTCGTTAAACAACTTTTAAGGTCATTTGGGGCTTCTGCTCAAACATAGGTCGATTCAAACCAAAGAGAACATAGCTGTCGATACCCACTTTGATCGGCAACGCCAACACCACTGGGGGCTATATGATCGTATTCGAATCTTAGCTTAACCCCTTTGGAACGGTTTACTGATCGTATTCGAATCAAAAGCCTAAATTTTTTTATCTGTTTTTATACAATCGCAAGTATTTGAGTTGTCACAAATATCATATGTGCCGACTCTTACAGAGTTGGGTTATCAACTTCACTGTCCGCGTCACATAAGCCGGCGGTATCATTTAAAGGATCATAGGGATCTTGTGATCTACTTGTGTGCAGGATAAGACTACATTTGGGTGGTTACCCGCCCTGGCTTTTGACGTTAAGTCGCCAGGGCATATGTTGTTTAAACTCTTTGCAGGATTTGCAAAAATATGACATATAAATGATTAAGTTCAAGCTCATTACCAAAGTTGATGCTTCAAAATGATTATCCGTTCTGGATTTTTCTCAAAGGCTATAAACCGCCGGGTTATAAACATTCCGGCTTACAATGGAGGTATATTAAATCGTCATCGCCAAGAGCCGCCGGTATTTAAACTCTGGATTTACTTATCAATGATGAGGTATTCAAAGTCGCTTTGGCGCAATGGCTATTATTTTATTAATGGATATGATTTATTCTACAATGGAAGGAATAGTCCCGAGTCACTGCAGGCTTACGACCCGGCACTTGGGGGCTACATTATTCAAATTGAGGTTACATCAAATATGCAAGTCTCATGTCGCTGCAAGCATGCACCATGACACTTGGGGCTAATGCAAAGTCATTTTGTTCACTTATTGAAGACCCGACTCATCACATCGTAATGAGCCGCCCTTGGGGGCTACCAATTGCTCACATCCAACAAAGGCAAGGTACACAAGTCTTAATCCATTATATTGACGGATCCATTGCTCGCTTGGTAAAGCACAAAGCTCTTAACCTTGTGGACGTGGGTTCAAGCCCCATGGTGGAGATTACATCATATGATGTTATTATCAATGAATTATATACAAAGTCCCAACTCAAGAATATCTCATCGAGCCGCCCTTGGGGGCTACACGCTGTTGCTCCAGCTTACATGATAATATTTACAAAGTCCCTGCTCATTATTGCATAATGACCCGACCCTTGGGGCTACATGGTTGAAGTTTTATGAGCATAAGGCAATTATAAGTCCCAGTGTTGCTGCAAGCATGACAACCCGACACTTGGGGGCTACAGTGATATACATATAAAGGGAGAAATCTTCAAATTCTCGCTTTGAGCAGATCGATAGACCCGTGTTTGCAATAATCATGATCCGTGTCACCAATAATTATGACCAAGGCGTCATTCTGATTATGACCCGGTGCTATCAATATTTACAAGCCGACAACTTTGGTTATGATAAATCGGTAAGTTTTACCTCTTCAAGCCGGCTGAAAGTCAGATGAGTATTTCAAGACCAATATGTTTTAAGCTGGCGCTTTGGAAGCCGGTTCAAGTGGATTATTTCTTACAATATTTCTCTACAAGAGACCAATGCCAGCAAATTGACTCTGAAGCTGGCCTATTGACCCAGATTTCTCAAAAGAATTATCTGGAATTTTTGCATTCACAAATTTTGAACATATCTACTAAAGGAGATTTGCTATGAGTTCATGGGCATGTATCAAGAAGGAAATGACAAGGATTTAAAGATGATCAGGTGCCGGTTTACAAAAATTTAACCCGGAGCACAACCTATCAAATTTGTTCTTGTGTTTATTTTACAGGATCAGTTTAACATGGATAAATCCAAATTAAACTGGGGGCTAATGTCGGGGATATACCCCGCGGTATGACCCGGCCGGAGTTATGACCTGGCCGGACTTGGCGATTCACCAGAAGATCCGGCTGGAGCTAGGCGACTCACTGGCGATCTGCCTGGACATGGCGGTTTACATATAACCCTCCTGGACATTGTGACTCACTGGAGACCCGGCGGGCGGATCATACGGACGACAAGGCCCAAGGCCCAGCAGGTCGGCTTATACTCTGGCGGGCCGACTTAAGAGGAAGACATAAGGAATATTCTCCTACAAAGGAAGCAAGACTAGGACTCTACTTGTAATAAAGTAATCCTAATCCTACTAGGACTAGTCATGTAACCCGCCCCTTCAACTTATATAAGGAGGGGCAGGGCTCCCCAAAAGAGGGACAAGCAACAAGAAACAATATCTAGGGCTAGACACAAAGGGGGAGCCGGCTTATGCGGCGACTCCCTCATGAGCATAATGAGACCTAGCCACAAACAACATGTAGGGCTATTCGGATGATGTTTCCCGGGGCCCGAAGCTGTCTAAATCCTTGTCTTGTGTGTCGCGTCTCTCGTCCCGATCAACCCCTCTCAAGCTACTACATAGATGCGTTGGCCTCGCGACTAAGTCCTGACACTAAGGACATCTGCCGTGACAAATCCACGACAGGGCCCGACCTTTCGATGAGAGAGAGAGAGAGATAACTACGATTTTGGGTGGGACTTGACCCTCATGATCTGGCTACCAACCGTACAAGGAGAACCGTACATGACTGACATCCACGACAATCATTGGACCAAGTCCACGACGTTATCGACCGAGCCAACGGCGCGGTCGACCTATCCACGAAGGATTTTTCCTGCAAGCAAATCAAAGAAATGCAAGAAAATAATAGCCAATCAATCTCAAAATTGGGAATATGCTAGATGGAATAAATCTCACAAATTGGGGTTCCGATAGGGTGTCTTGACGGTCACACTAGCCGCTACGAGCGAAGACAAATAAAAGTAGCAATAGCTAAACTTCTCTAAAATAACCAGAGCCTAAATTCTAATTTAGGCTAGCTATTTATTAAGAGCGGCCGACCGCGCAACGCAGCACACGGAGACCCAATAGTGCACGACTACTGTTAACAAGATGTGTTGGCCCAACGTGGCGTACATACTCCTTGGATCCAAGTTGGCTCCTTTTCCTGATGCATGTACACAAGCATGGCTGTCTGGCTCCTTTTCCCTATGCATGTATGCAAGCATGGATGGACTCCAATTCTTTGACGGACATGCTGCTTCACTTGCATGCATGATAACCATTTTACTTCTTCAAATAGCTATGCTTTTTTTTTTGAATTTCTTTATTGCAATGAACAACATTTCTCCATTAATGTTGTACAAAATAAAGCATAGTGTCGTAATTTTATCTTGAATAACAAAACAATATATTGTGTAATTGTTAATTGAGATCACGTGAAAAATATATCATGTAATATTTGTAGATGTAGCTGTAGCGTCTATGTCCACATTATCCTCCCTTTCTTGAAAACAAAGCCGTCCTCGGCTTTCACCTATCCGGAACACATCACACAACAAAGAAAAGATAGATGCAATGTATATAGGTTGTTCCAAAGGCGTTAGCTGAAGAGGGTTTGATAAATTTGTAATAGCACCATTATGAATATCATGATAAAGTTCTCATGTATATCATGATAAAGTTTATCCCACATAGAGCCTATATATGAATTATGGGACCGCAAATGAACTATCTGAGCATGTGGTATGTCCAGATCAGAAGTTGGGACACTCAATAGAAAAAAATCAGAATTGATAGCAAGCATACTATGTGTAGTTCGATCCGTTGATTTAAATTTATCATCATTAATTATTTCATTGGGGGTCACAGGAAGCAAGTTGGTTTTTCCTTCAAACACGAGAGTATACGAATTTTTTCTACCATTATGAGTAACACTAATATCATATTGCCAAGGTTGACCTAACAATAAAGAACAAGCTTGCATAGGGACGACATCACAGTCAACATAATCATGGTACGAACCAAGTGTAAAATGGACTCTCATACGTCGCGTTACCTTCAACTTACCACAGTCGTTGAACCATTGGATGTAATATGGATGAGGATGTCTCGTAGTGGTGAGGCAAAGCTTCTCTACCATCTCTGTACTCGCCAAATTATTGCAGCTTCCGCCATCAATGATCACACGAACGAAATTCCCTTTGACAACAAACTTAGTTTGAAAAAGATTATGGCGTTGAGGCATCTCAGCATGCCCCACCTGGGCACTAAGTACTCGCATGGTTACAAGGCTTGGGTACTGATCTGGCATCACAACATTAATATGTATCTCTTCTGTGTCATGCTCTTTAGTGTCACCTGCATTATTAGTGGCAAGCATCGCATCTGTATCTTCATCCAAATCACTAGCGGAGGAGCACTCACCATCTTCTTGCACAATGGAAGTACGTTTATTTGGGCAGTCCTTCATCAAGTGCCCGTCACCTTCGCATCTATGACACTTCACGTCCCTTGTGCGTCCAGACGAAGTGGTGGGTGCTTGAGAAATTGCTCTCGACACCACTAAGGATTGTGGAGCTGATTTTGAACTTGTTGGGAGTGCACCATTGTTCGAGATATGTGGTGTTGCCTCGGTAGTGGTTGGGACAGTTGGAGAGGGTGTCCATGATGAGTGACGACTTGCAGAAAAGTTACCTAATCCCTTATTGTGTCGTACCTGTACTTCCCTTTCAGCTTTACAAGCAAAATGAAACAAACGAGTAATAGAATTGTACTCCTTATAGTCCAATATACCCCGAATATCACGATTTAAACCACCTAAAAACCTAGCCATCATAGCATCTTCGGTTTCAACTAATCCACATCGCATTAACCCAGTTTGTAAATCTTGATAATAAACCTCTACAGAACTACTACCTTGTTTTTTTCATTTAGTTTGTCACGAGTATAATAACGTTGTCGCATAGCTCATTTTAAAGCATCCAAAGTAGCAGGTATATTGTTCGCATTAACATGACAATACTCACTCCACCAAATAGAAGCAAAGTTTGTAAATTCACTAGTGGCTGCCCTAACTCTTTGGTTCTCAGGAATATCATGACATGCAAATTTTTGTTCAACAGAAAGTTCCCAATCAAGATAAACATCTGGATTATATTTACCATTGAAAGCATGCATAGTAAATTTAATTTTAGCACTAGAGTGGTCATAATCTCAAACGCCATACCTGGGTGGACCTCGTGCCATACCTTGATGGTTGAAACACAGTTGTCGATGAGCACGGTCATTGTGGCGGTCGGCTGCTTGGTCGTCCTCGGTGTCACCGGAATAATCCTCGTAGTTGTCCCCGCATTCCTCGTTGACACGGGGAGGAATGCGTTGGTGCTGGTTTATGGCAGCGGCATCGGTGACAGTAGCTAGATGTTGTGGATGACCCACACACACACACGTCGAGCTGGTGAAATAGCGGCAACACCTGCAGAGTTGGGAGGATCAACGTTGTTGTTGATGCGGGGTACAGTCTGCAAGCCATCCGGATGTGACAAGATGTCCTGTAGATGTGTGTTGGCAACATCCTGTGCATCCTCGATGGCCTTGAGCCTCTCCTCGGCCATAATCTGAGCACTCTCAAGTTGGGCGAGACGCTCACTAGTGACTTTCACATCCGCGGTAAGGCCCTCAAGTGTGGGTTAATCCTGTGCCATTGTTAGGGAAAGAGAAAAAACACACAATGTATAATCCCTATCAACTAGTAGGACGTGGTGGAGGGAAATCACTCACACTCAAGCTTAGTATCAAATTCTTACTTGTTCTTACCAATGCAATAGGTGGTGATCGGCGTGTTAGTGTTGGCTTCAAACTACCGATGAAGATTGGATGGAGAGATAACCAGGAATCAGTAGAGTCAGGTCTGTACTTATTGGTAGGAAAAAATGTAGCTTGGCAAAGGTTTCTCAACTCACAATATTAGTGGCACAATTTAGCAAAAAGCAATGCAAGTTAAATAATTGCTCAAACTCCTAACTAGTGCTGGCAGTCGACTAGTAAGAGATAAAACAACCTAAACCCAGATACTGAATGAAGGGAGTGAAAATCGATGAAAATATAATAGCTCCAAGTAGCTAGATAAGTGAAGTATAAACACAGTGACAAATCTCGAAAATAGACGATATATGGAGCAGTGATAATGTAGGAGCAAAAGTGTTTGTCCTGAAAAACGAACCGATCAACACGACTTAAAACAGCTGCTTGCCGGCCTGAACTATGCACTTCTCTTTTATTTTGCTCTTTTTCTCTCTCTCTTTTTTCTATTTTTTCTTCTCTATTTTTCTTCTATTTTTTGGGCTTTTTTTGGTCAAGCCGGTAACAAACAAGAACTCACGTATACCAAAGATGATAATGTAGCGAAAAAATAACGTGAGGAAAGTTCTTGGAATGTTTGAGCGATGGTAGCTGTAAAAGCGAACTCCAAGGCACAACGCAAGTTGATGGGACGTGTACTACCAGCAATGGCACTAATAATCAAATAATGATAGATGGATGTGCTGATGGAATTGGGATGCTTGGTCGCTAGCGGCAGAAGGCGTGGAAGTGTGCGCGGCAGCAGAAGAACAATTTTTTAAATGCAGATGGGACGTGGGTACAGGTGCAGCAGCAAATGTGCTAAGTAAAAATTTACAGCAGCAAATAAATCTTGCAACCGCAAGTCTGCGACAAGAGTCCGCGGAATTGTATTTTTTTACATTGAGAATGAAGCATGTAGTGCAAATTATGATTTGGACAAAAAAACAAGATCACGAGTATTAGATGAATGCAACCAAAAATTCAACTACATAAATACTAGATGCAAAAGTTGCTAAGGGCTAAAAAAAATATGTGCGATGGATGAATTAATTTTTTTGGCTTTTTGTAGGTTATAGGACTGAAAAAGATCTAATATAATAAAAACTATAAATCTCTCACTTGTGAACGTGAAAACTGATACCACTTGATGTGAACTTGTTGGGGAACGTAGTATTTCAAAAATTTCCTATGCACATGCAAGATCCATCTAGGTGATGCATAACAACGAGCAGGGAGGGTGTGTCCACGTACCCTCGTAGAACGAAAGCGGAAGCGTTAAGTAATGCGGTTGATGTACTCGAACGTCTTCGCAATCCAACTACCAAACGCATGACACCTCCGCGATCTACACACGTTCAGTTTAGTGACGTCCCTCGTACTCTTGATCCAGCTGAGGCCGAGGGAGAATTTCGTCAGCATGACGGCGTGATGACTGTGATGATGAAGCTACCGACGTAGGGCTTCGCCTAAGCGCTACAACAATATGACCGAGGTGGAAATATGTGGAGGGGGGCACCGCACACGGCTAAGATCAACTTTGATGTGTTCTAGGGTGCCCCCCTCCCCACGTATATAAAGGAGGGAGGGAGAGGCTGGCCGGCCCTCATAGGCGTGCCAAGGGGGGAGGAATCCTCCTCCTAGTAGGAGTAGGACTCCCCCCTTTCTTAGTCCTACTAGGAGAAGAAGGAAGGAGGGGGCGCCGTCCCTCCCCCTAGTTCAATTTGGACTAGGCCCATGGGAGGGGGGGGGGGGGGCGGCCAGCCCTTGGCAGCCACTCTCTCTCCCCCTAGGCCCAATAATGCCCATTACTTCTCTGGTGGTTCCGATAACCTTCCGGCACTCCGATATTTATCCGGTGACCCCCGGAACTCATCCGGTGTCCGAATAACATCGTCCAATATATCATTCTTTATGTCTCGACCATTTCGAGACTCCTCGTCATGTCCGTGATCACATCCGGGACTCTGAACTACCTTCATTACATCAAAACACATAAACTCATAATACCGATCGTCATCGAACATTAAGCGTGCGGACCTTACGGGTTCGAGAACTATGTAGACATGACCGAGACTCATCTCCGGTCAATAACCAATAGCGGAACCTGGATGCTCATATTGGTTCCCACATATTCTACGAAGATCTTTATCGGTCAAACTGCATAACATTATACGTTGTTCCCTTTGTCATTGGTATGTTACTTGCCCGAGATTCGATCGTCGGTATCTCAATACCTAGTTCAATCTTGTTACCGGCAAGTCTTTTTACTCGTTCCGTAATGCATCATCCCGTAACTAACTCATTAATCACATTGCTTGCAAGTCTTATAGTGATGTGCATTACTGAGAAGGCCTAGAGATACCTCTCCGACAATCGGAGTGACAAATCCTAATCTCGATCTATGCCAACTCAACAAACACCATCGGAGACACCTGTAGAGCATCTTTATAATCACCCGCTTATGCCAGACGCTTGATAGCACACTAAGTGTTCCTCTGGTGTTCGGGAGTTGTATAATCTTATAGTTATAGGAACATGTATAAGTTATGAAGAAAGGAATAGCAATAAACTAAATGATCATAGTGCTAAGCTAACGGATGGGTCAGTCAATCACATCATTCTCTAATGATGTGATCCTGTTCATCAAATGACAACTCTTGTCCATGGCTAGGAAACTTAACCATATTTGATTAACGAGCTAGTCAAGTAGAGGCATACTAGTGACACTCTCTTTTGTCTATGTATTCACACATGTACTAAGTTTCCGGTTAATACAATTCTAGCATGAACAATAAACATTTATCATGATATAAGGAAATATAAATAACAATATTATTATTGCCTCTAGGGCATATTTCCTTCAGTCTCCCACTTGCACTAGAGTCAATAATCTAGATTACATTATAATGATTCTAACACCCATGGAGTCTTGGTGCTGATCATGTTTTGCTCGTAAGAGAGGATTAGTCAACGAATCTGCAACATTCAGATCCGTGTGTATCTTGCAAATCTCTATGTCTCCCTCCTTGACTTGGTCGCGCATGGAATTGAAGCGTCTCTTGATGTGCTTGGTTCTCTTGTGAAATCTAGATTCCTTTTCCAATGCAATTGCACCAGTATTGTCACAAAAGATTTTCATTGGACCCGATGCACTAGGTATGACACCTAGATCGTGATATGAACTCCTTCATCCGACTCCTTCATTTGTCGCTCCGGCAGCTATGTACTCCGCTTCACACGAGATCCCGCCACGACGCTTCTGCTTGGAACTGCACCAACCGACAGCTCACCATTTAATAAAAATACGATCCGGTTTGTGACTTATAGTCATCCGGATCGCTGTCAAAGCTTGCATCGACATAACCGCTATTTACTTAGCTCTTTGTCACCCCCATAAACGAGAAACATATCCTTAGTCCTTTTAGGTATTTCAGATGTTCTTGACCGCTGTCCAAAGGATCCACCTCGGATTACTTTGGTACCTCCCTGCTAAACTAATAGCAAGGCACACATCAGGTCTAGTACACAACATTGCATACATGATAGAACCTATGGCTGAAGCATAGGGAATGCCTTTCATTTTCTCTCTATCTTCTGCAGTGGTCGGACATTGAGTCTGAGTCAACTTCACAGCTTGTAATACAGGCAAGAACCCTTTCTTTGCTTGATCCATTTTGAACTTCTTCGGAACTTTATCAAGGTATGTGCTTTGTGAAAGTCCAATTAAGCGTCTTGATCTATCTCTGTAGATCTTGATGCCCAATATATAAGCAGCTTCACCGAGGTCTTTCACTGAAAAATTCTTATTCAAGTATCCTTTTATGCTATTAAAAAATTCATATCATTTCCGATCAACAATATGTCATCCACATATAATATCAGAAATGCCACATAGCTCCCACTCACTTTCTTGTAAATACAGGCTTCTCCAAAAGTCTGTATAAAACCATATGCTTTGATCACGCTATCAAAGCGTATATTCCAACTCAGAGATGCTTGCAACAGTCCATTAATGGATCGCTGGAGCTTACACACTTTGTTAGCACGTTTTGGATCGACAAAACCTTCTGGTTGCATCATATACAACTCTTCTTTAAGATATCCATTAAGGAATGTAGTTTGACATCCATTTGCCAAATTTCATAATCATAAAATGCGGCAATTGCTAACATGATTCAGACAGACTTAAGCATCGCTACGGGTGAGAAAGTCTCATCATAGTCAACTCCTTGAACTTGTCGAAAACCTTTTGCAACAAGTCGAGCTTTGTAGACAGTAATATTTCCGTCAGCGTAAGTCTTCTTCTAGAAGATCCATTTATTCTCTATGGCTTGCCGATCAACGGGCAAGTCAACCAAAGTCCATACTTTTTTATCATACATGGATCCCATCTCAGATTTCATGGCCTTAAGCCATTTTGCGGAATCTAGGCTCATCATCGCTTCCTCATAGTTCGTAGGTTCGTCATGGTCAAGTAACATCATAGATCTGAGATAGCGGTAAATCAGTAAGAGACATCATAGATTGCACCATATCTAATAAAGTACGATTACGACGTTCAGACACACCATTACGCTGTGGTGTTCTGGGTGGCGTGAGTTGTGAAACTATTCCGCATTGTTTCAAATGAAGACCAAACTCGTAACTCAAATGTTCTCCTCCACAATCAGATTGTAGAAACGTTATTTTCTTGTTACGATGATTTTCCACTTCACTCTAAAATTCTTTGAACTTTTCAAATGTTTCAAACTTGTATTTCATCAAGTAGATATACCCATATCTTCTTAAATCATCTGTGAAGGTCAGAAAATAATGATACCGCCGCGAGCATCAACACTCATCGGACCGCATACATCAGTATGTATTATTTCCAAAATCCCATCAGCATGGAGTTTCTTCATGCGCTTTACACCAATATGACCTAAACAGCAGTGCCACAAATAAGTTGCACTATCATTATTAAACTTTTATCTTTTGGCTTCAATACTATGAACATGTGTATCACTATTATCGAGATTTAGTAAAAATAGACCACTCATCAAGGGTGCATGACCATAAAAGATATTATTCATATAAATAGAACAACCATTATTCTCTGATTTAAATGAATAACAGTCTCGCATCAAACAAGATCCAGATATAATGTTCATGCTTAACGCTGGCACCAAATAACAATTATTCAGGTCTAAAACTAATCACGAAGGTAGATGTAGAGGTAGCATGCTGACGGTGATCACATCGACTTTGGAACCATTTCCCACGCGCATCGTCACCTCATCCTTAGCCAATCTTCGCTTAATCCGCAGCCCCTGTTTCGAGTTGCAAATATTAGCAATAGAACTAGTATCAAATACCCAGGCGCTACTGCGAGCATTAGTAAGGTACACATCAATAACATGTATATCAAATATCCCTTTGACTTTGCCATCCTTCTTCTCCGCCGAATACTTGGGGCAGTTTCGCTCAAAGGACCAGTCCTTTTCAAGAGAAGCACTCGGCCTCGTGCTTAGGTCCAGATTTGGGCTTTTTCACTTGAGCAGCAACTTGCTTGCTGTTCTTCCTGAAGTTCCCCTTCTTCCCTTTACCCTTTTTTCTTGAAACTGGTGGTCTTGTTGACCATCAACACTTGATGCTCTTTCTTGATTTCTACCTCCGCAACCTTTAGCATTGCGAAGAGCTCGGGAATGGTCTTATCCATCCTCGCATGTTACAGCCATCACGAAGCTCTTGTAGCTTCATGGCAGTGATTGAAGAACTCACAATGACACTATCATCGAAGATTAACTCCCGCTTGAGTCAAATGGTTGTGGTAACCAGACATTCGAGTATATGTTCACCGCGTAACTATTCTCCTCCATTTTGCAAACAGAGAACTTATTGGAGACTTCATATCTCTCAATCCGGGTATTTGCTTGAAATATTAACCTCAACTCCTGGAACATCTCATATGCTCCATGACATTCAAAACATCGTTGAAGTCCCTGTTCTAAGCCGTAAAGCATGGCACACTGAACTATCGAGTAGTCATCAGCTTTGCTCCGCCAGACGTTCATAATATCTGGTGTTGCTCCTGCAGCGGGTTTGTCACCTAGCGGTGCTTCCAGGACGTAATTCTTCTATGTAGCAATGAGGATAATCCTCAAGTTATGGACCCAGTTCGTGTAGTTGCTACCATCATCTTTCAACTTAGCTTTCTCTAGCAACGCATTAAAATTCAATGGAACAACAGCACAGACCATCTATCTACAACAACATAGACATGCAAAACACTATCAGGTACTAAGTTCATGATAAATTAAAGTTCAATTAATCATATTACTTAAGAACTCCCACTTAGATAGACATCCCTCTAATCATCTAAGTGATCACGTGATCCATATCAACTAAACCATGTACGATCATCACGTGACACTACAAAAAAGACACAGACGTGACATTTTGGGCAGAACTAATTTTTTTTCTGTCATACATATGACACTTCTATGACGATAATTGTTACAAAACCCGGTATCATCATAGATGTGGTGGGCTCCTACTTCTATGACAAAAAGTCATGACAGAAAATGGGCTTTTCATCCTGGGCGGGCCGGAGACGCAGATGCATGACATTCTTTGGGCCGTCCATGACGAAAAAAACCGAGGTAGAAGCGAGGGCGAGGAAAATTTCAGCGAGTTCCCGGTTACGGTGGGAGGTCGGGGGCCGAGCGATGCGCGTTTCTCTAGTACCCGTACGCGCGTTTGTGCGAGGCGTTGGCTCTAACTGGACCCGAGCGAGGCGTTGGGCTCTAACTGAACCCGAGCGATTGCACTGCAGGCTATGCGTTACTGAACCCGAGCGATCGATCGATGGTGTTAATCAACCCGATCGAGTGATTCTTCGCCATCGCCGCTAATCGAAGCCGATCGCTGCTGCCTCTAGGATGAACAAAGAGCGCTATGGGGGGTTGATGAACAAGGAGCGGTAGCGTTGCCTCTGGATGAACAGGACCCCGTGGTGTGGTGGAGGGCTGGATGAACAGTAGACGGTGGAGGGGTTCCCGTGGAGGGGTGGTTGAACATGACCCCGTGGTGTGGAGGGCTGGATGAATAATAGACGGTGGAGGGGTGCCCGGTTAGGGGTGGCTGAACAGGACCCCGTGGTGTGGAGGGCTGGATGAACAATAGACGGTGGAGGGGTGCCCGTGGAGGGGTGGTTGAATAGGACCCCATGGCGTGGAGGGCTGGATGAACAGTAGACGGTGGAGGGGTGCCCGTGGAGGGGTGGTTAAACAGTAGCCGGTGGAGTAGCGCACAGTGGAGGCTGGATGAACAGGAGCCCGTGGAGGCTAGAGGAGGTTAATGGTGGAGATGAACAGTATCCCGTGGAGTCCTGCTTTGCGGTACGCCACACCCTCCCGGCGAACAGACCCCTGCTTTGACCATAGCGCCCAACACAAGTCCGTTTCGTCTGCTTTTGCGGCACGCCACACCCTCCCAATCAACAGACCCCGCTTCGACCGTAGGAGGTCCGCTTTCCTATGTTTTACGGACGCTGCACTTCTCCCGATGAACAGGATCACGCTATTTAACGTGGCGGTCGAACACAAGGCCGTTTCCTCCATTTTGCGGTATGCTAGGCCTCGTTTCCATCGCCTGTTCTGTCCAAGCCTCCCGATGAACACGACCACGCATTTCGCTCCGACCCAGCCGCTTGGCTCCACGCGCCCGCTGCCTCCCGATGAACACGACGCATTCCGCTGCCTCCCCATGAACACGACGCATTCCGCTGCCTCCCATGAACACGACACATTCTGCTGCCTCCCCATGAACACGACGACGACGATGTTTCTCCGTTCCGACCCAGCCATGTACACGAGCCCCGCCATACGTGTGCGCGAGTAGGCGTTCGAGACCCACCAGATGTACACATACGCGGGTCAGATTTTGTTTCTTGCACCGCCGCTGTAATGACGCAGTACATGCTACATGCGCGCTCTACTACGACACATACACGCCTACTACGACACGTCCGCACCTCTACATCCACCAAGATATATGTACGCACACATTCGCCACCGTAATGACAACGCTTATGTACGCTTCACCAGGTGGGTCCCGACTGTCAGGCACTTCCTTGCCTGCGAATATGTAGCTGTTGGGTCCCAGCAGTCAGGGGGCGAATCGTTGTTTTTGCCCGGACGCACTTCCTTGCGTGCGAAGGTGTAGCCGGTGGGTCCCAACAATGTGGGGAAACTTTTTCGCGAATACGGTGGCCCGGCCCAAAGGGTCCCCGCCGTCGTGGAGGAATAATTATTTTGCGCGTAATAAGGAGGCACTTCCTTGCTGCGCCGTGGACCCAGCTGTCCGCCGCTCCACGCGACAAGATTTCTTCCGATGGAAGTCGGTCGTTGACCACATTGACCACGCCGCGCCAAGAGCACCACGGCGGTGGACGCACGACGAGGCCTAGGAAGGGACGACACGGAGGCGGGAAGACTCGGCAGCTTGTTTCCCACGGGAGGGGAGTACGACCGCACGAGGGTTTACCGTTCGCCCGCCGTCACGGAGAATAACAACAGTGTGGGTGAGTAGAGGATGGCTAGGCCAGCGATGGGAGTACGGTGGGCGGTGAGGCTCAGACGGCAAAGACACCGGCCGCCAAGGAGGAGGGAGCAGCAGTCCTGCCGGCCGCTTGTTTGAGCGGCCGGAGCAGAAGAGCACAGATTGAAGAAGTCCGACACCGCTGGATGGACATCCAACAACAAGCTTAAAGGCCAACCTTTTTTTAGGAAAGCCTCAAATCTGTGGAAAATAGCATACAACCCATCTGCCATTATTTCTAATAATTTACAGCCCATTTGCTTCTTAAGGTTTTTTGGAGCCCATATTCTTTTGTTAGCATTACAGCCCATATTGTGGCTACTAAAAAAAATTATACGAAATTTTGCATATTTCAAAAGGGTCCTAACTGTTTTTAATCCCGAAATTTCGACTCACATTTAAACTGATTTTAAAAATAAATGTATATCAATATAAAATCCAAAAAATTCTCCACCCATAAAAATTAATGTAATTTAAAATGTTGAAATAAAAAAAAGATATTTGAAACTAATTGCCGGTTTGATGTGTTTTAAAAATGTACAATCCATTTCTCATTACTAATGGGCCATTTTCTCGGCCAACCGAAGGAAAGAAAGCTCCCCTCGTCTTGAAAGATTTGCAACCCAACAGGCCCGACAAATCGACTTACTTGGCAAATCACAAAAACTGGTCAGTGGCGTGGACCCGATGTCACCTCTCCACGCATACAAGATTTCTTCCGATGGAAGTCGCTCGACCATGTTAACCACGCCAAGACGGAGAGCACCACGACGGTGGACGACGGTGAGGCCTAGGAAGGGACGACGCGAGCCGGGAAGACGCGACAAGGAAGCCCGCGCGAGAGGAGTACGAGGGTTCACCGGTTCGATCATGTGTGAGGTCGCGTGCCGCAGTGGCCCGGCCAGCGGTGGGAATAATAGGGGCGGTGAGGCCTCTCAAGGCAAGACAGCCTGCCACGGGAGGCAGGAGCATGCGGCACGACCGGCTGCTTTGGGCGGCCGGAGCAAGAAGGCCAGAGGTTGAAGAAGCACTACGGCCCTTGGATGGACATCGTACAGTCACTAGAGATAGAATCGTTCATATTGACTAAGTTGACAAAGCCCTTCGTCCCCTTCAACTTAGTAGGCCAACAAGTCAGCCTCCCACCAAGGTGGGTCCCAGCTAGCCAGGGGAGTATTCATTTTTTTGTGCGTAATAAGGAGGCACTTCCGGTGGGCCCGAGCTGACAGCGGGGGGAACGTTTTTTCGCGAAATACGGTGGCCCATCTGGTGGGTCCCAGCAGTCAGGGGGAAACGATTTTTTTCGCAAAATACTGGTGGCTCATCCGGTGGGTCCCCGCTGTCGTGGAGGAATAATTATTTTCAGAATAAGGAGGCACTTCCTTGCGGCTGCCGTGGACCCACTGTCACCTCTCCACGACAAGATTTCTTCCGATGGAAGTCGGTCGTTGACACATTGACCACGCCACACGAGAGCACCACGGCGGTGGACGCACGATGAGGCCTAGGAAGGGACAACGCGGAGCTGCAAGACGCTGCACCGGATGCCCACGCGAGAGGAGTACGAGCGCTCATCGGTTTGGCTGCGGCGTGAGGCTGCCGCCGCCGCAGTAATAACAGGGGTGTGGGTGAGTGGAGGGATGGTCCGCCAGTGGTGGGAGTAGTATGGGGCGGTGAGGCCTCCGCGTAGCACCGCCGCCATGGGAGGCAGGAGCAAAGCGGCACGACCGGGCGCCGCTTTGGGAGGCTGGAGCAAGAAGACCAGAGGTTGAAGAAGCACTATGGCCGCTGGATGGACATCATACGGTCATCGGAGTATTGACTAAGTTGACAAAGCCCTCCGTCCCGCCAACTTAGTAGGCCCACAAGTCAGCCCAACAATATGGTGGGTCCCAGCTAGCAGGGGTATTCATTTTTTTGGGCATAATAAGGAGGTACTTCCTTGCGTGCGAAGATATAGCTGGTGGTTCCGACCTGTCAGCGGGGGAAACATTTTTTTCGCTAAATACGAGGCCCTTCCTGTGGGTCCTAGCTGTCGTGGAGGAATCATTATTTTGCGGTAATAAGGAGGCATTTCCTTGCATGCGGCCGTGGACCCAGCTGTCAGCCTCTCCACGCATACCCACTTCCGATGGATGTTGTTCATTGACCACGTTGACCAGGCCGCGCCGATAGCACCAGGGCGGTGGACGACGGCGAGGCCTAGGAAGGGAACGACACGGAGCCAGGGAATACTCGGCAGTTGTTTCCCACGCGGAGGGTTCATCTGCCGTCGCCGGAGAATAACAACATTACACCCCATATTGTGGCCACGGTTAAAAAGTATACGAAATTTTGCATATTTCGGTGCGTTCAACTGTTTTTAATCCAGAAATATCGATTCACATTCAAACTATTTTGAAAAATAATTGTCCACGCATAAAAATGAATGGAATTTAAGATCTTGTAATGAAAAAAAAATGAAACTAATTCCCGGTTTGATGTGTTTTAAAAATGTACAACCCATTTCTGGGCAAACCGAACGAAACCTCTCCTCGTCGTGCAAGATTTGCAGCCCAGCAGGGCCGATAAAGCAAGTAGGCCTTGTTTGGGTATTTCTTTTAAAAAAATAGAACTAGGCTAGCCATTTTCAGCAAGAAAAAACACAACTGGGCTCATGATGTGGTAAACATAAATAAAACCCTGGCTAGATGGGCCACAGCCCCCGCATAGCCCCGTTGTTACCCTGATCCGTCGCTAAAATTTGTGTAAATAACAACTGCTTGTTCCTCAAAAAAAATTGCGTGACTTGCTCGGTCCCTGGTGTCAGCCGCTCGTAGTGTAATTCTCTCGTTTATTTACTACGTTGACAATGGCGTGAGCCAGATATGTCCAACCATTAGGAGGAACCATATTTTTGGGCTTGTACTATAGAGGCACTTGCTTGCGCACTGGCATGATGCTGGTGGGTCCCTACTGTCATCCTCTCCACGTAGAGTCATCTCCTTGTTCCTCTTGGTTGTTTATGATGTTGACAACGCAAGAGGGCGGCGCACCGCACACGGCGAGCGAACCAAGGCCGCAAGGCGGAGGACGACGGCGAGGCCTCGGACGGAACAAACATGAGCCGCTGAAGATGCGCCGTCCAACAAGCAGCGGAGGGGAGTACGAGGTTGATCGTTCGGGCACGGTGCGTGTTAGGGCTGACGCCGGAGAATAACAGGACGGTGGGGAATAGAGGAGGGACTGCCAACGTTGGATGGTACGTGACGGTAGGGCAGCGGAGGCGCAACCAGCCATGGGAGGCGGAGCAAAGGAGCCGACGTGGTGGTTTGGTTTGGGCGGCCGGAGGAAGAAGAAGACAAGAGATAGAAGATAGACGACAGATGTTGGATGTCAATCCAACGGCCGGTAGGCAGAATCGCTTGTTGACCGGCTAGTAAGTCGACACCACCTTGATAGGCTATTTCTCGCAGGTCCCAAATGTCGAATCCAAATCTGTCACGGTCATGCAGCCTTTCCTATGAAAATTTGCAGCCCATTTGATGTGCTAGTTCAAATAAGTTTGTGGGTGCCGGTGGGGCTAATCACTTGGCTTCAGAATGCACAAGGAGTTCAAGCAGCCAGCGAGAGTGATGTTATTTCCTTGGTTGGGATTTTTACAATATTTCACTCTAAATTAAAGGAATGGCAAGCCATTTGCCTTGTTTCAAAGAAAATATGATAGTCACAAATGAGTTGAAAAGGGCAGAACATCTAACTCCAGCTACAAACTGCATAAAAGCATGAGGGTTAATTGTTCATCAGGTTTACAACAAAACCAGATTGAAAAGGGCAACAACATCTAACTCCAACACTGTTTTCGGCAGTCATAGTCAAATGGATCGGTAGGTCCATAGAATGAACATCCTGGGTCGTAAAATTTACTAGATTATGACCACAATATGTTGTAAATAGAAGCCCGACACATTCAGAAGCTCTTTTGCCCACCCGAAACTCATTTTTTTGCTCTTCGACATACCCATCCGTCAAAACCATGCTGCTGATAAACTTAAGCCTGATGGACAATAGTAACCTCGCATTCAGCAGGAAGAATGTGACAAATCTTGTGTTTGCACGGTTGGGTACATATCGTTATAGCGTTATTGTCTTCAATCGAATCTCATGAGAAGTGAGAAAATCCCGATGCTTAGGAATCCACCAATTGGTTATTAGTTTCTTACCACGTCCTGTTGCCTAAATAGACATGAAGATTGAAAACAGTTAAGGTCTAAAAGAAGAGTGTCGAAAGAGCAACAACTGAACGGTTAATTCTAGTACACTATATCTGGGCTTCCAATGTGCGTGAAATTATCACCTTTATATACAACTTCTCCAGACATGGAAAGCATTGCAGCAAGCCAATAATCTTGTTCAGATCAAAACTAATCATTTGGATATATAAGATCTTGACAAAATCCAGCACCATTGATAGGCCATCCATGGATAAACTCTTCATTGAGCATAGAACATAATATTAGTACAAAATGTGTACTCCAAGATGATATATAAATATATATATATATATTATGCGCAGAAATTTAAAATGCAGCTTATGGTTACAAGTGTAGATGATAATATAAAGTACCTGAAGAACTGTGGAGCCAAACAACATATTGAAATGAGCACAGAGATCATGTATTACACCCAAGGTCTCCAGTTTAGGCGCAAAGAGGACGGTTATTTGCAACGGTGAATAACTAGAATCAAGGATCAACCTTTGAAGTGAAGGGGCATCTTGGATGATGAGCTGCCTTCCGTCAAAAGAAATTCCAATTTTACAAGGTTAGGCGATTTTATTTGGAGACAACCGATTCTAATCAGGAAAACAGCACCAAGCACTCCAACAGAGGGCAACTGGAGTGGATGATGCTATGCAATGAGGCCTCCGATATACGAACCCGCACAAGTGAAAGTTTCTTGAGAAATGGGAGTCGAAGGTTTAGTACCAAATTATCTGGTAGGTAGGACAACGCAAAGGTGGCGGTGTGGAGAGAGGACGAAACCGCGAGATGGACATCGCTGCTAAGGGCACAAGTTCATGGCGCTCGTATGTGGTATGTGATTTCAGGGAATAGTAGAACTCAAGCAAACTGTAGTTCTGTGAATTGGGGATTTCAGCCAGCGCCCACTATGCAGGCATGGTATGCTTGCTCGTAGCATGACGGGATGCAGAGGCTTTGAACGGAGCCCGTGGGAGGAGATGATGGCTCTGGGATTTCAAAATCATTAAAGAGAGATAGCTGACGACAATCGAGATTATGGGCACGACGCGCCATAGAGGGCGCCACCGAATTGAGAGGACTTGGGTGCGGCGACAATCCTTGGTGGGGAGAAGCGAGATGATCTCCCAAGGACGGCGTCCGGAGAACGCTGATGCGGTCCACCCGAGATTCTACGGTTCCCGATCCGTGGGGCGGGTCGCCGCTTCCCCCGCAGACAAACGGGCTATGGATCTACTACAGACGTCGCCTGGCAAGGGAGCCTCAACTTGGCGCTGGGTCACCACCCATTTTCTCGAGGGCGCCGGTCAAGGCCACGGATTTGAGCAGAGTAACTAATGATGAGCCTAGTTGTAAAGCGAGCTAAGAAGAAGGGAGCTGGGGTTTTCTCAGAGGAGTGAGGAAGAAGGGAGCTGGGGTTTTCAGAGGGAGTGAGGTGAGGAATTGGGGCACGAGTGGAGCGAGCTGATGTGAGGTGGGTGGGAGCGAGGAGGAAGATGAGCACCCAGTGTTTTTTGGGGGATGGGGGGAGGCGGTGCTGGGTGGGTAGCGCCTCATTCAAGAAATATATGGGCTTTTGAATTGATTTCACTATTTACTAGTGCGGATGGGCTGTTTTGTCTTGGGCCCAGAGAAACAATTACTACTAGTAAAGTGGAGACACTCTACAGCCTACCCGTAAAAAATTACTACTAGTACAAAGGAGACACTCTACCGCTTCGCTCCCTCCTAGGTCATTGAAACATCTCCCCATCGAATGTCATATACTTTTGTTCACCGACATGCGGGCCATGCAGCAAAAGGGCCCAAATGCCATCCACCAAATTAGAAGGCAGATGCAAAGGAGAGTCACCCCGGTCAGAAGCGCCGTAGTAACGAGCCGTCAGACGAAAACCCCACCTCTCCGCAGCCTAAGTTTGACGGACGGCAACCATCATTTCACTCTTCAATGAATCCCTTCTCCTCATCAGGACGCTTCTCGATTCAATCGACACTAATCATGCACGCAAACGCAGTACGATCAAGATCAAGGACTCACGGAAGATATCGTAACACAACTCTACAATAAAATAAGTCATACAAGCATCATAATACAAGCCAGGGCCTCGAGGGCTCGAATACAAGTGCTCGATCATAGACGAAGTCAGCCGAAGCAACAATATCCGAGTACGCATATAAGTTAAACAAGGTGCCATAAGATGGCTAGCACAAACCGGGATACAGACGAAGAGGAGCAGGCCTCCCGCCTCGGGATCCTCCTAGGTCACTCCCGTCGTCGCCGCCGGGCTGCACGTAGTAGTAGGCGCCCGCAGTAGTAGTCGCCATAGGCGGGCGCTCGCCCCGGCTCCATCGTCCTGTTGCAGCAATCGAGTAGAGGTAGGGGAAAAGGGGGAACAAGGCAACCGTGAGTACTCATCCAAAGTACTCGCAAGCAAGGAGCTACACTACATATGCATGGATATATGTGTAAAGGCCATATCGTGGACCGAATCGCAGAATGCCGTAATAAGAGGGGATAGTTAGTCTTAACGAAGACTACGCTTCGACACCGGTCTTGCAATGCATGTAAGAGGACAACGGAAGTCCTCCAAGTAACATCATATAGCAATAATCCTACCCGCAATCCCCGCCATATCCCCGAGCGAGAGCGACCACCGTTGTATCCGCAATCGAAAGGGTGTGTTTTATCAAGTATCCGGTTCTAGTTGTCATAAGCTCAAGGTACAACTCCAAGTCGCCCTGTTATCAAGATCACGGCTATCCGAATAGATTAATCACCGCAGGGTGCACCATCTTACCCAAAGACGCTTGATCCCATTTGGCCGACACACTTTCCGGGTCATGCCCGCCGCTGAAGATCAACACGCCGCAGCCCCACCTAGGCACAACAGAGAGGCCAACACGCCGGTCTAAACCTAAGCGCCAGGGTCCGGGCCCATCGCCTCGAGCACACCAAGACGCTAAGTAGGGCGGCCGAAGAAGACCTAGCCTAACAGCGCTCCAGCCCAATCCGGCGCTACGCCCTCCGTCACGACGCCTCAAGTATTTCGCCGATACCACGACGCCGGATACCCATAACTACTCCCCGAGATGGTTAGTGCGATAAGCTCAGAGCCAACTCAGATCAAATACCAAGACCTCGTTACATGTTAAGTAACCGCTGAACGCCAACAGGCCAGCCCACCTCTCTCCTAGGCGGTCTCAACCTGCCCTATCGCCCGCCATAAAGTAATAATGGGGCCGTGGGAACCTGTGCCCACCTCTACCGGATGGAGCCACCCGCCCTTTCAAATTTCCCATCTCCTAACAAAGACCACGTAATGTAATAGTGTAAAGTATATAGATATACCCGTGATCACCTCCCGAGTGATCACGGCCCGATAGTATAGCACGGCAGACGGACAAGGATGTAGGGCCACGATGAGAACACTAGCATCCTATACTAAGCATATAGGATTGCGTAAAAGTAACAACAAGGGTAACAAGGACAAAGCTATGCAAGAAGATAGGAGTATCTCAAAACAAGAATATGTTACACTACTCTAATGCAAGCAGTAGATAAGAGTAGGCGATATCCGTGATCAAGGGGGGGGCTTGCCTGGTTGATCGACAAGAAGGGGGGTCGCCGGTGACGAGTCGATCACAGGGACATCAAGATCGGTCTCGGGTCTCACCGGAGAGAAGAGGGGAAGAAACAGAAATACATAGCGTGCAAGTGCATAACAGACAATGCATGAGCTAGACGTGTTCTAACGCAGCGCTAGGCGATATCGCGAAGGGGGAAACATCCGAAAGTTTTCCTTGCTCCGGACGTCTGCCGACAAATGAACCGAGAGGAAAGTTTGCAGGTTCGATAGGTTAGGGTGTGTGGCGGACGAACGGACCGCATATCCGGATTCGCCTCGCCGATCCGAGCAACTTTCATGTTGAAATTATTTTAATCCGAAGTTACGATTAAAAGATATGATTTTTAAAAGATTTTATTAATTTCGGAATTTTATTAATTATTTAATTAATTTCGAATGCATTTATGACATCAAGATGATGTCATGTCGACGTCAAGAATAACAGGGTTGATCGAAGTCAACTCGACATGTGGGTCCAGGGGACCCACCGTCATCCTCTAATTAGGTTAATTAGGTTAGGTTAATTAATTACGCTTAATTAAGCTAGTTAATTAATTTGATCAACCCGGATTAATTAACTTAATTAATTAATTAGTTAATTAATTAATTAATTATTAATTTTATTAATCATTTTATCTTTATTTCTTTTCTTTCTTTCTTTTTTTTTAACATTCATGTGGTGTGGGGCCCGTGGCAAAGGGCCCATCGGGCCTAACGGGCGCGGGCGCTGTGGCTAATGGGCATGGTCTTAACAGCGATGCCCGAGGGGCGCAGGCATGCACACGGCGCACGCCGGCCGCCGTGGCTGTGGGAGGCGGCGGAGGATGGCCGCGACCGGCTGGGCGGAGCGGGCGCAGGGCGCAAGGGCCGAGGGGTTGTGGCAGGAGGAGACGCGCCCATGGTGGCTGCGGGATGGCTGCGGCAGGGGCCGAGGCGCCGGAGGCGCTGTAGGGGCGCCGTGGCCGAGCGGCAACGGGCAGGGGCCGGTCAGCAAGCAGGCGCCACGCCGGGCGGCCGAACGAGCGACGGGACGGAAGAGAGGGAAAGCTCACGAACGGTGTAGGGGAGTGGCAGCGAGCTCGAGGAGGAGGACGGGACGAGCGACGGCGGGTGGAGATCCGCGCGAAGCGGATCCGCCGCCGACGGCGCGAGGTGTTTAGGTCGGGCCGAGTCGGCGACGGAGAGGAGGGTGCGGAGGAGTCCGGCGGGCGGCGCTTACGGTGAGGAACAAGGCCGGAGGGGGGCGGCGAGGACGACGTTGCTCGGGCGGGTCCGCGACGGGCCGGGCGGCACCAGCGGCGGCGCGACGGCGTCGGGCGGCGGGAAGCGCTGCCGGGCGCGGTGGTCGGCCCATCCGATCTGGATCGGGGAAGAGGGGAGACGAGGGAGGGGTTTGGCCGACGGGAAGGTGAGGCGACCTTCGGGATCGGGCGGTGGCGCGGTGGTGGGGCGGCACCGGGTGGGAGTCGGTGAGGTGGCGGCGGGGACGACGAGCGGACGCTAGGGATGCCCGATCCAGATCGGATCGGGGGAAGGGGAGAGTGGGGGGGGGCGAGTGGGGGCCGGGTTAGGGTTTCAGGAGTGGGGGGTTAGGTAGGCCCTAGGTTGGGCCGGCCTGTAGGGCTACCGGGCCGGTTGGCCCAGTGGCGGTGGGTTTGCTCCTTCTCTTTTTTTTTCTTTTGTCTTTACCTTTTTATTATTTTACCTTTTTACTTTTCTATTTTATTTTAGTTTTAGCAATTTACTAGAGTGGCACCTAAATAGATTTTACAATTTATGCCATCGCCACAATAGTTTATTACTTATAACAAATTAGTTTTGAAAATGTTTATTAATTTTAAAGCACTTAAATAATTGTATTTGCTACTGCTTTTATTCATTTTAGAGTATCTAAACATTTTATAAAAGTGTGGTCCCTCCACCATAATTATTTATGAATTATTTGGAACCACCAACACTTTAGTTTTAATATTCAAAATTATTTTATTGCTTGCTTGATATTGAATTTGAATTCAACAGGTTTCAAACTAGCGAAGTTTATCCACAAGAACTCAAGGTGACGTGAGATCATTAGCGGGATTACTGTAGCGTAATCACCCAAGGCCACAATTCTCCTCCATTACAAGAAATCTCGCCCCGAGATTTAAGAGGGGAGCAAGGGGAAAGGTCTGGTTAAGATAATCTAACGGATCTTCTCAAGAAGTTAATCCTTCCGCTGATGTCTTCAATCCTTTATTCCGATGCATCATGATAAACTTGTCATCATTTCTTCGAACTCTATCGCATTTCACGAAAGGTAAGGGCAGCTCACTACTTACATAATGCTTTTAAGGGAAACAACTGGGCTAACCCATGAATTAGTATAAGATTAGCTCTCGAGTTGAACATTTGAAATACCTCGAGAGTAAGGTACGAAGGTACCATAATAGGCTTCAAGCGGTGAGAAGGGGGTTCAGAGTAGCGAGAGTAAGTATCGCGTCCCGATACCGTAATAGATCACTATGACGGTGGCCCGTGAATTACATACGAGTCCACGCGGAGGAATCACTTTGGGAATAGGGGGGCACAGGGAGTCGTTTTCGATCCCGTGAAACTCAGGTTATGGGCCCACCATGTGGTTAAAAGTAGAAAGGTTGGTGACATCTTGCACGATCATGTTAGCTAGGCATGTCGAGGAGAGTCTCGAGGGTCATGTCGGCAACAACATAGGTACCAAAGCGAGGGACTAAGAGAACCATTTTCCGCCGTTGAACGAGGCGACCAATAGGCAAGGTTCTCGCCCACCGGTGGTTACCTAATGTCATCAACAATAGTAATAGGGTCTTACTTACGAGTGGTACGACGAGGTGCTTACCTGCAAGGGGATTATCACCGCTAGATTATATATATCCCAAGGAGGGTCAAATGACCCATGGAAAGGAAAATGTGATCATTAGGTTAAATGTAATCAATGGAAAGGAAAATGTGTTTAAACACATATTTCGTGGATATATCCTTACCAAGGATAAGCAGAGCATGATATCCATGACAGGATATAATGTAGAAAACCCTTTAGGTAAGGGGAGAGAAATTTCCGACATTACCCATACAACGGTGTTCGGATAATTTGAGCAAGAAACATTTAGCATTGGGCTTCAATGTTCTTGTTGAAAATCGAGTACCACGTACATGTTTCGAGATAGCATTGACATGGTCTTCGTGTGAAGATCAGACTTTGAACACGAAGGATCCATCCGAATAACTTGTAGAATAAGTCTTACAATTTCCTCATGGATGAACGGATAACCTTGTCAAGAGGAATCTATAATGATAGGTCCTCCACCGGGGGTGCTAGGCATGTCATCATGCTACCGGTCATCAAAGGATCAACATCATAATTCATGGAAAGTTGTCCCAACCATCATATCTGACCGAGATTCAGATCCGATTGGTGTCGGGATACCTCGCACTCGTGGATGTCCGAGAGGAAAAGGTGCAACGCAATTTGACGAGATGTCATTGTAAGATTCTCGGGGAAATGAACTATGAAGTGATTCCCGCTAACAAGAGTCCATCATTAACCCAAGGAGAGGACAAGGAGGTGTCTGGTGAACTCAACGGCAATTCACCGAGATTCCCAAAAGATAGACTCCCACATTTAAGTGATCAAGGAGATAACATTTGTCGGATCAAATGATATAAGGAAGTATGCTCGAGGAAAACATACACAAGTAAACATTGGTTGAAAGGTGCGCCCGATGGGTTGGGTTGCACGACCAATGTCAGAATGGTGATTCAATAATCGATAGTCTAAGAATTCCACATCAAAGTAAGAGGCTTGCTAGAAGGGCAGAATTCAAACAAGATCGTTTCACTTGTTGGTACACCGTTGGAAGCAACACGGGACCAAGAAAGAATGGTGATGGTGAGAAGCATCCCAATACCAAGAATTTCTTAAGAGGTGGAGCAGTCCTCAGAACATCCTTGATATTAACAGATGGTAATACTCCATGGTAAGGAAGAACGATTGCTGGGTAGCAAGGAACTCAAGGTATAACACCAAACATGAACAAGCTTGTGTTGGTGGGAAGGCAATAGAGTGGTCGGTGATCATACAAATCATCGAGGGCAAGGATGGGTTTTCTCATCACGAATACAATTGATATCCTGGATGAGCTCAGAATGTTGACGATCACGACAATGATATAGCCAAACAGGCTAGGGACGGCGTGATCGGGTTCAAACTCGTACTTATAGAAGCTCACTGTAGAGTTGTTGAACCGTAGAGCGGACTCGTTCAGCTTATCGGGTCTTTGAGTGTTCAACAACTCGTGAGCCCGCAAAAATTGGAATCAAGGAAGGTAGCACTTGATGAAGAACTCATAAAAGTTATGTAGTTCCATGATAATCTCGAGATACCGTGAGGGTAATACTCGACACAAGATCAAAGTAAAGGTTGGACTGGTGTATTGATCCATAGAAGACAATTGTTTTAACTTGTCCGAGAAATGAGATCAAAGAAGAACAACCATGGTCGGAACAACGATTGCAAAAGGCCGATCCTAGATATAAGATGAACTTATACCAAAGAATAATTCATTTAAGAGAAGCTTTAATGATAAGATATACATCGTCCATGGGCATGAACGCAAGGTTCAAGGTCGACTCCCCACTTTTCCAATGCATACCCTTTCATTCACTTCGCTGGCGAAGTTATAGCGTTGAAATTTTATCCGCAAATACCGTAAGAGTATGACTCGTGAAAACTTTCGAGTTCACACATATTAAGGAGGGCATAGATTCAACCCACCAAGGCATCTTAGGAACGATACCATCAACTCTGTGGGTAAATAACTCAAGCTCGGAGGTAGAGCATGGTTGACAAAGCGAGGATACAATTTACCAAAGGCATTATGTATCGTGGAAGGTCTCACAAAGTTATTGAATATGAAGGATGCCGACGGATAAAATCCAACAATGGACCCGATGGCCCACAAGGGTCCGACGTGAGCATCAAGATTTAACTAGAGGAAGAAGAATGCAAGGAGATCAGATTATAGAAACAATCGACTAACTCAATTGTCAAATGCAAAGGAATTATGATTTAAATCAAGGGATCAAGCAATGCTCGATTTAGGGGTGGATAAGTTGAATAGACTTAGGGTACAATCAACGGCAATTGGATTGGTCGAGAACCAATTCCAGCTTAAAAGAATGGCAGCTCAGCCGTAAAGGTAATTTATAAGAATCAATGATGATTATGGTATTCAGAAACATATTGAGTCAACAGACTCAAAATGATAATGACAAGGGATGTCAATATGACTACGAGACTTATGGGATTAACCATAATGCAAGCAAGAAGAATTTCAAGAGCCAAAGGCTCCAGAGGATTCTCGAAGATCGAATAGTATTTTGAAGAATTTTGTGTAACACATGAACAATGTGGATGAGCGGATACCGACAAGTGCGAGTATTTATTTGAGGGGTATTCATGTAGTAAGGAACTGCTAGGCAAGAGGCACAAAGTACTCTCTAACAATAGAGAAAATCTCGGGTATCTTGTAATAACAAGATCAATGGGGGTGATCGATGAACGGCAAGGGTAAGTAGTTATCCATACGGATTTATCGGTGATCGAAATAGCAAAAGTGATGGGCACAAAGTCTCGAGAGAACATCGAGAGTATCTTCGAATCTTCCGATTAGCGTATCGATCATCTCAAGTGAGGGGCTCTCCGGAGAAAGTACTTTCGAGAACCTAAAGTTAGTTTTGTTTTTAGCAAAATCGCTTAACCCGAATAGAAGAGAGTTCGTAATCCCGCAGTAAAGATCGAGGAGTAAAAGATCCTAATACCACCCAATGGCGACGCAGCCCATAAGACACACAACCATGTTAGTAAAAGTTTTGCAATGTCTAGACTCGACTTCGCCAAGGAGTTGGAAGGGGATTCCACAGCAATGGGCTCGATATTAATCTCAGACGCTTCGATTCAATCGCACACTAATCATGCACGCAAATGTGTACGATCAAGATCAAGGACTCACGGAAGATATCACAACACAACTCTACAATAAAATAAGTCATACAAGCATCATAATACAAGCCAGGGCCTCGAGGGCTCGAATACAAGTGCTCGATCATAGACGAAGTCACGGAAGCAACAATATCTCGAGTACGCATATAAGTTAAACAAGGTGCCATAAGATGGCTAGCACAAACCGATACAGATCGAAGAGGAGCAGCCTCCCGCCTCGGGATCCTCCTAGGTCACTCCCGGTCGCCGCCGGGCTGCACGTAGTAGTAGGCGCCCTGCAGTAGTAGTCGCCATAGGCGTGGTGTCTGCCCTGGCTCCATCGTCTGCTGCAGCAATCGAGTAGAGGTAGGGGAAAAGGGGAACAAGGCAACCGTGAGTACTCATCGAAAGTACTGCAAGCAAGGAGCTACACTACATATGCATGGATATATGTAAAGGCCATATCGGGACTGAACTGCGAATGCCGTAATAAGAGGGGATAGTTAGTCTTAACGAAGACTACGCTCGACACCGGTCTTGCAATGCATGTAAGAGGACAACGGAAGTCCTCCAAGTAACATCATATAGCAATAATCCTACCCGCAATCCTCGCCATATCCCCGAGCGAGAGCGACCACCGTTGTATCCGCACTCGGAAAGGGTGTGTTTTATCAAGTATCCGGTTCTAGTTGTCATAAGCTCAAGGTACAACTCCAAGTCGCCCTGCATCAAGATCACGGCTATCCAATAGATTAACTTCCCCGTAGGGTGCACCATCTTACCAAAGACGCTTGATCCCATTTGGCCGGACACACTTTCTCGGTCATGCCCGCCGCTGAAGATCAACACGCCGCAGCCCCACCTAGGCACAACAGAGAGGCCAACACGCCGGTCTAAACCTAAGCGCCGCAGGGTCCGGGCCCATCGCCTCGAGCACACCAAGACGCTATGCAGGGCGGCCGAAGCGCACCTAGCCTAACAGCGCTCCACCAATCCGGCCAAGGCCGCCTGTCCGCCGACGCCTCAAGTATTTCGGCCGATACCACGACGCCGGATACCCATAACTACTCCCGCAGAGATGGTTAGTGCGATAAGCTCAGAGCCAACCTGCATCAAATACCAAGACCTCAAGTACATGTTAAGTAACCGCTAACGCCGAACAGGCCAGGCCCACCTCTCCTAGGCGGTCTCAACCTGCCTGCCGCCCGCCATAAAGTAACAATGGGGCCGCTGGAACCTGTGCCCACCTCTACCGGATGGAGCCACCCGTCCTTTCAAATTTCATCTCCTAACAAGACTACGTGTAATGTAATAGTGTAAAGTATATAGATATACCCGTGATCACCTCCCGAGTGATCACGGCCCGATAGTATAGCACGCGCATTTGGACAAGGATGTAGGGCCACGATGAAAACACTAGCATCCTATACTAAGCATATAGGATTGCGTAAAAGTAACAACAAGGGTAACAAGGACAAAGCTATGCAAAGAAGATAGGAGTATCTCAAAACAAGAATATGTTACACTACTCTAATGCAAGCAGTAGATAAGAGTAGGCGATATCCGTGATCAAGGGGGGGGCTTGCCTGGTTGCTCGATAAGAAGGGGGTCGCTGGTGACGAGTCGATCACAGGACATCAAGATCGGTCTCGGGGTCTACCGGAGAGAAGAGGGGAAGAAACAGTAAATACATAGCAGTGCAAGTGCATAACAGACAATGTGATGAGCTAGACGTGTTCTAACGCAGCGCTAGGCGACATCGGCGAAGGGGAAACATCCGAAAGTTTTCCTGCTCCGACGCTCACGATGTGATGAACCGAGAGGAAAGTTTGCAGGTCTGATAGGTTAGGTGTGTGGCGACGAACGGATCGCGATCCGGATTCGCCTCGCCGATCCGAGCAACTTTCATGTTGAAATTATTTTAATCCGAAAGTTACGGATTAAAAGATATGATTTTAAAAGATTTTATTAATTTCGAATTTTATTAATTATTTAATTAATTTCGAAAATGCATTTATGACATCAAGATGATGTCATGCCGACGTCAAGAACAACAGGGTTGACTGAGTCAACCTCGACATGTGGGTCCGTGGGGACCCACCGTCATCCTCTAATTAGGTTAATTAGGTTAGGTTAATTAATTACGCTTAATTAAGCTAGTTAATTAATTTGATTAACCCGATTAATTAACTTAATTAATTAATTAGTTAATTAATTAATTAATTATTAATTTTATTAATCATTTTATCTTTATTTCTTTTCTTTCTTTCTTTTTTTTAACATTCATGTGGTGGGGGCCCCTAGCAAAGGGCCCATCGGGGCCTAACGGGCGCGGGCGCTGTATAATGGGCATGGCCTTAACAGCGCATGCCCGAGGGGCGCAGGCACGCGACACGGCGCACGCCGGCGCCGTGGCTGTGAGGCGGCGGGGGATGGCCGCGACCTACTGGGCGGAGCGGGCGCAGGGCGGCGGGCCGAGGGGGTTGTGGCAGAGGAGACGCCCCATGGTGGCTGCGGATGGCTGGCCGCGCAGGGGCCGAGGCGCCGGAGGGCGCTACAGGAGGCGCCGTGGCCGGAGCGGCAACGGCAGGGCCGGTCACGCAAGTGCGCCACGCCGGCGGCCGAACGAGCGATGGGGACGGAAATAGAGGGAAAGCTCACGAACGGTGTAGGGGAGTGGCAAGCAGCTCGAGGAGGAGGACGGGACGAGCGACGGCGGGTGGAGATCCGCGCGAAGCGGATCCGGCCGCGACGGCCGAGGTGGTGAGGTCGGGCCGAAGTCGGCGACGGAGAGGAGGGTGCGAGGAGTCCCGGCGGGCGCGCCAAGGGTGAGGAACAAGGCCGGAGGGGGGGGGCGAGGACGACGCTGTCGGGTGGGTCCGCGACGGGCCGGGCGGTACCAAAGGGCGGCGATGGCGCCGGGCGGCGGGAAGCTGCCGCCAGCGGGTCGGCCCATCCGATCTGGATCGGGGAAGAGGGGAGACGAGGGAGGGGTTTGGCCGACGGGGAAGGTGAGGCGACTGGGATCGGGCGGTGGCGCTGGTGGGGGGCACACCGGTGGAGTCGGTGAGGTGGCGGCGGGACGACGAGCGACGCTGGGGATGCCCGATCCAGATCGAATCGGGGAAGGGAGAGTAGTGGGGGCGAGGGGGGCCGGGTTAGGGTTTCAGGAGTGGGGGGTTAGGTAGGCCCTAGGTTGGGCCGGTTCTGTAGGGCTAATGGGCCGGTTGGCCCAAGGGCATGTGGGTTTGCTCCTTCTTTTTTTTTCTTTTGTCTTTACCTTTTATTATTTTACCTTTTACTTTTCTATTTTATTTTAGTTTTAGCAATTTACTAGAGTGGCACCTAAATAGATTTTACAATTTATGCCAACGCCATAATAGTTTATTACTTATAACAAATTAGTTTTGAAAATGTTTATTAATTTTAAAGCACTTAAATAATTGTATTTACACTGCTTTTATTCATTTTAGAGTATCTAAACATTTTATAAAAGTGTGGTCCTCCACCATAATTATTTATGAATTATTTGGAACCACCAACACTTTAGTTTTAATATTCAAAATTATTTTATTGCTTGCTTGATATTGAATTTGAATTCAACAGGTTTCAACTAGCGAAGTTTATCCACAAAGAATCCAAGGTGACGTGAGATCATTAGCGGGATTATCAGAAGCGTAATCACCCGGCCACACTCACCGTGTTCAAGAAAGGAAACACTCAGATTCGCCAACGTTCTTCTCTCCGAACGAAGGAAGGTAAGCGGATCCGTGATGTTGGTATATTTTAGTTCGTAGAAAAAAGAACTTTTGCAAAGCAAGAATCGATCCTCACTCTCTTTTTGTTTCATTGTCATTGCGATTGTGTTTTCCTTTAGTGGTCTCCTAGTATTCGCTGGCTTCATGATGGACCAAGGAGAACTGTGCAAAGATCTGCCGATATTGGAGCAGACGCTGGAGGCTGATCCCCACGAGACAGAGAGCTCCAAGAAGATGGAGGCAACCACCAAGCCGACCTCAGATACGCCACGACCACTACCGAGATGGTCAACGCCTGCTTGAGGTTACAGCCTCGTGGCACCGCAGGAGCAGTTTTCCCTTTGAGGATGTGTCCCCCCCCCCTCACCGAGCTGCCCAAGGTGATTTCCTTCTTGCCGATCTCGATTGTGGTTTTTCATCTAAGTATGTGGTGATTTTTTAGAAAAGGAAGTATGTGGTGATTAATAATGCAAAATTTTATTAGCTTCGATGCCATGCTATACATAACGGTTTAAATAACTTGTGTTTCTTATACTTAAAAGTAATTCAGAATTTGTTTCGCTTCAATTAGAGCCCCGATGCGCATAAGGATTGTGTAGTTTTACATGTCACTCGCTATGAGGAGAACGACCTGAATATACGACCGGGAAAACAGAGTTCTTAGGCTGTTGGATCCTCGAAGCCATTTGCGTTATACCAATGAAGAGTTGTATTCCAGCCTCTCTCGCTGTCGTGCATGTTTTCCGTGGTGTATCAAGCACAAGAAGTTCAAAGCTACCCTTCGCTTGTGAGGCATACTGTTTTGTCAAGCTTACACAGAAGATGACGGGCATGCCTCCACAAACAAGTTTATCGCTGGCAAGGCCACAAGGTTGTCTTCATGAAGGTTCACAGGATTGAGCTGTCAAGGGACATCCTCGATGATGTTCATGGCAAGGTCCGACAGTGTCCAAATCCAAATTAGACCGAGGCATGAAATAGTTGCCCCAGCTAGTGTTTAATAGTAGTTTGATTGTGTCTAATTATCCAACCTTGCTCATATCGACCCTCCGGGCTAGTACTGCTTGAATCCGCCTATGGAACCGCTGCTACTTTTATGTGCTCGGAATCATGTGAGAAGCATCGTAATTGTTGCCAAATGATGCGCCCTCACTAGTTTTTTCATGAATATGGCATGGTAAGACATAAGTTGTCACGGTTTATCATACGAGCAAAGGTGTGTTTTGATGAAATAGAGCATTCGCTTGAGAACCGCTACCGACGATACATAAGTACTTGTAAACACTGTTGGTGCTACCCCATTTATAAGTAGTTGTGCAAAACACAACACATTGGCTCAGCTCGCTTCAACACTAGGCTATCGACCAGCTAGCAATCAACAATCATTGTTTGACATATAAGCAACTATGTATCTTGTTACAAAGGGTTCATGCAGCTAATTGAGTCCACAATGTAATAAATTCCAAACGCTCACACGCTAGTCCAAAGGCTCATGTGGAACACTCACATTAAACTCGCCTTCATAAAAAACTTGAAAAGCATAAGTTAAGCAATTTTATACATCTCAATGATTCATAGAACATAACAAACATATACTAGTTCACAGCAAAAGACAAAGTTGTGAGAAGGTTTACAAATCAGGAAAAACAAGCAAGGCTTCTCCGAGCAAAAGATTCTCCCGGCAGGCTTAAATTTCCTGGAGTTCACTCGTTTTTTCTTGTTACCATCATCCGTGGTTAGGTTCTCTCGCTCCGAATAACCAATTATAGTTGTGGTCTCACCGAATGCTGAATCAACCATGCAAAGGTATCGACCAGCTGAAATGCTTGTGCATTCCACTAAATTTAAGCACCGCTATTTGCAGAAATAAGCAGACCACAATGCCTCTTGTCCGCAAGACCTGTCCAAAAACCACCGTGCAGCCATGACAGCTAGTCCTCGGTCCATGGATGAACTGGTAGAAAGTGCATTCCGACTAGGATGCGCTTGTTTTCGTCATTCTTGCAATCGCAATCAGAAGTAAAACGCATTTAATCAGCTTCTTTTAGATTGTGTTGGTCATTTTACCTTAGTTACTACCAATGTAGGGATACCTTGAAGATAGGGGTTAGACGATGGCAACGAGGGATAGCCATCTCATTTTATGCAGCTTGTACTAAAACCGAGGTGTGTGCTTTGATTATGCGAAAGAAACGATACGGAGATGTACATCCCAAACGATATGGAGACAGTACATCCCTGCTTTATGCAAATACAAAATACAGTTATTTAAACAAAGGATGATATTACTATTTTCCCCATTTCTTAGAACCAAGTCCTAGATTCATGCTATATCTTTCCCACTTTCTTCCCTGCTTGAACCAACGCTTTGAGTCGATCAGATGAACTAGCTTTACTTCTAATAATAGTAGAAGTCTAGGTGGCTTTGGAACAGCGGACTAAAGTAGAAAAGGATCCACACGAAGGAGTTGGGGCAGAGAGCAAGGCAGGTTTCAAGGCATATATACCGAGGGTAATCGGCATGTGGCAAAGACGGTGTCGGAGGCCGATCTTGGCCACAATACCACAGGAGGAAGAAGGGGTCGAGGCCTCCCGAGCCGGGCGCTTCTCGAGAGAATGGCACGGCCACGATCGGGATGTGCGGGCAGCCGTTGGTCTCTCCTCGCCACGACGACAAGATGAACGATGCACCTACACCCGCGTCCCTGCCGAGGTTGTCCGCCGATTTGTGACCAGCCGTAGTCGAGAGAATGTGGCCACCTATGTGTTGCTTAGATCCGAGAGCATGAGAGAGTGAACGAGAGGAACCCTAGTAAAGCAAGCGCTAAGGCTCCTGCTTTTATATATAGTGGAGTGATTTTGTTGTACCAGCTTCAAAAATGCGCCCCACGGTACCCACGAGTGAGTGTGAGAGAACTAGTGCGCAGGCACACCGCTTCTTCGTGAGAGTACAATATACTATGCCCAAAGAACGCTCACCGCAAGAGTAATAGTATAAGTGTGTGACGGTGAGCTAAAATAAAATGTGCGTACTCACCTTTTGTTTTTAGAAGTTCGAGGGTAGGTGTGAAGAGCACATATAAAGCGTGACGCCTACCGCAGATAGACGGGGAGCGACGCGAAGTCTCACGAGAGGACTCGGAGATTCGTGACTCGTGAGGGTGCGTAGCGTGAGAGAGAGGGGGGCATGTATCAATTCAATGCATATGTCCGTAAATCATTATCCGACAAACGCTCGCCACAAGCCTTTACCGATTTAACGCCAGAAGAACCGTTAGATCGGCATCCCATGCTGTCGGGCTTTTGCCATGTCATTTAACGTAACAACCACTCCTACACGTAAATCTTCCACGTGAGTGTTAGCAACTGCCGATGCTCCTCCGCTCCAAAATGCAGGTATATAACTTTATTGAAAATTCAACCTCGCAAACTTTTACCGAAGCCGTGTACCAAATTGCACATGTAGAATACCATGTATATATCATTTCATTCATCTTTGAGAGGTAACTATAGGGATGGGTGAGGAGTCTACAAAGAAAGACCATCGTATCACCCGCAGCAATTTCAAGCATCCTTTAGTGTCGAGGAATATCATAGGAACTCTATATGATATGATTTTATAGGATTTTTTCCTTTAGAGCCAATATCTCATAGGAATAGATTCATATACTCCACATTTCAAAGGAAATAAACATGATATCATTTCTATAGCTTTAGAGCCACTTGGTTCATATGAATGGATTCCTATACTCCCTTAATTTCAAAGGAAAATAAACATTAGCGATATTCAATAGAAAAGTTCCTATGATATGAACCAAATTACATCTCTTTTCTAATCCCTCCTCATAGGAATTGAGATACATGCCATATCTAGATTCAATAGAAAAGTTCCTATGATGTGAACCAAATGACATCTCTTTTCCAATCTCTACTCATAGGAATTGAGATGCTCCATGTCATCTCTTTCCCTACAACTTCCATGTATACATCTTCTATTCCTAAATAGATAGTACAACCCACTAGTAGCTTTTTTGCAAAACATGCAACTATGGCACAAGAACTATATAATGTGCCAATAACTTTGAAACATGGTCGCTGGATGAAGCTAACCCGACAAAGGCAGTAGATAGGCAAATCCGAGCACCATCGGGCCGCTGGATATCATCAACATTCCACCAGATCTACCACATGTACAATTTAGAAGACTCCATGGTTGAACTTAAGCATAATGCACAAACCTCAAAACACAAGCACTTCTCCTTTGTTCTAGAATCTTCAGTATCATAATTGATTATTTTTTCTAAATGAATTGCCATTATTTGTTTTTACTTTATGATTTACAATGCACAACCCCATGAATCTTAACATTTTTATAAAACTAATTGATTTTGAATGAGATGAACTATAAGAACTAAACGAACATCTACATCATGCATATATGACTCAAAGCTTTACATGCTATAGTGTGTATTTATTCATAATTTGGTTTCAAATCTCATGCTCAATACATGTGTACCTTACTAGTTTTGAGTAGAGTAGCAAATTTCACACGGCCCTGTGTATATCAAAATGCAGGCCCATGCATCATTGCTTTTTGGTCGAACCCACGCCCACAATTTTTGTACGCATTTATATCTCCACCGGTCCCCGAACCCAAAATGCTGCCTCGCCCCGTAAAACCAAGCAGCCCACACATATTTAAGGCGCCGACTGAACTCGCTTATTACGACGGGGCCCGCACGCCGTAGTACTCCTACAAACCCTACCGCCACACTCATCATCGGTTTTCTTCAAGAGGACGAGGAGAAGCCGATTTGTAGTGGAGGCGCTTTCAAAAAAAAGGATCTCAGAGGGAGACCCCACCCTAGGGTGCCCTAGGTAGCTGCCGACGCATCATTGTTTTCTTTTCATGCTCTTGCACCCTAGAGTGAAATGATGGTTGCTTCATCCGTCCAAATTTTAATGCGGAAAGGTGGGGCTTTGTGATTTGACCCTCATCGCCATTTTCTACTATCATGGGCGCTACGACCGGGTGCCTCCAATTCCAACCGCTGCTTCAACTGTAATTTGGTGCATCACACGTGGAACAAGACGGTGGATGAGCCACATGTCGCCAAAGGGGTCCTGTTATGTCGCCGCTTTGCAGCGGATCGACCTCGCTTGAGTTGTTACGCCAACACGACTGTGAGCAGCCTACCACTTGGTTTTGCTCCTTGGTGAATCCCACTATATTGATCTAAAAAGATATGTACTGAACTACCCTCTCCGTCTCTGTTTTTTTATTTTTAGGCATCTCGGTTTATAGGGTCTGCACGTAGTTCTAGGTCATCCATTTGACTAACTAAATATGAGTTACTATGTCACAAAAAGTATGTAATTGGATTCTTAAGCGGATGTAGTTGTATTTAAAAGTCGAGGGCGGGGCTTTTCCTGCGCGGTAGGCGGGGCAGTTCCACCTAGTCGGTTCGACAGAGACGCGAGAAGACGAGGGAGTAGGCTGCTGCAAACGTAGGGCTGTGTGATTTGACAGCAAGTTACTGTTGGACAGGTGGGCCCCCGTGATTTGAGTTTCCATTATCATTTTAACTGCAGCGCTACGACCGGCGCGAGTCTCCCGATTCGTGACCACCTCCATACAGGTGCCTCTCCCAATGCTCCACCATGTAGTAGAGGCTGGCTCTTGCATGAGAGCCCACTTCTACACTTTTTCCTTGCCTCTCTTTCCTCCACATATGCAAAAATGCCATGTAAAGCGCACTATTGTACTTACTTTTACTTGCTCCTATAGGTGCTTAAGCTTGCCACATAGGCATAAAGTCTGATGTGGCAAGTTAATCAAGAAGAGAGAGACTAGTTTGGTGACCCAAGGAAGAAACGGTGCTAAGCTGCAGTACCTAGGTGAAAAGACAATTTTGGGTCTATAGCTAATTAAATGAAGCAAACTTAGCAACACCATTTCATTGGAAGAGGTCACCTTGGCAAATGCAATAATACTAGTATTTCAGGTCCCATAATATAAGAAAGTTTTGGCACTACACTAGTGTCAAACACGTTTTATATTATGGGACGGAGGGAGTACGAAGAAAGAGATAGAGATAAGTAAAAAAAATACACTTATAGCCAACCTTATAGCCAAAACCTTGTTGTAGTATGAGTGACTAAGGATGACTTTGTATGACATGCCAACATCGATAGCCTAACGCACTATAATGAAGCGACGCGATGGTCGTGGTAGGCGTGATTACGATACGGGCTGCCGCAGCCCTTGATCCGAGATCAAACGGTCACATGCTAAGTTGCTGAAAATTTGCGTAATAACCCTCGCATGATAGGATATTCACCCATAGGTCTAGAATCACGCCATGCAACCGCTCGATCTCAGATCCAAGGGCTCTTGAAGCCCGTGATCATGGGAGAATGCAAAACCACTACTCTGCCATTCGCACGCCGGCAGTTCGCTGCTACTCGCCCCGCACGCCCTTCAATACTACGACGGTCGCCCTAGTCGCCCCGCCCATTCACATTATGGCAGTTCCACTAATCCTAACCTCCTCCCAAATCCATGGCGCCCCAAATCTCCCCGATCGGGCGGTGAGTACAAGGTTAGAACCATCACCGGCGATGAGTTTGATGTCATCTACACCTGTTCTTCCGCGACGGCGAAGGATGCCTTTTCGCTTGCACGCATGTTCGAAAACTCGATGATGCCTTTCGCTTCGCACGATAGATACAAAATGTATTTTTATAGTGGCCTTGTATAAGTAAATGGAGGAGAAATCAAAGTACGAGTAGGGACGAGGAGTAAACGGAGGAGTAGTAAAATTTTCCTCATGTCATGAGCCACCGCAAGCGCATGCGAGGGAGCGGGCGAAAGACGCATAATAGTAGTAGTAGTAGTAGTAGTAGTAGTACTGTAAGCTTCACTCATCCTGCGAGCCACCGCTCTGCATGGGGATACGGCGACTAAGCAAGCTTCTCCTCGCTCATGAGTTGACGGACACATCAAAAGTACTCCAGTTGTATAGAGCCTTGCCTCTAAGGTAGGCCCCACATGGTTTGCCTCTTTTTAATTTAACATAACGCTCAAGTTGCAATTTGTTTGTTCACGCTGGTAGACGATCCTCCTCCACCAAGTGGACAACCAAGACATCGCGGCAAATTACCACGTGGGCTGCCTTTTTCAGATAGAAATGAGCTCCACTGCACCCGCAAGTGTGTGGTTGGGAAAGAGACGGAGTACGCATGCATGCGTGCACCTCTTCTCTTCAGGCACGCCCCCACCTATGTGGGTGTGTGTGAGAGAGATACAAACCTAGACATAATGCCCTCCATCCCCATGCCTCCGCCTCAACCACCACCACCACCACCACGCCCCACTCCTCCTCACCTTATCTCTCATCTTTCTCCCTCCATTTTAATATACAAGGCCACTATCAAAATTATAATATGTAGATATACAAGGCCACTAACACTAATCGATGCAATATTAATGGTGTTTGCCTCGTGGTACTAGCAAAGGAGGACATTAATTATCCCTTGCATGCATGCGGAGTTTGTAAAAAATGCATCTTGATGTTTCGCAATGCACGGCATCTTGTTAGTCCATGAAAACAACACATGGCAAAATTCCACGGCGAACGAGGGATTTGAATCTGTTGGGAGGATGTTTGATCTTGCCCGGTAGCCAAAATATTACGACTTTTTGTCCACCGTGCCTTTGCCACCGATGAACGAGGAATGGCTCGGGTGCTCATGTCACCATGCATCCTCCAACAAGGCACGTTGGAGACGAGCTTCGCACGAGCTGTGTTTTTTTGTCCCATAACGCCGCTTCGAGCCGCCTGCAGATCGAACGGCACCCGCAAATTACGCCATCCAACCGTAGCCGCACACATTATGACAAAGAACTCAACCAACCGGATTTAAATTCACGCAAACACGAGACAAGCTGATATTTCATATAAACACCGGCGAAAATCATATAAAATACCGGATTTTCATACAAACATGACAGATTTCATTACATTCAAATGAACTACGCTGGTGTTAGTTCTCGACAGCACAGTATATAATACCTGGCCTAAATGGTCGCCTCACGATCGCTTTTGTGTTCTTCATGTCCCAAAGACGATCACCGGACTGCCGGAGCCCCAGAGGTATATGCTTCAAATAAGCGACGGCTCGCTTCCCCACCGCCAACTGATATCATTGGCTGGTGCGTAAGATGATGGTGGCCGACATCGGTTCGAGTTCATCACCGCCACTACTTCGCCATGGTCGGCACCACCAAGTTCATCCTAACATTCCCTTCCGTGGAGCCCATGTGGGTCGGCGAAGGTCCTCACAATAAAAGGATCCAGCAAGACACCGGCTGTACGCCAAGGCCCGCCCGCTGTGGCCTTCATGCAACCCAAGCGGCGGCGGCCTCCCGTGTTCTACTTCTCCTCGATGATGGCGGTGGACGCGGAGGCGCTGGCCATCGACTCGTCGCCTCCGCTGCACCCGCTTCGCCGCTGCCAGGCGGCGCGGCCGCAGCATGGGAGTTCCGCCACGTAAACGGGAGACGCGTACAAGGCGGCGGCGTGACGGCATCAACGACGCTCGCGGCGCCGCCTCGCCGAGCTGGCCTGGGCGGCGAAGTTGTTGAACTGCGCACGGCTTGGGGCGGCTCCGCTGGCCGGGCGAGGGGAGGAGGTGGATCAGCGAGCTGCATAGCTCGCTTCCTGCGGCTACCCAGCCGGCTTGTATGTAGAATAACTACTTTTCAGAAGCCATTGTAAGAGTGACAAAATGGTGGAGGAGATAGGGAGCGCGGAGGTGTGCGATTCTTGGCCGCGCTTGGGCTGCTTAAATAGAAGATTAAATAGATGGCGGACGGGAGGAGCTCGGTCGGCGCTATGCTTAACACCGCCCGGCCATGAACGGACGGTGTCCAGAGTGGGTTTCTCGCTTCCACACGGGCGGTTTCATGGAGGCGCTTGAATGCGGCATGGAGGCGGTTCAGCCGGTGTGTTACATGAGTGGCGCCGACCGACCCAGGACACCGCAACGCTTCTTCCATTGACATGTGGGCTTTTGGGTGCATGGCCTGCATGTCGCTGACCCAACACAGCAGCGCATGCCAGAGAACCTTGTGGGCTAGGGCGGTCAAGCGGCATTTCATAAACCGATGATTGTTCATTGAGTGTGACGCCATGTTTTTCATGTAGATAAGCCTACTATGTTGATAGCCCGCTCGACACGCCAGATTCATAAAGACCGCTGCAAACATCAATGTTCTTCTTATCACGTAAAAGATTGATTAATACCCGTAATAATCCATGTCCTTAACAAAGGGTGCATGCACGATAGGTTGAGGGTGTCTTATGCTGTGTGCTGTGTGCATGCAAAGGCATGAAAGTGTTGCTTGCGCGCAAGGGTACGCTTCGTTGTTGCATGCATGGGTGCGCACGCATGCGGTGTTCATGAGTGCATGTGTACGCAGCCGTTGTTGCACGCCAGATGCATGCGCAGGTACGCTGTCGTTGTTGCATGCCTACATGCGTGCATGCATGTGTACGCAAGGGTGAGGCTACACGCCGCTGGACCGACTTTTTCATCTCTCGGTCATTAGATTTTCCAGCCGCTGGATACGAAATCAAGGGCCTCCAGCTTTATCATCAAACTCCACCCCCACCGAGCCGCCACCACCACAGTCGAACCGCCACCTCGCCTCCCGCGTCGACCTGTCCTCCTTGAAACTACTCCTCATCACGTCCGCCCGAGCTTATTATGAAGTTCAGTGACTATATCGGCTTTCGCTTCAAATACAATGACCGTAGTGTCGCCAACAAAATACGGAGCACGATCAAATGCAAAGTCCGCTGTCATCAACAAAATATGGAGACGATCGTGAGCTAGATACCGCTGTACTATTGTATATGCTTATTTTCTAAGTGGCCGATTATGTGTGGTGTGGTGGGCACATCATTTCTAGTTGTGGTGTGTCAACATGAAGACTCATGGGTCGGTTCCATCCTGCACAAATGATAGGTTGGACCGAGACGGTTATACGTAAGACCCATGTGGAGGACTCGGGCGACAACACGGTTACCAGAGTCATGGAGGACTCTATCCCCACCGTGATAAGTCGACTATATATGATTTGTAACCCTAGTCCCTTAGTATGTTATACAAGCTTGGGGGCTAGTTCGTCGATAGTATACACACACGCATTAATGCTCGGTATTCACGTACTTTTGTACACACCCCTATCACTATTATACAAGCATCAGGAGTAGGCTCTTTCTACAAGTGCAAGGGTCCGATCCGAACTAGGGTAAAACTTTGCCTCATATTACCATCCAGCCTAACAGCCGTGGATATCCTACCAATGATATGATGAAATCATATCCGCCAACTACTAAGAGGCAGGTGTGTCGGGGGGCAATGTGTAGAGAGGCCTAAAGATAATGTGCGTAAGGGAGACACGAGGCACATATACGCATGCGATAGAGGGTTAGTAGATACCGTATGTGTATATATGCACGTGAGAGAAATCGTGTTTTCCAACCGAGATTAGTGAAAAGAGTGGTACATAGTAGTAGTCGAAGAGAGAGAGAGAGAGAGAGAGAGAGAGAGAGAGAGAGAAATAGAGAGAGCATGTGTGTGAGACACCCCGACACCCTGAGAGAGATTGTGAGCATGTGTGAAAGAGAAATGCCGATGCATATAAAGTGTGTGCACTTATGCTAGATAGAGAGATATATAACGCTTTGTGAGAACGGGCGATTTGATAGTGCATCTACGCGGTAAAAGGCGATTCTACGCATTAAATTAAAATATAAATGGCATTATTATTTTTGGATGAGATCATGAATTTTGCAAATTGCGATGGACAAAAATCGGTCTATCGTACACCCATACTTATTGAATTCTAGCATGTGCATGTGTTTATTTCATATTATCGATCCATAGAGTGAGAGCGGTTTGAAATACATGCAATGGATGCTTTTGCAATTCATATATAAACATTAATTAGTGCGCTCCATGTTGTTAGTGTAAAGCACTTTATACATTTGTCACTTGCATGGATACATTCCAAATTTCTAGCTACTTAAATAGAATACATGTCTAAATCAACATAAAGGGGGTTTCGAAGATTCGAATTCATAGAAGTGCATTCATCTATTTGAACCCGAGATAATGACATTTGTAAATCAGATGTAAAAGGGGGCATCAATCTTTGTTGTGAGTTTGAACATGCTATATATATTCATACACATATCTAACTTATTTTTTGCAACCAAGGAGATTATATCTGGAACCATGCATAAACTGAGGTAAGTTGCAATTTTTTAATATATACTGTACAATGTATATTCAAATGTACCCTCCATTCCAAAATAATCGTAGTTTTAGGATTTTCAAGAGTAAAGATTTGTGAAGTTTGACAAATCCTGAAACTTCAATTCAAGAGAACCGAAACGTTAATGCTTCGCTCCCAAATATTGAACGGCGCCAAATAGGCCTCTCGTCACCCAAACCGCTGAGACTAATGTTTTGGTGGTAGGAAATTACTGTCATGAATCTGGCCTGTAGCCTATCGGCCCGATGTCCAAAGGTTTAAACCGGGTAGGTTTGTAACTTCACCAAGACGCCAGCCTCAACCGCCCGAGAAGCATTCATACGCCTGGGGCGCCACCCATGCGCCGGTCAAATCTATCCCGCCCACATTTGGGACACATGATGTTCCTACCTCTAACCCGCAATATGTCCGAATTTTAGATGGGGGCAAAGTTTGTAACTTCCCCCAAATTTCAAACAAGCTGCCTCAAACCAAACATTGTTCCCCTTAGTTCCCCGCCCCTCCGCTTCCCCATTCATACTCCATGGGAGCTAAAATGCCTTCCACCACCGCCAAACCCCAGCCTCCTCCGCCCTCCACCCCATAGCGCCAATCCACCGCCACCTCCTCCATCATGCCAGAGCCGGCACCCGACATCGCTGCCCAACGCAACCGCAACCGCAACACCCTCAAGGACTTAGCAATCAAGGGCCGAGGCAGAGCTGCTCCATGAAGCCGACGCCGACGCACCGCACTGTAACCACTCGATCACGCCGCCCTCGCGCCACAGCTACGGCTCCACCGTCGCAACCGCCCACCGCACCGAGTTGTTCCTCCACGCCGCTCGCCGCCTCAGATCTGCTTCCTCGCCGATGACGGCCACCGCACCACACTCGACAACTTGGCCATGGGTTCGCCCAGGCTGCACCGCCTCCACAACTTCGGTTTCCGCGAACAACAAGAAGATCGCCGAAAAATGTAAGGAGGACACATCAATGCCAACAGAAAGAGGTACCTCTTCCTTATTCGCAAATCTTACGCCTCCGCTTACACCGTGTTCATCCCATCTAAAGAAACTAGTTGAGCGCTTACTACACCTTCTTCGTGATACTAAATGCACAAGGTTTCTCCCTTTACTATTTCACCTTGCTAGAGGTCAAGAGTCTACCTGGATTTCAATTCGTGGTCACGAACCGCAATTAAAAGAAGCAACACCCGCTAGGGCGCGCTGAGCACCTAGTCCGCCTGTTTCGGGAAGCAGCGATCGGTGTCTATCATAGGGTGTGTGGCGCAGAGGCTGCTTGCGCTCGATCCGGAGGTCGGCGGGCTTGAATGGATGGCCGGGGGGGGCAGGCAACACGGCGATGCGGTGAGGTCGAGGAGGCGCAGTGTTGGGGAACGAGTAATTTCAAAAAATTCTACGCACACGCAAGATAATGGTGATGCATAGCAACGAGAGGGGAGAGGTTGTTCACGCACTGAGACCGAAAGTGGAAGTGTTAGCACAACGCTGTTGATGTAGTCGACGCCTTCACGATCCGACCGATCAAGTACCAACGACGCACCTCCGAAGTTCAACACACGCTCAGCCCGATGACGCCCTCGAACTCCGATCCAGCTGAGTGTTGGGGAGAGTTTCACAAGACGATGTTGATGTTCTATCACGCAGGGCTTCGCCTAAGCACCACTACAGATTATCGAGGTGGACTATGGTGGAGGGGGACACGCACATGGTTGGGAGAGATCAACCCACATAAGCACCGCCACAAGATATCGAGGTGGACTATGGTGGAGGGGGGCACCGCACACGGTTGGGAGAGATCAACTGATCAACTTGTTGTGTCTATGGGGTGCCCCCGCCCCGTGATATAAAGGAGCAAGGGGAGGTGGCCGCCTAGAAGGAGGGCGTGCTATATGGGAGTCCTACTCCCACCGGGAGTAGGACTCTCCTTTCCTTATGGGAGTAGGAGAAGGAAGGGAGAAGGAGAAGGAAGGAAGGGGCGCCTCCCTAGTCCAATTTGGACTAGTCCATGGGGAGGGCTGCGCCACCCTTGGGGCCTTTCTTCCTTTCCTGTATGGCCCATAAAGGCCCAATACGAATTCCTCGTGAACTCCTCAGATTCAAAAATACCCAATCACTCTGAACATTTCGATGTCCGAATATAGTCGTCCAATATATCTATCTTTACGCCTCGACCATTTCGAGACTCTCGTCATGTCACCGATCTCATCCGAGACTCAACTCCTTCGTACATCAAAACATATAAACTCATAATATAACCGCTATGGAAACTTTGTTGCATTTGACCCTACGGTTCGAGAACTATGTAGACATGACCGAGACACGCCGCCGTCAATAACCAATAGCGGAACCTGGATGCTCATATTGGCTCCTACATATTCTACGAAGATCTTTATCGGTCAAACCGCATAACAACATAATGCTGTTCCCTTTGTCATCGGTATGTTACTTTCCGAGAATCGATCGCTTGTATCTCAATACCTAGTTCAATCTCAAGCATCGCAAGTCTTTACTCGCTACGTAATGCATCATTCCGTAAATTAGCTACATTGCTTGCAAGGCTTATAGTGATGTGCATTACCGAGAGGGCCTAGAGATACCTCTCCGACAATCGGAGGACAAATCCTAATCTCAAATACGCCAACCCAACAAGTACCTTCGAGACACCTGAGAGCACCTTTATAATCAGCCACATATGCTAGACGCTTTGGTAGCACACAAAGTGTTCTTCCGTAAACGGAGTTGCATAATCTCAGTCATAGGAACATGTATAAGTCATGAAAAAGCAATAGGAACATACTAAACGATCGAAAGGTTAACGGAATGGGTTTGTCAATCACATCATTCTCCTAATGATGTGATCCCATTAATGAAATGACAACTCATGTCTATGGTTAGGAAACTTAACCATCTTTGAGTAACGAGCTAGTCAAGTAGAGGCATACTAGTGACACTATGTTTGTCTATGTATTCACACATGTATTATGTTTCCGGTTAATACAATTCTAGCATGAATAATAAACATTTATCATGAAATAAGGAAATAAATAATAACTTTATTATTGCCTCTAGGGCATATTTCCTTCAGTCTCCCACTTGCACTAGAGTCAATAATCTAGTTCACATCACCATGTGATTTAACACCAATATTCACATCTATATATGATTAACACCCATAGTTCACATCGTCATGTGACCAACACCCGAAGGTTTTACTAGAGTCAATAATCTAGTTCACATCGCTATGTGATTAACACCCAAAGAGTAGTAAGGTATGATCATGTTTTGCTCGTGAGAGAAGTTTAGTCAATGGGTCTGTCACATTTAGAGCCATATGTATTTTGCAAAATATTCTATGTCTACAATGCTCAGAGGAGCTACTCTAGCTAATTGCTCCCATTTTCAATATGTATCCAGATTGAGACTTAGAGTCATCCGGATTGGTGTAAAAGCTTGTATCGATGTAACTCTTTACGGCGTAGCCTTTTATCACCTCCATAATCGAGAAATATTTCCTTAGTCCTCACTAAGGATATTCTTGACAGCCTGTCCAAGGATCTACTCCTAGATCAAAATTGTACTCCCTTGCCAAACTCGTAACAAGGTATACAATAGGTCTGGTACACAAAGATAGCATACTTTATAGAACCTATGATCGAGGCATAGGGAATGACTTTTCATTCTCTTTCTATTTTCTCGCCATGGCCGGGTTTTGAGTCTTACTCAACTTCACACCTTGCAACACATGCAAGAACTTCTTCTTGACTGCTCCATTTTGAACTACTTCAAAATCTTATCAAGGTATGTACTCTTGAAAAATCTTACCAAGCGCCTTGATCTATCTCTATAGATCTTGATGCTCAATGTAAGTAGCTTTGCTGAGGTCTCTTTTTGAAGAACTCCTTCAAACACTCCTTTATGCTTTCCAGTAAAATTCTACATTATTTCCGATCAACAATATGTCATTCACATATACTTATCGAAATGCAGTAGTGCTCCCACTCACTTTCTTGTAAATACAGCTTCACTTCAAGTCTCAGATAAAACTATATGCTTTGATCAATTTATCAAAGCGTATATTCCAACTCCGAGATGCTTTCACCAGTCCATAGATGGATCATTGAGCTTGCATATTTTGTTAGCACCTTTAGGATTGACAAAACCTTCCGTTGCATCATATACAACTCTTCTTTAATAAATCCATTAAGGAATGCAGTTTTGTTTATCCATTTGCCGATTTCATAAATGCAGCAGCTTGCAACATGATTTCTGATAGACTCAAGCATAGATACGAGTGAGTAACTCTCATCATAGTCAACACCTTGAACTTGTCGAAAACCTTTTGCATAATTCTAGCTTTGTAGATAGTAACACTACTATCGTCATCGCCCTTCTCTCTTGAAGATCCATTTAATTTCAATGGCTCGCCGATCATTGGGCAAGTCAATCAAAGTCCATACTTTGTTCTCATACATTGATCCTATCTCAGATTTCATGGCCTCAAGCCTTTTTATGAATCGGGCTCATCATCGCTCATTATAGTTCAGAGGTTCGCCATGGTCAATTAACATGACTTCCGTAACAGGATTACCGCATCACTGGTGCGGATCTTACTCGTTGACCCACGAGGTTCAAGAATAACTTGATCTCAAGTTTCATGATCATCATCATTAACTTCCTCAAGAATTGGTGTAGGTGTCATAGAAACCGGTTTCGCGATGAACTACTTTCCAATAAGGGAGTAGGTAGAGTTACCTCATCAAGTTCTACTTTCCTCCCACTCACTTCTTTTGAGAGAAACCTTCTAGAAAACTCTGAATTTAGCAACAAAAGTCTTGCCTTTGATTTGTGATAGAAGGTGTACCCAATACCTCCTTTGGGTATCCTATGAAGACACATTCGATTTGGGTTTGAGCTTATCAGATGAAACTTTTTCACATAAGCATCGTAGCCCCAAACTTTAAGAAATGACAACTTTGGTTTCTTGCCAAACCACAGTTCAAAAGGCGCTGCCTCAACGGATTTTGATGGTGCCCTATTTAACGTGAATGCAGCCGTCTCTAATGCATCATCCCAAAACGATAGTGGTAGATCGGTAAGAGACATCATAGATCGCACCATATCTAATAAAGTGCGTTATGATGTTCGACACACCATTACACCGTGGTGTTCTGTGGCGTGAGTAGTGAAACTATTTCACATTGTTTTAATCAAGGCCAAACTCAGAACTCAAATATTTTACCTCCGCGATCATATCGTAGGAACTTTTATTTTCTTGTTACGATGATTCTCCACTTCACTCAAATTCATTGAACTTTTCAAATGTTTCAGACTTGTGTTTCATCAAGTAGATATACCCATATCTCGCTCAAATCATTTGTGAAGGTCGAAAATAATGATACCGCCACGAGCATCAACACTCATCGGACTCGCATACATCGATATGTATTATTTCCAACAAGTCAAGAGCTCATTCCATTGTTCCTAGAACGGAGTTTTAGTCATCTTGCCCAAAAGGCACGGTTAGCAAGCATCAAATGATTCATAATCAAGTGATTCCAAATATCCATCTTTATGGAGTTTCTTCATGTGCTCTACAATCGATATGACCTAAACGGCAAGGCTACCAATAAGTTGCACTATCATTATTAACTTTGCATCCTTTGGCATCAATATTATGAATATGTGTATCACTATCTCGAGATCCAACAAACTATTTTCATTGGGTGTATGACCATTGAAGGTTTTATTCACGTAAATGTAACAACAATTATTCTCTCGACTTTAAATGAATAACCGTGATTGCAATAAACATGATCAAATCATATTTATGCTCAACGCAAACACCAAATAACATTTATTTAGGTTTAACACTAATCCCGAAAGTATAGGGAGTGTGATGATGATCATATCAATCTTGGAACTACTTCCAACACTCATCTTCACTTCCCGTCAACTAGTCTCTGCTTATTATGTAACTCCTGCTTCGAGTTACTAATCTTAGCAACCAAACAAGTATCAAATACTGTGGGCTACTATAATTACTAGTAAGGCACATATCAATAACCTGATATCAAATATACCCTTGTTCACTTTGCCATCTTTCTTATCCGCCAAATACTTGGGATAGTTCCGCTTCCAAAGGACTGTTCTTTGCAGAGAAGCACTCGGCCTCGTGCTTAGGTCCAGACTTGGGCTTCTCCAGCTTGAGCAGCAACTTGCTTGTCGCTCTTCTTGAAGTTCCCTTCTTCCCTTTGCCCTTTTCTTGAAACTAGTGGTCTTGTCAACCATCAACACTTGATGTTTTTCTTGATTTCTACCTTCGCGATTTCAGCATCAATGTAAGAGCTTGGGAATCATTTCGCTATCCCTTGCATATTATTGTTCATCACGAAGTTCTAGTAACTTGGTGATAGTGACTAGAGAACTTTGTCAATCACTATCTTATCTCGGAAGATTAACTCCCACTTGATTCAAGTAATTGTAGTACTCGCATTAACTGAGCACATGCTCACCGGTTGAGCTATTCTCCTTATCTTGTAGGCAAAGTACTGTCAGAGGTTTCATACCTCTCGACACAGGCATGAGTATGAAATACCAGTTTCAACTCTTGGAACATCTTATATGATCGGTGGCATTCAAAACATTTTGAAATCACGGTTCTAAGCCATAAAGCATGGTGCACTAAACTATCAAGTAGTCATCATATCGAGCTTTGTCAAACGCTCATAACGCCCGATCTACTCCTGCAATAGGTCTGTCACCCAGCAAAGTGCATCAAGGACATAATACTTCGTGCATCAATGAGGTTTATCCTCAGATCACGGACCAAGTCCGCATCATTGCTACTAACATTTTTCAACTTGTTTTTCTCTAGGAACATACATAAAACATAGGGAAGCAACAACGCGAGCTATTGATCTACAACATAGATATGCTAATACTACCAGACTAAGTTCATGATAAATTAAAGTTCAATTAATCATATTACTTAAGAACTCCCACTTAGATAGACATCCTCTTATCCTCTAAGTGATCACGTGATCCAAATCAACTAAACCATGTCCGATCATCACGTGAGATGGAGTAGTTTCAATGGTGAACATCACTATGTTGATCATATCTACTATATGATTCACGCCGACCTTTCGGTCTCCGTGTTCGAGGCCATATCTGTTATATGCTAGGCTCGCCAAGTTTAACTCGAGTATTCCACGGTGCAACTGTTTTGCACCCGCTGTATTTGAACGTAGAGCCTATCACACCCGATCATCACGTGGTGTCTCAAAGATGAAGAACTTTCGCAACGGTACATACTCAGGGAGAACACTTATACTTTGATAATTTAGTGAGGGATCATCTTATAATGCTACCATCAATCAAAGCAAGATAGGATGCATAAAAGATAAACATCACATGCAGTCAATATAAGTGATATGATATGGCCATTATCATCTTGGCGCTTGTGATTCCATCTCAAGCACCGCCATGATCACCATCGCCACCGGCGCGACACCTTGATCTCCATCGTAGCATCATTGTCGCCCTCGCCAATCTTATGCTTCTACGACTATCGCTACCGCTAGTGATAAAGTAAAGCATTACAGGCGCGCATTGCATTGCATACAAGAAAGCGACACCATATGGTTCTCGCCATTGTCGATAACTCGTTACAAAACATGATCATTTCATACAATAAAATTTTAGCATCATGTCTGACCATATCACATCACAACATGCCCTGCAAAAACAAGTTAGACATCCTCTACTTTGTTGTTGCAAGTTTTACGTGGTTGCTACGGGCTTAGCAAGAACCGCTCTTACCTACACATCAAAACCACAACGATAGTTTGTCAAGTTGGTGCTGTTTTAACCTTCACAAGGACCGGGCGAGCTACACTCGTTCAACTAAAGTGAGAGAGACAGACACCCGCCGTCACCTTTAAGCAACGAAAGTGCGCAACGGTGAAACCAGTCTCGCCAGAAGCGACGCTGTAATGTCGGTCCAGCCGCTTATCTCACAATATCGCCCACAACTCACTACTCGTGCATATGACATCTACGCATAAAACCAGGCTCGATGCCACTGTTGGGGGACGAGTAATTTCAAAAATTCCTACGCACACGCAAGATCATGGTGACGCATAGCAACGAGAGGGGAGAGTGTTGTCTATGTACCGTGAGACCGGAAGTGGAAGTGTTAGCACAACGCTGTTGATGTAGTCGACATCTTCACGATCCGACCGATCAAGTATCGAACGCACGACACCTCCGAGTTCAGCACACGCTCAGCCCGGCGACGCCCGGCCGAACTCCGATCCAGCCGAGTGTTGAGGAGAGTTTTGTCAAAGACGATGGCGTGGTGACGATGTTGATGTTCTATCGACGCAGGCTTCGCCTAAGCACCGCCACAGATATCAAGGTGGACTATGATGGAGGGGGCACCGCACACGGTTGGGAGAGATCAACTGATCAACTTGTTGTGTCTATGGGTGCCCCTCACCCCTTTATATAAAGGAGCAAGGGGAGGCGGCCGCCTAGGAGGAGGGCACACAGTAAGGGGAGTCCTACTCCCACCGAGTAGGACCTCCTTTCCTTGTGGGAGTAGGAGAAGGGAAGGGAGAAGGAGAAGGAAGGGGCGCCCCTCCCTAGTACAATTCGGACTAGTCCATGGGGAGGGTGCCCACCCTTTGAGCCTTTCTCCTTTCCGTATGGCCCATTAAGGCACAATACGAATTCCCGTAACTCTCCGCATTCAAAAATACCCGAATCACTGAACCTTTACGATGTCCGAATATAGTCGCCCAATATATCGATCTTACGCCTCGACCATTTCGAGACTCCCTCATGTCCCCGATCTCATCCGGGACTCAACTCCTTCAGTACATCAAAACATATAAACTCATAATATAACGGCCATCGAAACTTTGTTGCATGGACCCTCACGGGTTCGAGAACTATGTAGACATGACCGAGACACGCCTCCGGTCAATAACCAATAGCGGAACCTGGATGCTCATATTGGCTCCTACATATTGTAATGTAAGATCTTTATCGGTCAAACCGCATAACAACATACGCTGTTCCCTTTGTCATCGGTGTATGTTACTTGGCCGAGATTCGATCGCGGTATCTCAATACCTAGTTCAATCTCGCTATTGGAAAGTCTATTTACTCGCTATGTAATGCATCATTCCGTAAATAACTCATTAGCTACATTGCTTGCAAGGCTTATAGTGATGTGCATTACCGAGAGGGCTAGAGATACCTCTCCGATAATCGGAGTGACAAATCCTAATCTCAAATACGCCAACCCAACAAGTACCTTCGAGACACCAGAGCACCTTTATAATCACCCAGCTTACGTTGTCACGCTTGGTAGCACACAAAGTGTTCCTCGGTAAACTGAGTTGCATAATCTCATAGTCATAGGAACATGTATAAGTCATGAAGAAAGCAATAGCAACATACTAAACGATCGAAAGGCTTAACGAATGGGTCAAGTCAATCACATCATTCTCCTAATGATGTGATCCCATTAATCAAATGACAACTCATGTCTATGGTTAGGAAATTTAACCATCTTTGATTAACGAGCTAGTCAAGTAGAGGCATACTAGTGACACTTTGTTTGTCTATGTATTCACACATGTATTATGTTTTCGTTAATACAATTCTAGCATGAATAATAAACATTTATCATGAAATAAGGAAATAAATAATAACTTTATTATTGCCTCTAGGGCATATTTCCTCCAGCAGGCAGGGAGGAACATCGGGCCGGTGGTCGCCATGCGCTTTCGAGGAAGATCGCCAACACCGACCGGCCGAGGTAGATGAAGGCGATCTGCCTGCTCTTTGTACATCGGACGGTGCAGCAAAATGGACTGACCTATTTGCTTTTAGTCGACTGTTATTTTCATAGAATCATGTAGTAATTTAGTGTGCCATGCATGTTGTAGAGCTATCATATGTGTCCCATCATTAATTTCTCACCGACCTGCTATCTGCTTCCTTTACACTGTACTAATTATGCACACACTTCACCCATACTCACACTATTGTTTTTTATGCATGGGTATTTCAGACTGACGCAAAGTTAAGTTGATGAATGCAGAAAAGAAAAGATGTAAGTCGCCCAAAGTAATTCAAGATAAGCACTAAGCGATCAGTGGCTCTAATGGGTGCAAAGGTCGCTAGCTGGAGACAAGAACGAGCTCGCAGCTTGATGATCTCAATTTCCACAACAACCATCCTGTGTGCTTGCTTTAACTTCGCATGTCAAATGTGGTTGCATGTTGCATATGGTGTCTAGCTTGTATTGCTTCCAATTTGGTTAAATTGCATCCGCTATTTTACACATTATACCTTTGATAATGACATGCCTTCCTGTTTTTGATACATACTACATATGTCTATTAACCATGTTCGTACATCAAACTAATGCTCTTTTGTATCCTCGTCAATCACTTATGATGAGATAACACCCGAGTGGGTTACTTTGAGACGCCTCTACTCGCTTAAAGAGTGCAAATGTCATCCTCCCCACATGATTCTCAAGAAACAACAAGGCAAAATGAAGATAGTCAACGAGCTCTCTAGTTGATCACCGCACCCCCACACCACCGTCAGATGTGCTTGCTCTTACTTGGCAGTGCAGATATGTGGTTGCACGCTGCATATGGTGTCTACCTTGTAATGCTTCTAATTAGGGTAAATTGCATCCGCTTAGTTAACACATTATACCTGTGAATATGACATGCCTTCCTGTTTTTGGTACATACCACGCCTTTCTATTAACCATGTTCTTACATCAAACTACTTTTCTTGTGTATCCTCATCAATGCTCCTAATTTGTTAAATTGCATCTCCTTAGCTTACACATTATACATGTGAATATGACACACTTTCCTATTTTTGGTATATACTACATCTGCCTATCACACCATGTTCTTACATCAAACTACTATTCTTGTGATTATGATGAGATAATCACGCCGCATGGGTTAATATGAGACCGCAATACTCTTATAAAGAATGCAATTTCATCCTCCCACATGATTCTCAAGAAACAACAAGCCTAAATGAAGATATTGAACTAGCTCGCATCAAGACCGCGATTTCTACACCACCATCACAGGTGCTTGCTCTAACTTCACAAAGGTGATACGTGGTTGCATGTTGCATACGGTGTCTAGCTTGTAATGCTTCTAATTAGGTAAATTGCATCTCCTTAGCTTACACACTATACCTGTGAATATGACATGCCTTCCTATTTTTGTACACACTACATCTATGTGTTAACCTTGTTCTTACATGAAACTACCTCTCTTCTCAGATCCCGCATAAATCACTTCACGATGAGTCACCTTTATTCGCTGTATATTGCATATTATTTCTAGCCTGCTGCATGTATTGCTTCTAATTTGGTCAAATACATTTGTTAGGGCACCTTTAATTTGGCAAGAGTGATATTGGTTTCATCTTTCATATGTTTCTAGCTTGCATCGATTCTAATGTGTTCAAGCACCTTGTGCTTAGTTTACACTTTATACATCATACATGTCAATATGTCACGCCATGCCTGTTTTTCATACATATTCCATCCTCCCATCATGCGCGCTGCTTTACATGAAAGTAGTGTTCGCCAAGATCATGCATCAATGAGTTCTCAAGAGCAATTTTATTCTTTTTCTTGTGGGTTTGACTTGACAAGGCAAAATCAAGAAAGAGGAAGGAAAAGAGTAAGGAAGGCGATGATGGTGGTCCTCTCAAGAACGTAAACGTAAGCATATGTAATCGATTCTCCTTGTAATCGATAGTGCATTACAAGGTCCAAGTCTTCGCCCCTACTCCACCATCCAAGGTGCTTGCTCTAACTTGGCAAAGGTGGATATCCGGTTGCATGTTGCATATGGTGTCTAGCTCAGATTGTTCCTAATTAGTGTAACCGTGATTCGCTTAGCTTACACATGATACATGTGAATATGACACACTTTCCTGTTTTTGGCACATACTATATCTGCCTATCACACCATGTTCTTACATAAAACTACTCTTCTTGTGTATCCCGTGATCAGTCACTTATGATGGGACACCTTGTTTAAGGGCAGGATATTGGTTTTATGCCTTGAATATGATTTCTAGCATGTATTGCTTCTAGTTTGATGAACGCCACCTATGACGAGACAGTTTTAACTTGGTAGGATATTGATTGCACCTTCCATATGGTTTATTGCAGTGTTTCTAATTTGTTGAAGTGCCTTCTGCTTAGTTACCACATCATAGGTGTGAATATGTCAAGCCATCCATTTTTTTCGCATATATTCCATCCTTGTATCATGACTTTACTTTTCATCGAGTAGTGTTCGCCAAAGATTATGCATGAATGAGTTCAAGAGCGTAATGATATTCCTTTTCTTGTCGGTATGACCTCACAATGCAAAAATAATAAAGCTGAAGGAAATTGGCAAGGCATTGGATGATGGTGGTCCTTCCGATAGCAACTCAAACGGAGGTTCTCACAGATTCTACTCCGCCATCCTCCCAACAAGATTCAGCAAGACAACGTAAGGCTAGACAACAACGTAGCTGTAGATGATGAGCACATCTCCTCTACTCCACCATCACAGTGTGCTTGCTCTAACTTGGCACTATTATATGGGGTTGCATGTTGCGATGATGTCTAGCTTGTATTGCTTCTAACTTTGTTGAATTGCATCTGCCACTTTACATAATTCCCTGTGAATATGACATGTGTCCTGTTTCTACATCGACTACTATTCTTGCATATCCCGCATCACTACTTATGATAAGGCACCTTAAGTCGCCACTGTGATATTGGTTGTGTTCTGCATATGATTTCTAGCATGTACCGCTTCTAGTTTGTTGAAACGCCATACGCTTTGAACTTGGTAGAGTGATATTGGTTGCATCTTTCATATGGTGTCTAGCTTGCAAGGCTTCCAATTTGTTGAAATGCCTTCTTCTTAGTTACCACATCATAGGTGTGAATATGTCACACCATCCTGCTTTTTCATACATATTCCATCCTCGATCATGTGTTTGCCTTTCATCCGAGTAGTGTTCGTCAAGATCATGC